>CM051237.1:313674658-314068995 GCA_027917425.1 Gastrophryne carolinensis
CCCTTCATTTGCATACAAATTGGACAGCATCGCAAGTTCCACAGAGTACTACGAAACACAACGGCCAGGCAAGAGTTACACTGCACCAAACCAGACATTCTAGATAATAAGAATAGGTAAGGCAAATCCAACGTAACTACTGCAGTTTTTAAAACTACACACTTCTGTCCTGCTGCACTTATGTCAAGCTGCTCTCACACAGGCTGAAACTCCACAGAGTGGAATGTAACCAAGTGCACAGATGTCCATATCCCTGCTAGCCTCTAGCAGGGGGGCATGTCCCCCCCGGCCATACACAAATGCCTGGCATAGTGCGGCCACGGAACAGACATGCAGCGTTGGATCGGGGATCAGGTAGGTATTACCAAGGGGGGTGTTTACACAGCGCGGTATTCCGAAATCAGGTGGCCCAGGAGTCTTATATATTCCAGGGCCGCCCAAGGTGGCATTTGGTCCACATTAGGACTGTGAAGCTTACTCTCCCTCAGAATGTAGACAAATTAGGAACATCCTAACTAAAGCCTAACTCCAGAGACATGGGTAGCAGAAAAAGCTATCTTTGGCTACTTTTAGGCAAACTGTACCCTCAAGCTATCTTACTTAAAGCCTTCTTTAATCTTTTTTTGTCTTGCATCCTCCTTCACTACTTGACCCACAATGCTGAGCCTTTAGTGGGGATGGTCAGGGTATATAAGTTAAGGACACGACCATGTGTTGGGCCAGCTGGGGGGGGGGGGGATAAAGAACAAAACCTGGTTTGCACTGGATCAGCTAT
Source organism: Gastrophryne carolinensis (assembly GCA_027917425.1). Taxonomy (NCBI): domain Eukaryota; kingdom Metazoa; phylum Chordata; class Amphibia; order Anura; family Microhylidae; genus Gastrophryne; species Gastrophryne carolinensis. The sequence continues at coordinate 313,675,434 of CM051237.1, forward strand.
CCTGGTGGTAAGGGGAGTAGAGTGCCTCTTCTTTATCTGCCTGTAGATAAGCTTTAAAGAGGACCTTCAGTCAACACCGCTCAGAGGTTAGCTTCCCTCACAACTAGAGAGCATCCTGATTCGGGATGCCCTGCTGTGCACTGCCCATCCCAGAATGTCCATACTCATCTCTACCATATTCTCTTGGCAGTTTCCTGCCCCGCATGACTGCTACAGTCTAGGTTCACCTGGTGGGCTTGCAAATTACTAAACTAAATGGCTGCCAGCTGTCAGAGGAAAGCATCTGTGTAGAGAACACAAAAGTAGTAATAGTATAATAGAGAAAAATAATTACAGCCCTAAATAGGGGGTGAGAGATGCAAGCTGCTCTTAATTCAGCTTAAAGTGATACTGCAGGCAAAGGTAATTGTTACATCATTGCGACGGGCTACATTTAGCACTGTACTAAACTGTTTTACGATTTACAATTGAAGCAGAGATAACTGCGTTTACAGGTACAGTCAATTACATTCTCTTTTTCATCCTGTCCCCTAATCAGCTCAGCAGAGCGGGACAGGATTGCTGCTCCCTCCATCCTCCCGCCCCTCCCTCCGCCTCCAGATTCATCACGTTGCTGATTATTATGCAGCATCACAAATGCCACGCCCACTTTTTTCAGAAGACAAATCGTGAGCAGAAAATGTAAACCCTGATATCTTGTCCGTTTCTTCTTCAATTTAAAAATGGTATGTTCACACCCTGCTTCGGAAATATTCATTACACTTGGGTTATGTCCAGTAGAGGGCGAACTTCTGCAGAGATGAATAGAAAAAAAGAAGCCCTTCCCGGCCCATAAATACCTGGGACCTCCCACACATTCCCCAGTATAAGAAAGCAGTAAGGGGACCAGAAAGAAATCTATCTAAATCTAAATCTATGAGAAAAACAGTATCACCAAACAGAGGATCCAAGATACAACTCAGGGTGGGGCGAAGCAGGGTGTGAGACATACTTATAATACCCATTTTACAGGTGAGTAATCACAAAATGGTATTATTCTAAGTATGTCTCACACTCTGCTTCGGAAATATTCATTACACTTGGGACATCCAATAGCAGTGTCCAAAAAGGGTGGGGATCCCAACAGGCAAAAGTGTACAAATGAAACCCCTGCCGCTTGTAGGACTTTGCGGCCAAAAACATCAGCCGCTAAGGCCCGCACATCAACCTTATAAAAACTTGGAAAAGACATGAACAGAAGACCAAATAGCAGCCGTACAAACTTGTACAGCAGAAGCCTGGTGCTAAAAAGCACAGGAAGCCCCAACAGTACGAGTAGAAAGAGCAGTAATCTGAAAGGGGAACCCTCCCCTTGGCAATACAGGCCCCAACAATGACCAGACATATCCATCTACTAATGGTAAGCTCGATGGCACCAAATCCACCTTGGGCCCAGAGGGCACCAAAAACAAGGCGTCTGTCCTACAGAAAAATACAATTCTGTGAAATACTCACCTGTAGAATTGGTATTATAAATATACAGTACGTCCTGCTCAAGATAGATTACTTACACTTGGGTTATCCTCCGCCAGATGGCGCTGCACTGCAGAGACATGCAAAACAGGCTCCTCCCGGCCCCTCAAATACCCGGGGACCTCCCACAAATCCCCAGCATTGAAAAGCAGTGAACAAGAAGCCGGGAGAATTTAACCACCCAAAAACTGGTAACTTGTAACAATGATAACAATCACCATACAGGGGATCAAGAATAATGCAAAAAACAGGGTGGGGTGGAGCAGGACGTACTGTATACTTATAATACCAATTCTACAGGTGAGTATTTCACAGAATTGTATTATTCTTAGTATACAGTACGTCCTGCTCCAGATAGATTACTTACACTTGGGACATCCAATAGCAGTGTCCATAAAGTAGGGTGGGATCCCCAATAAAAATGTAACAGCAGACAGTTTAAACCACTGTTACCTGCAAAACCTTGTGGCCAAAAAAACAGCAACAGCTGAGGCCTTAACATGAACCTTGTAAAACTTTGAAAAGGTATGCACAAAAGACCAAGCAGCGGCCTTGCACACGGGTGCAATAGAAGCCTGGTGCTGGAAGGCCCAAGGGGCACCAATAGCACGAGACAAAAGAGCAATAAAGCCAAGGGAGGATCCTTCCCCTTAACAGAGTAGGCCTGAATCACAGCCTGACGAATCCACTTGCCGATAGTAGACTTGGCAGGAGCCAAAAACCCTTCCTAGGATCAGAAGGGACCACAAAAAGAGCATCAGTGTTCTTGAAAGGTGCAGTAGCCACCAGATAGTACTTCAGACACCTAACCACATCCAAAGAGTGCAAAACTCTCTCCTTAGCATTGCTAGGGTTAGGGCACAAAGAAGGAAGAACAATATCCTGATTCAAATGAAAGGCAGCCACTACCTCTACACAGAAATTAAGGTTTGAACAAAACAACACCTTGTCCTGGCGCCTCTCAAAGCAGGGGGGCTGAACGGACAGCACCGCCAACTCAGACACACACCTGACAGAAGTGATAGCTACCAGAAACACAACCTTGAGTGTAAGAATGGCCAAGGCAGCAACCTGCACAGGTTCAAAGGGAGCACCCTGCGAAACAGGCAAGACCAATTCCAAATCCCAAAACAGGGAGCATAGGTTGTCGTGGGGAACGCACATGAGCAACCCCCTAAAAGCAGTCTTAATCAAGGAATGTTGAACAAAAGACTTCTGAAAGAAGACAGACAGGATAGAAACCTGACCAACTCCAATCCATGTAGGAAAACTCCAGATCCCTGGGAACTGAGAACACCCAACAGGGAAGAGACCAAGACTCAACCAGTCAATGTAGGTACGCCATACCATATAACAGATGGAAGAAGAAGTCATCTTCCTAGCCTTCACCATGGACTCAACCAACGAGGTAGACAAACCTTTCTCCATGAAGATGGAGGTTTCAGCAGTCAGGCCGTCAAGGCCAGAGTTTGTAAATGGGATGGCGTAAGTGGTCCTAAGTGAGCAGATCTGGCACTCCAGGCAGAAAGCACTGATCTACTGCCATCTGTACCACGTCTGCGAACCACACTCTTCTTGGCCACCTGAGGCCACCAGAACCACTGGCACCCCTTCCAGAGCAATCCTGCGCAGAACCCTGCCTAGCAGGGGGAATGTAGAAAGACATACAGAAACTGAATGTCCCGCCATGACATTACTAAGGCATCCATGGGCACGGCCAGAGGATCCTGGGACAGGGAGACAAAGGCCGGGGGCTTGTGATTGTGACGGAATGTAAACAGATCCACATCAGGTTAGCCCCAACGGTGATACAGAGGTTGGAACACCCTGTTGCAGAGGGACCCCCCCCCCCCGGAATGTATACCGCTGAAAGGCAAGGAACATTGGCCTCCACCTGATCAGAATCAGAGACACTTCCTGGAGGACCCTCTTGCTCCGGGTCCCTCCGTGATGATTGATGTAGGCAACTGCCATCAGAGTGACCATGCGCCCCTGAGCAGGCAGGCCCTGAAATGAGCAGTCAAACGAATCAGAACTAACCTGATCGCTCACAGCTTCAGTACATTGATAGGTGAATAGGTCTGCTAAGGGCCCCACCTCCCCTGGAACCACCGGGACCTCCAGGAGAAACCCCCCCAACCTGATAGACCTGCATCCGTTGTGACCGTCTCCCAGGAAGGAGCAAAAAGGTTCCGCCCCCCAATAGGTTCCTTGAGTCCATCCACTACAAGAGGAACCTCCTCACCAGGGGGGGAGACACCCAGATCCTGTCCAGGGACGCTGCGTCCTTGTCCCATACAGACAATAGGAGAAGTTGCAGAAGCCCCAAGAGGGACTGAGCATAAGGGGCCGCTGCGAAGCATGCCACCAGCTGCATCCTCTGCCTGGTGAAGGGATGGGGACAGCTAGGAGAAACTGAACTTGTGCAAGCAGATTGTCCACCTTCTGCTGAGGAAGGAATATCCTTGCCTGAACAGTGTCCAGATTCATTCCTAGGAATTAAATTACCAAGGAAGGGGACAGTGAGAACTTGGGGTGGCTGATCACCCATTCAGATGACTCCAGGATGGACACCACCAGCTGAGTATCCAACTTGCCCGATGTAGAGGCTGGGAAGTGATGAGGACGTCCAGGTAGTGCAGCATGCGGACGCCCCTTGGCCTCATCAGAGACATCACCCCCGCCAGCACCTTGGTGAGCACTCTGGGAGCTGAAGAGAGGCCAGATGGCAAGGCCACAATTGGCAGTGTTGATCTTCCAGCGTGGATCTAAGGAATCTTGGTGTCCTGAAAACACAAGAATGTGAAAGTAAGCATCTTTGATATCCACAAACGGCATGAAGCCCACGGGTCGCAAGGAGCAGAAGGCCGAGCGCAGAGTTTCCATGAGGAAAGTGCCTGTACTTGACAAATTGCTGAAGATCTGTGCATCCAGAATGGGCCAGACTGACCCATCTTTTTCGGGAACTGTGAAAAGGTTGGTGTAGGGTCCTTTGCCTCTGTCCGTTAAGGGAAATCTGCAAACGACCCCCAAACCCAGCAGACCTTGCACGGCCTGCGCCAGCACCTGAGCAGAAGCAGGGACCAGGAGTACCCGGGACCCGGTAATCTTAGGGGGGGGCGCACAGCAAACACCATCTTGTAGCCGGAGGACACTACCTCCTAAATCCACCGGTCTGAGGCGTGGTGCCTCCAGACTTAAGCAAGGTGCCGCAGCCGTCCCCTCACCCAGGCGGGTGAGGGCGCCCCATCATGCTTGAGGGGACTTGGGAGAGGATTTGAGCATAAACCCCCCCAGAGGAGCAAGGGTGTTGTCTTCTGCTCATGGGACAGGGAGTTGCGCGAGCCCCCATGAAGGACGCCCCTGGTTCCTGTTTGACACCATGGTGGGGTGTGGAGGGGGGGCCCTGGCCCCGAAGGGCCCGAGACAGCCGTCTGCGCTGGGGTAACTTACGTCTCTTACCAAACAGGTCTAGGCGGGCCCCAAACAGACGCAGCCCCTTAAAGGGGAGCCCGGTAAGGGCATTCTTCGCAGCATTGTCAGCACCCCACTGTCGCAGCCAGACCTAGCGACGTATAGCCACCACAAGGGCAGAAGTTCTTGCACACATTCTAATGGTGTCATCCAATGCTAATAGGATAAATTTTACAAACACATCACAATTGGAGAGTGCATTAAACACATCCCAAGGGAGATCATCAGGGGCACGATCAAGCATTTTTCTGATGAGGGTTCTAGTGGCCACAGCAGTAATGGCAGAGGCACAGACCGGGCTCAGCGCCGTCCCCGCACATTCAAAGGCGTGGGAGGCCAGCAGGTCAATGCGCCAGTCCTCAGCATCCCGAAGGGTAGTATAGTCGGGGGGATGCAAGAAAGGGGTATTAGATGGCCCTATGATCGGAACATCCACCTCGGGGGGGGGGGGGGCGACCAACATTTAACCACGTCAGGGGGAAAGGGATACTTCCTATCCCAATCCCCTAGAACCCCGGGAAGTTTACTGGGGCACTCCCATTCCTTGAGCACAAGGGTATGGAAATGTGCCTGCTCTAGAAATTCCAAACGTGATGATGCTGTATGGAAACGCTCCCCTCTTTGCCTGGGAACCTCACCAGGGGGAGAGATAGACAGAGCCTCAAAGATCTGGATCAATAATCTGTCAGTGTCATCCTGGGCCCAGGGCCAGAGTCTTCATGACCCTTCGGTCTCTCATCAGATGAGCCTGAGTCAGAAAAGAGCTCTCCTTCATCAGAAGGGGTATAGCCACACAGATTCAGAAACTCCTCAATTCCCATAGGGAAAACAGTAACATTAGGCGTCAGGAGCCGCTTCTTACCAGGGCCCTTACGCGCTAAGGACCTCGCAAAAATCTGTTCAGCCGTAGGCAGTCTAGGAGACAATTCAGGCTGAGAATCCCCACTTGTGTGCGACTCAGCAGGAGTGAGATTTAAGCCAGGGGGAGTAGGTGAAGTAAGGCGAGGTGCAGCCACTGGCAGGCCAGATTGCAAAGCCAGCGCTTGCTCAGCACAAGGTGCGCAGACCCATGTCTTGTCAGCGTCAGCATGAGGTTGTCCACACGCCCTACACCGCCGGTCATGTCCCAGAGGGACCCCGGTCACATTATCCTTAGATGCCTCCATATGGTGATTATTAGGCACAATATGCCAGTAGGGATTGACGCTATAAAGCAACCCTGGATGCCCCAATGACCCACTAGGGAGTGGGAGTAAATTTACAAGGCACGCTATCAATTACACCGGGCCGGGAGAAGCCAATGGATTCACCCTCTGAAAGACACAATGAGAAGAAGGGTGTCAGAACCGAAACACACTACAGTGAATTATAAAGCTGCCCGCGAGGGCACTTACGGACCACGGTAAGTAAGAACGTCACACACACACACGCGCGACCAGACAATATGGCGCCGAGTACCTCGAAGGGCGGCTAGATCGAGCCGTGACGCGAGACGTGCCATGCCAGGCCCCGCCTCCCCGAAGAGCGCGAAGTCTAACAGACAAGCAGCCAATGAGGACGCAGAAGCGTCTGAGGTAACGCCGCCGCCCGGCGCGGAACATCCAAATGAAGGAAAAGGCGCGCGCGGCGGCCTTAACAGTGTAAAAAGTCAGCGCGGCGGTTGACACCAAATATACCGGTCCAAGCAGACATTACAAAGAGGGCCATAAGCATGTAATCACAGTACACGGACATCCACACCCCCCCCCCCTTCTTTTCCTTCCGAGGGCTACGGGGAGAATGAGGGAGGATGGCGGCCCTTTGTACAGGGCCCACCGCTACCGGGGCAAGGGGACAATAATGCGGGAGGGGCATCCCATAAAGGCTCACCATCAGCTTATACCGCCTACCCTTTGGTGGGGGACTGCGGTGGAGCAATGCTCCTTAAGCACACATGGTGCTGCCTACCTCCACTCGACCAGCGCAGCCCAGGCTGGGAGGCACATCACATCAAGGATGGGTGGGAATAGTCCAACAGGGCCGCAGGCTTTAATAGCCCCGCTCACCTGCGACAGAGTGATCATTTCATGTCTTCGCAGTCAGCACTGCAGAGAAATCTGGGGATTTGTGGGAGGTCCCCGGGTATTTGAGGGGCCGGGAGGAGCCTGTTTTGCATGTCTCTGCAGTGCAGCGCCATCTGGCGGAGGATAACCCAAGTGTAAGTAATCTATCTGGAGCAGGACGTACTGTATACTAAGAATAAAGAAGTAGCCACCAAATCGTACTTCACACAACAAACAATCATCCAAAAAGAGTGCAGGGCCCTCTCCTTGTCATTGCTAGGCTTAGGACACAAGGAAGAGAGAACCACATCCTGAATGAGATGGAAAGCAGAGACCACTTCAGGTAGGATGAAATCTGGCTTAAAGCGGAAGACCACCTTGTCCCGGTGTCTCTCAAAGTAAGAGGCCTGAATATACAGAGCCGCCAACCCAGAAACAAATCGAACAGAGGTAATAGCCACCAAAAGGGCAATCTTTGGGGTAAGCAAAGAAAATGCAAAATTCAAAAACCAAACAGGCACAAGGCTTTCGAGGGGGCCGCACATGAATGACCCCCTGGAAAAAAGCTTTAACCAAAGGGCGAAGAACAAAGGACCGTAGAAGAAAACCACCAGGGCAGACCTGCCCTTTCAAGGTACTAAGCTGGAGCCCCAGGCCCAGACCGTGTTGAAGAAAGTCCAAAATCCTAGGGATCGAAAACACCCTGCAAGGCAAGGCCCTAGCCTCACACCAATCAATATAAGACCTCCACATCCTGTAGAGGATGTTAGAGGAAGATCACTTCCCAGCCCTAACAAGTGTCTGAATCACAGCATCAGACAAACCTTCTATTAAGATGGAGGAGGTTTCAGCAGCCACACCGTCAAAGCCAGCGTTTGAAAATTGTGGTACGAACCAAACCCGTCTTGGCCACCCTGGGGCAACCAGAATTGCTGGCGCACCCTCTTGAGCCAGCTTGCGCACCACCTTGCCCACCATGAAGAAGGGGGGAAAAACTGGTACAGAAACCCCCAATCCCTCCAGGCAAGAGACATGGCGTGCACTGCCAGGGCCAGAGGATCCTGAGACAGAGACACAAACGTTGGGAGCTTGTGATTGCGACGTGAGGCAAAGAGATCCACCTCCGGAGTCCCCCACTTGCGACAGAGGGACCGGAATACCTTGTGGTTGAGATATCATTCCCCTCGGCGAGAGGATCCCCTGCTCGGGGAGTCCGCCTCCGTGTTTTCCACTCCCGGAAGGAATACCGCTGAGATGCATGGAACATTGCTCTCCGCCCATGCGAGAATCAGAGAAAATTCTCTGAGGGCACTCCTGCTGCGAGTCCCTCCTTGGCGATTCATGTAAGCGACCGCAGTTCGATTGTCTGATCTAACCTGAACCGGTAAGCCCTGTAAGTGATGCGTCAAGCATGACAGAACCAACCGAACAGCTCTGAGCTCCAAGGGGGTGTGAACCTCCTGAGGACCCCACAGCCCCTGGAACTGAAAATCCGTCCAGAGACCTCCCCAGCCCGACAGGCTGGCATCCGTGGTAACAGTCTCCCAACAAGGGCCCAGAAAGGATCTGCCCCTCATCAGATTGCTTGGTTCCAGCCCCCACTGAAGGGACTGCCGAACCCTGGGAGCCAGCAGAAAGGTCTGATCCAAGGACCGGGGACATCTGTCCCATTTCAGCAATAGATGGAGCTGGAACGACCTCATGTGGAACCGAGCAAAGGGACTGCCTCGAAGGAAGCCACCATCAATCCTACCAGTTTCATCCCTAGCCGGATAGAGGAGCGAGGATTGGCCAGGAGAACACGTATCAGATCTTGAACCATCTGCACCTTTGGGTGAGGTAGGAACACTCTGGCCTGACTGGTATCCAGATTCATGCCCAGGAATGAGATCTCCCTTGATTGGGAGAGAGAAGACTTGGGGTGGTTGATCACCCATCCGAACCTTACCAGCGTCGTCACCACCCTGGAGTCCAGCTCCGCCTGACATAGTGAAGAAGCTGTAATAAGCAGGTCGTCCAGATACGGCACAATGCGAATGCCCTGGGCTCTGAGAAGGGCCATTATGCCCGCCAGCACCTTGGTGAACACCCTTGGTACCAAAGTCAACCCGAAAGGGAGGGCCACAACTGAAAATACTGATCCTCCACCACAACCTGATAACTCTCTGGGGTGCTGGGTAGAATGGTACATGAAGTTAAACATCCTTGAAGTCTATAGATGTCACGAAATCCCCCTGACGAAGGAAATTGATGACTGAACGCAGAGTCCCCCTGCGTAACTTCTTGGTTCTGATGAACCTGTTGAGAAGCTTCAAAGCCAGAATGGGTCTGATGGACCCATCCTTTTTGGGAACCGTGAAAAGGATGGAAAAATAGCCCTGGCCTCTCCCTGAGAAAAGCACCGGGCATATGACCTCCATGTCCAGAAGATTTTGCACTGCCAACAGGAGGACCGAGGGGACCCGAGAACTGAGGAATCTGGGAGGAGGCTGGCACTCGAACTCCAGCTTGTACCCGGAAGAGACCACTTCCAAGATTCATTTGTCTATGACCTCCCGGGCCCAGACCAGGAAGAAGTGCCGCAGCCGTCCCCCCACCAGCAAGGTTGAGGGTGTCCCCTCATTGCTGAGCTGTCTTGGCAGCAGGCTTGGGACCCCAGTTAAGGCATGGACGAGCGCGTCCTCTGCCTCTGTTCCAGGAATCATCTCTGAAATTAGAGTAGGCAAAGCCTCTGCCTGCTCTGGCACCGCGAAAGGAAGGATTGAAGGAGCCTGCCCCTCCGAAAGGGGCGACGCTGCTACTTACGCTGAGGTAACTTTCCACCTTTCGCCACTGAATCCAATTTATCTCCGAACAGCCTCATACCCAGGAAGGGTAGCACTGAGATTGATTTTTTAGCCACAATGTCAGCCGCCCACTGGCGTAGCCAGACCGATCGGTGAATAGCCACCAGCAATGCCGAGGTTCTACTACACATAATAATCGCCTCTTCCATAGCATATAAAACAAGGTCACAAATAATTTACACCGCTTAAGGGCTGTGAATTCATCACTGGCCGGGTTAAGCTGGGAACCACTCAGCAGGTCCCTAACCACAGACCTGGTAGCCACAGTCGTGAGCGCTGAGGCACAAACAGGCTGCAAAGCTGAACCCACACTGGCAAAGGCATGGCATGCCATCTGATCAAAGCGTTTGTCCTCACCATCTTTAAGAGTGGCGGCGTCTAGAGAATGTACAATGGAGGTGTTGGACAATCCCAGAACGGGCGCATCGACCTCGGGAGGGGACGACCAGAGCTTCACCGCGTCCACCGGCAAGGGATACTTCCTATCCCACCCCTGAGAAACGGGAAGCCGGCTAGGTCCTTCCCATTCCTTAAGAATCAAATATTTGAAATGTATCTGATTTGGGAACTCCAGACGAGGCTTAGAGGTCCCAAAAGAAAAATTCCCCCTTCTGCGGAGGGGACTCCGCCAGAGGAGGAATAGCCAGCACCTCAAATAAATGGGCCAGGATCTTGGGGGTATCCACGGCATCCCCAAGCCCCTGCCCAGCATCAGCATCCAAAAACTGCTGATCCTCAGAGCCATCAGATTCCGTAAACAGTTCCCCTCTTAGCCGGGGCCTCCCTGGCCGCAGAGCTAGAAAACAATTTCTCGATGTTGACCAATCTAGCACATACATCAGATTGCGACTCCCTGCTAATGACCATGTCACTTGGGGTACGGATAAGTCAAGATGGGGTAGGTGATGAGGCCGGCAGCACTGACCCAGACGTCTGGGCCCCCGACTGCCGCGTTATGGCCTGCTGAACACATGGTATGCAAACCAGCACATTATCCCCCGCAAGGTATACCCCCCAACCCACACACTGCTGGGACTGCCCCGAAGGGAGCCGGAGCCCGGTATCCTGGGGAGCCTCCATATGGTGATTTGTATGGTAGTCACAATGACCAGCGGGAATTACGCTAGAAGCTACCCGGGATGCCCCTTAAGTCAGTTAGTGGGAGGATTTGCAAGCCCTTATTTTTTGGCCAAAGGACCCCAGGACACAATAACAAAATGGGGGCCCCCGTAAGTAAGGTACACCAAGACAAGCACTCATAAATGCAGAATGTACAAAGAGTGTAGCAAAACGTATAAAGTAAATATATATATAACATTGTATATAACATTGAATATAAAATAGTATATAATACTAATAGTAATGTATATAATAATATTATGGCATACATATTTCTTCATGTAAGTAATAAACATAATGTATGCGCAAGTAGTACAATAACACTAATGACGCCCAGCGCGCACGTGGGCTTAACAAAAATTGTGGTTGATCTTAACAAGACCAAGAAACCGCAAGATGGGACAATACGATTCCTCAGTCTTCTTGGCCGCCACCGCGCTGGATAAGGCGCAACTCAAAGTAACAGTACACAACAAGCAAAGCCCCGCAGCGCACTCACCGCACAACAAATAGCGATCCCCAGGCATAAGGCAGAAGAAGGGCGGGCCGGTGCGGATCGTGCGCCGCACCTGGCCCCGCCCCCTCCTCACCCAGCAACGCGATTCCATTGACCGAGGGAGGGAGGGATCCCCAACTAGAACATGGGGAAACGGACAGGGCATCCCAAACCAGGGTCACCAACCTGGTAGCCGCCTACCCCTTGTAATGGGGCCTCACGGAGGAGCGTGGCTCCTATCAGTACACCTGTTAAGGTGAATCCTACCGTCACCCGGACCTACAGCCAAGGCTGGGAGGCATTAGGGGACTTAAGCATAACTAGATCCGGGTAGAAATAGGGATAAAAAATGGCCGGGTGTGAACCCGGCTTACCTGCAAGGAGGAGACTTCATCTTCTGACTTGCTCGCCGTCTGCAGAGACGATTACTGGGGAATGTGTGGGAGGTCCCAGGTATTTATGGGACGGGAGGGGCTTCTTTTTTTCTATTCATCTCTGCAGAAGTTCGCCCTCTACTGGACATAAACCAAGTGTAATGAATATTTCCGAAGCAGGGTGTGAGACATACTTATAATATAAATATCAGTAGTTTACCTTTTAATGAGTGACTTAAGTGATATGTTTCCTCCTTTGTCTGTCTCTTTAGTGAGGAAATCACTTCCCCGATTATCTGGTCCATCAACCAACCTTCAGCTGAAGCTCTGAAACCCCGCCCTCCTCTCACACTGTTACAGTGAGCTTACATCATTTTTTTCATCTCCAATTTTTCATTTTTTCAGCTCCAATGTTCTATTATTTTTAAAGATAAATTAGGAACCACAGGATCTTTTTAAAACGGATTGAAGTTTAGGACAGTGCAACGTGTAGCCGGACACAATGGGACAACAATCGGGTTTGCCTTTAGTACTACTTTAAATTGGACCAATCACGGTCAAGCGACTAGATGTCACTAGGACTTCCTGATTTGGGATGCCCCATTGTGTGAGCCCCCCAGATCGCCTGCAATCACCTTACCTTTCTGCTGCTCCCTTGCTGCAATCGCAGGCCATGTCCACATCCCCCGGATCCCTGCAGCTGTCTTCGGTCCTGCACCCAACCATTCAGATAAATGAGGAACGTGCAGTTTGCAGAAAAACCGAGATGCTGCCACTCTAAAACAATGGCTTTATGACGAGCATTAGCATGAAGCACTGATAGGATGAGCACTCGCCATGCACTGTGGGAGCTGTGGAGCGGTGAGTTGACTGACCGATCTGGAAGGTTTCACACAGTGAGGCATCCCAAATCAGGATGCTCCTGGGGCAAAGACCGATCACCAGTATAGTGAAAATCCTGATGATTGTTCTTATCTAGACAACTTGCCGGGGTGGGGACAAGGTCTGCTTTAAATAGAGAGATTTAGCAGATTATCACCATGGTCAGAAAGGAAGGGTTACTCCACCTGTAAATATTGGTGTTGCTCAGATCCAGTGTCTCATTACTGTAATCATTAAGAATGAATGGAAAAACTGGATACTGCATGAGGTCATTGAAGGAGCGGCCAGCATGCTTATTTAAATGCGTAAGGTATTCAAAGTTGGTTATCTGCCCAGAGCACCAAAGCTGAGTGAGGGCTGTAATATTTCCATACTCCAGCAGGTTGGGAAGATTATTAGACAATATTTTCTGGTAAACATCATCTCGCACCTTCAAAAAGAAACAAAAATCATGCATTTTATATTAAGGGTTTCTTATTCATTCTAAAAGTGGAAATACAGATGTAGCAACACCAAACCTGAACTTAACGCAGTAAACTCAAAAGACATTCCTTCCTCTGCCCAATCTGAGATGCCCACCCTGGCCTGGCAAAACCAGAGACCAGGCACCAGAAAATTACTGTTTCCAAATGTTCTCTATGGCTGGTGAAAACGTGACCGCCATCAGACAATCAAGTTGGCTGGGCCAGTTGGAGGCTGCGAGTGCCAGCTGGCTGGCAATGTCCAGCGAAGCAACCCCAAATCAGGATGCCCCTATGCAGAAAGGACTACAGGAAGTGATGTCTTTATTGTCTAAGTAAATAATGGCACATAATGTGGGCTAACTTAACACCACAAGTCATTAGCTTTGATTAAAACAGAACTAAACCCTTCTTGGCAACTCATAGGTGTGAATAAGGCCAAAAGACCTACTGTCGTACATTTGAACCCCAAATTTAAAGTGTTTGGCAAGAGGAAAGTTAAAAAATATATTAGCAGCTTGCCTTACATTGAGTGGCTCCAGCGCTTCCTCCTCCATCTGTCTCCTTAGTAAAGAAATCACTTCCTTATTTAGCTTTTAGTCCCCACCCCGCTGATCTGGTCCATCAATCAACCTTCAGTGGACCAAGAAACCCCCCCCCCCTCATTCCCTGCCTAGATGTCCTGATTGGCTGCCTTTCTCTTCAGCTCTGAAACCCCCACCCTCTCCTCGCACTCGACATGACGTGTGCTTACATCACATCGCTGCTGCCACGCCCACTCATTTTTTCTCTGTATCTTCAATACTCTAATACTTTTAAAGATAACTTAGGAACTACGGGGTCTTCTTGAAAATGGATTGATGCTTATGACAGTGCAACGTGTAGCTCGAGACAATGGGACAACAATCGGGCTTGCCTTTAGTATAACTTTGAGAATATTCAGCTTCTTTTCATGGAGTTTTGTATAACGTGGGAACAGGAAACAGCTGCTCACTTCAGTACTGCAGGCCTTCCATGGGAGCAGGTGCAGCTGCAGCAGACAGAGCTGTGCTAGAAAAAGGTAAGTATCTTTGTAATTCAGGGCTCACTGATGGTATAAGGGAGTAGGTTAGAGAAGTTCAGTGTCCCTGTGGACCAGGGCCATAATGGCACAGAGTTGCAAGGGGAGGATTAGGCCTGCTTTAATGTTTGCTATATCTGTATACTGTAAGTAAATAGAAAAGCACATGCTACAGCATCACCAAATTGTGAGGGAAGGTTATTATACAGGTTAGATATTCCAAGCTAAAATGTGAACCTTTGATTTTTCACAATTTACACAAACTTTTTTTAAAACAAACACAAACCTAAATAAATATAATGGACTAAAAAGAAAAATACCATTTTGTGATTACTCACCTGTAACATGGTTATTACAAGTATGACACACACCCTGCTTCCGAATATTCATGACACTTGGGTAACTGTCCTGTAGAGGGCGATCTTGCAGAGATGACATGAAAAAAAGGGAGCCCCTCCCGGTCCATAAATACCTGGGACCTCCCACCATTCCCCAGTATAAGACAGCAGTAAAGAGACCAAAAAGAGCCAAATGTAAACAGCAAAGAAAAAAAAAAAAAAAAGGTTCACCATATAAAGGATCCCAGAAAACCAAAAAAGGGCGGGATGAAGCGGGGTGTGTGACATACTTGTAATAACCATTTTACAGGTGAGTAATCACAAAATGGTATTATTCCCAGTATGTCACACACCCCGCTTCCGAATATTCATGACACTTGGGGCATCCAATAGCAGTGTCCATAATGGGTGGGGATCCCAAAAAGGCAATAATGCAAACTTAAACTACTACAGCTTGCAGAACTTTGCGGCCAAATACAGCATCGGCTGAGGCCCGCACATCTACCTTATAAAACTTAGAAAAAGTATGAACAGAAGACCAAGTAGCAGCCTTGCAAACTTGTTCAACAGAAGCCTGATGCTGAAAAGCCCAAGATGCTCCAACAGCACGAGTAGAATGAGCAGTAACACGAAAAGGGGGAACCTTCCCTGTGGCATAATAGGCCCCAACAATTGCCTGTCGAATCCATTTACTAATGGAGGACTTAGCGGGCGCCAAACCTTTCCTTGGCCCAGAAGGCACCACGAAAAAGGCGTCCGTCTTACGAAAAGGAGAAGTAGCCACCAAATAATATTTCACACATCGAACCAAATCCAAAGAATGTTAGGTCCTCTCCTTGTCATTGCTAGGCTTAGGACACAAGGAAGGGAGAACTACATCCTGATTGAGGTGGAAGGAAATCCGGCTTAAAGCGGAAAACTACCTTGTCCAGGTGCCTCTCAAAGTAAGGGGCCTGAATAGACAGAGATGCCAACTCAGAGACACGCCGAACAGAGGTAATAGCCACCAAAAAGGCAACTTTCTGAGTGAGCAGAGAAAGAGCAATATCATGCACCGACTCAAAAGGAGGCCCCTGGAGAGCCGACAGAACCAAGTTTAAATCCCAAACCGGCAGCAAGGGCTTTCTAGGAGGCCGCACATGAGTAACCCCCTGAAAAAATGTCTTAACCAGGGGATGAAGGGCAAAAGACCTTTGAAAGAAAACCGCCAGGGCAGAAACCTGCCCTTTCAAAGTACTAAGCTGGAACCCCAAGTCCAGACCATGTTGAAGAAACTCCAGAATTCTGGGAATAGAAAACACCCTACAAGGCAAGGCCCTAGCCTCGCACTAGTTAATATAAGACCTCCAAGTCCTATAGTAGACGTTAGAGGAAGATCTCTTCCTAGCTCTAACAAGAGTCTGAACCACAGCATCAGAAAGACCTTCCTCCTTTAAGATGGAGGTTTCAGCAGCCACGCCGTCAAAGCCAGCGTTGGTAAATTGGGGTAGCGTAGCTGACCCTGGGTGATAAGATGCGGAAGAAGAGGCAGATAAAACTGATCTACTGCCAGCCGCACGACGTCTGCGAACCACACTCGTCTTGGCCACCTTGGAGCCACCAGAATTGCTGGTGCCCCTTCTAGAGTTAGCTTGCGCACCACCTTGCCCACCATGGAGAAGGGGGGGGGGGGGGGAGGTACAGAAACCCCAGTTCCCTCCAAGCCAGGGACATGGCATCCACTGCCAGGGCCAGAGGATCCTGAGACAGAGACGCAAAGGCAGGAAGCTTGTGATTGTGACGTGAGGCAAAGAGATCCACCTCCGGAGTCCCCCACTTGTGACAAAGGGACTGGAATACCTTGTGGTTGAGAGACCATTCTCCTCGGCGAGAGGATCTCCTGCTCAGGGAGTCCACCTTCGTGTTCTCCACTCTCGGGATGTAAATGGCTGAGATGCATGGGACATTGCTCTCTGCCCAAAAAAGGATCAGAGATACCTCCCTGAGGACACTCCTGCTGCGAGTCCCTCCTTGGTGATTGATGTAAGCGACCGCCGTCCGACTGTCCAATCGGACTTGAACTGGCAATCCCTGCAAGAGAAGAGTCAAGCAAGACAGAACCAACCAAATGGTCCGCAGCTCCAAAACGTTGATGGGGGTATGAGCCTCCTGAGGTCCCCATAACCCCTGGAACTGATGTTCTCTCCAGAAGCCCCCCCCAGCCCGACAGGCTGGCGTCCGTGGTGACCGTTTCCCAACAAGGGGCCAGAAAGGATCTGCCCTTCAACAGATTGCTTGACACTAGCCACCACTGAAGGGACTGCTGAGCCCGGGGAGACAGCAGACAAGACTGATCTAATGACAGCGGACACCTGTCCCAAGTCGCTAGAAGATGGAGCTGAAGCGTCCTCATGTGAAACTGGGCAAAAGGGACTGCCTCGAAGGAGGCCACCATCAAACCTATCAATCTCATCCCTAGCCGGATAGACGGGCGAGGATTGGATAGTAGAAGCCGAATCAAATCTTGGATCAGAAGAATCTTGGGCTGAGGAAGGAACACCCTGGCCTGAAAAGCATCCAGAGTCATGCCCAGAAACGAAACCTCCCTGGACGGGGAGAGGGAGGACTTGGGATAGTTGATCACCCAGCCGAACCTCTCCAGCGTGGATACCACCACTCTGGTTTCTAGCTCCGCTTGGCTGAGAGAGGAAGCGAAAATGTCGTCCAGATATGGTACAATGCGAATGCCCTGGACTCTGAGGAGGGCCATCACCCCCGCCAGTACCTTGGTGAACACCCTCGGAGCCGAGATAAGCCCGAATGGAAGGGCCACAAACTGAAAATGCTGATCTTCCACCACGAACCTGAGGAATCTCTGGTGTGCCGGGAAGATAGGTACATGTAGATACGCATCCTTGATGTCTATGGATGTCATGAAGTCCCCCTGACGAAGAGAATCGACAGCTGAACGCAAGGTTTCCATGCGAAACTTCCGGAAGCGGATAAACCGATTGAGGAGCTTCAGATCCAAAATGGGCCGAACTGAGCCGTCCTTCTTGGGCACCGTGAATAGACTGGAATAGAATCCCAAGCCCCTTTCCGCGGAAGGCACTGGGCAAATGACAGCCATGTCCAGCAGATAACTTACTGCCGCCCGGAGCCCCTGTGCGGCCAGTGGATCCGAAGGCACTCGAGACCTGAAGAATCTGGGAGGAGGCCGGATCTTGAATTCCAGCTTGTAACCGGAAGACACCACTTCCAGAATCCATTTGTCTGAGACCTCCTGGTCCCAGACCTGGAAGAAGTGTCGCAGCCGTCCCCCCACCCGCAAGGGTGAGAGCGCCCCCTCATTGCTGAGCTGGCTTGACAGCGGGCTTGGGTTTGGAACTCCAATTGTGACCTGGACGGGCACGACCTCTGCCTCTACTCCAGGAATCACCTCTGAGGGTAGAGAAGGCCAAAACTCTGCCAGTTCTGGCACCACGAAAGGAAGGGTTAAAGGAGGCCGCCCCCCGAATGGGACAACGTTGCCTCTTACGCTGAGGTAACTTCCCTCCTTTCGTGACTGAATCTAATCTTTCTCCAAAAAGCCGCAACCCCATAAAGGGAAGAGCTGTAAGCGACTTTTTGGCCACAAAATCAGCCGCCCACTGGCGCAACCACACCGACCGCCGAATAGCCACAAGCAAGGCCGAGGTTCTACCACACATGACCATGGTGTCATCCAGAACGGCAAGCACAAAGGACATGAACAATTCACACCGCTTAAGGGCGGCAAACTCATCACTAGCCGGTTCAAGCCTGGAGGAACTCAACAGGTCCTTAACAACAGACCTGGTAGCCACTGCCGTAAGCGCCGAAGCACAAACAGGCCACAAGGCTGAACCGACACTAGCAAAAGTGTGGCAAGCCATCTGATCAATGCGTTTGTCCTCACCATCTTTGAGAGTGGTGGAGTCAGGAGAATGCAAAATAGAAGTATTAGATAACCCGAGCACCGGGGCATCCACCTTGGGAAGGGACGACCATCGTTTTGCCACGTCCACCGGAAAGGGATACTTCTTATCCCAACCCTGAGAAATACCTGGAAGCCGAGTAGGCTTCTCCCATTCCTTAAGAATAATGCCATCAAAATGCTTTTGATTTGGGAATTCCAGACGCGGTTTAGAAGTCCCAAAGAACTCCCCCTTTTGCGGAGCAGCCTCCTCTGGAGGAGAAATCGCCAGAACCTCAAAAAGGTGAGCCAGGACCTTCGGGGTATCCACAGCATCCCCCTGCCCCTGCTCAGTATCAGCACCAACAAATTGCTGATTGTCAAAACCATCAGAATCCTCAAATAATTCCCCCTCTTCTAGCGGGGAATAATCAGACCAGTCAAGAAAATCATAATCATCAAACTCAAAAGCCGGCGCGGCTGGAGACAAATGTTTTATCTTAGCCGAGGCCTTTCTGGCAACAGAGCCAGAAATAAATTTCTCAATATTAGCCAATCTGGCACATACATCAAATTGCGACTCCCCGCCTGTGACAACATCACTGGGGGTACAGATAAGGCAGGGTGGGGTAGGGGAAGAGGCCGGGGCCATGGACCCAGACGCCTGGGCCCCCGACTGCTCAACACTCACAGCAGCGAGGGAATGAAAGAGAAACAGAGAGGCCGGAAGAGGAGGAGCGGGCCAGCGCACATCGCGCACCATGCCTGGACCCGCCCCCTCCCCTCACGCAGGGCCCGGCCCGAGCAAGTACCAGAGCACCTCAGTGGAGCCGACATCGAGGAGGGGCGGGCCGCGACGAGCACGCCGAGCGCCCGGCCCCGCCCCCTTCTAAACCGCACCTGATAGAAGCAGCCTGCTCAGCTGCAAGCAACGGCCGCCCAGCCACGTGAAACACACAAACACCACATAAAAACCTTTCCCCCCATTAAAGTCACACGGGAGAAAGGGCCACCCCCCCAAGGGGCACAGAGGGACACGGTAGGGGGGAGAACACACACCAATAGGTGAAAAGGGCAAGCGGGACGGGGCATCCCAAGCCGGGAACACCAACCCGGACACCGCCTACCCCTTTGTATGGGGTCTCACGGGGGAGCAAGCTCCCATACACACCACAGTGGTGCAGCCTACCATTGCCTGGACCTTCAGCCTAGGCTGGGAGGCATGCTGCTATAGTTTAAATTTAAAAAAGGTCCAGGCAGCAAATAGAAACAAAAAATGGGCCGGGGGGCAACCCCGGCTACCTGCAAGGAGGAGATAGCCATCTTCTGACTTGCTCGCCGACTGCAGAGACGAAAGACTGGGGAATGGTGGGAGGTCCCAGGTATTTATGGACCGGGAGGGGCTCCCGTTTTTTTCATGTCATCTCTGCAAGATCGCCCTCTACAGGACAGTTACCTAAGTGTCATGAATATTCGGAAGAGGGGTGTGTGACATACTGGGAATACAAATACAAGCACATTATATTTAGAGGCAGTTACTTAAACCAGACCTTCAGAATCCTTTAATGAAAAAACCCAAACAAAGACTTTCCCAGGCATCCAAAATTAATATCTTTTAAAGTGGATCAAAACCCACAAACTTGTAAAATACATCTGGCCAAAGCCCCTGCTGATAATCTCTTTTTAGGGTGTACAACTAGAAATAGATATTTTCGCTTTTTGAATTGTCATGGAACACAGATTTCTTTGCTGTTCCTCTCTGTGAGAAGGTCGGCGATCAGTCATTGCGTTGGTGTGGCAATACCATCAATGCCACAGACAACAGTGGCAATGAATGATGGAGGCGGAGCTTTACAGATAAAACAGGAGCCATTATCCGTGATTAGAGTGAAGCAGGAGCACTTAAAATTGGCAAAACATTCTCATCATGGAGGTGCAATTCTGGGAATGCTAGTTAAAAATGTGGGTTTTGATCAACTTTAAGTTTTCAGTCACTTATTATTCTTTTCCCCTGGGCTGCAACTCTGTTCAGCACTCCAGGATATGGCCGCTGCCACCTTGCCATAGAAGCATCACATACTAAGAAGAAGAGAGGGAGGGGGGAGTGCAGGGGGCAGGTTATAGCTATGCTCTGCACAGACAGAGCAGAGCTGGGGGTCAGAAGACACTTCCTGTCTGCAGGCAGCCTGAGACTCCAAGGCTCAATAAATGCTCTAGGTGCTGGTAGGATGATTTTTAATGTGGGCAATCTGTATGTACAGGGTGGGGGGAGGATACAAGATAGGCGCTAATTCAGAGTGAAGGTAGGAGCACGGTAAATAATGCATGTGCTTTGGTATGAAGGGGTGTTATGATTAAACTCAGAGCAGCATAAATCCTAAAGACAGACTTGATACCAATCTATGGGATGTTGAATGTATGCATATGCATCGTAAAACAGATAAAATACATCTGACCAGAAAGCACATATATTAAACTGTAACATTTACTTTGGTGTTGTCAAAAGCCAAAAGCAGTGTTCTTCCATTTGTCAAAAATATCTCTACGGCATTATCTCGAAGCTGCCACCATCGTTTATGCACTTCTTTAATTTCTTCATAGGTCCAGGAAAAGGAAGCAGGTTCTGATTCACTAAGAGACTTGGAAAGAAAAGAAATATTGTTTAAATGACAATGTGAAGTGTACCCACTGTGAACTCATTCGTGCGAAGTTCACTGGGATTCAGATTACTTTGTGGAGGATCCCCACTTATCAGGCAGTTTGGCAGAACAACGCTATGTTGCCAAACTGGGCACAATCAGTTCTTATACTATAAATGTTTTCTATAGTAAATTGTATAGGGAGTGTACAAACAGCTGAATATAAAAACTTAAAGCGGTCCTTCACTCTGAATAAGAGTCTATCTTATATTTTTCCCACACCCTGCACATACAGATTGATCACATTAAAAATCATCCTACCTGCATCCACTGCATGTTATGAGCCTTTAAACATCCAAGATGGCGGCTCATGGGGTTTCAGGCAGCCTGCAAACAGGAAGTGCCTTCCGACTGTGCTGCTCTGCATTCTGGAACTGCTGACCTTTTTCCGACCCCAGCTCTGCTCTGTCTGAGCAATGCACAGCTGTAACCCAGCCCCCTGTACTTTATTCCACTCTCCTCTCCTAAGTGTGATGCTTCTTCTGAGTCAAGATGGCGGCGCCAGTATCCTAAAGTCCTTAACAGAGTTGCAGCCCAGTGGGGGAAAGAATAATAAGTAAGTGACTAAAAACTAAAAATATATTAACTTTAGATGCTGGGGAATAGTTTTTTAAGGGTTTGGGCTTTTCAATAAATCATGGTGAAGGTCCGGTTTAAGGTTCCGCTTTAGGGAGGAACAAAGGTGGAAATTGTAAGAC
The DNA here is from genome assembly GCA_027917425.1 of Gastrophryne carolinensis. Classification (NCBI taxonomy): domain Eukaryota; kingdom Metazoa; phylum Chordata; class Amphibia; order Anura; family Microhylidae; genus Gastrophryne; species Gastrophryne carolinensis. The sequence continues at coordinate 313,697,348 of CM051237.1, forward strand.
AATTTCGCCTTGTGGACTAGACAGTACAACAGAGGAGATCCAGCTGCTCCTCCTTATAGGCGGGACTATTCGCCAGAGAAATCAATATGCCAGCCAAATGAAGGCTAAATGAGGCAGGCAGGACTGCTTTCTTTACATTTTATCATTAAAGTAAAATAAATGCATGCTACTGAATCATTGTATTTGACAATAAATCATTACATTAGAAACACATATAAATAGCCCCATCTACTATACATAAAAAGTCTTGGTCTTTATTGCCTACCTTCAACACTTAGCGAAGCGTTTTTCACTGACATAACCAATTCTCTTTTCGAAAATATAACATGCCATAAGACAGGATTATATATGGTTTACTTACATTTGATTCTACTGCATCAGGTGAAGAATCTTCAACAAAATACATCCCAGTCTTTCCTATACACAAACAAGGTAAAAAAAAGAATTTAGAAATTAGAGAATACCCCAGTAGCTGCCATTTGTTTTTTCTCCATATATAAAATTTGAACATAAGAACAATCACCATAAAGAGGTAACTAAAGATAATGATAACAAAGGTGGGGTGGACCAGGACGTGCTGTATACATATAATACCAATTCTACAGGTGAGTAATCACAGAATTGTATTATTCTAAGTATACAGCACGTCCTGTTCCAGAAGATATTCCTTACTCTTGGGACATCCAATAGCAGTGTCCGTAAGGTAGGGTGGGATCCCCAAAAGTAACAGCAGACAGTTTAAACCACTGCCGCCAGCTGAGGCCCTATCATCAACCTAGTAAAACTTAGAAAAAGTATGAGCAGAAGACCAAGTGGCGGCCTTGCAAACTTGTTTAACAGAAGCTTGGTGCTGAAAAGCCCAAGAGGCACCAATAGCACAAGTAGAATGAGCAGTAAGGCGGAAGGGAGGTTTCTCCCCCTTAGCAGAGTAGGCCTGAATCACAGCCTGACGTATCCACTTACTGATAGTGGACTTAGCCGGAGCCAGGCCTTTCTTAGGTCCAAACGGAAGCACAAAAAGAGCATCACTCTTCCTGAAGGGTTCAGTAGCCACCAAATAGAACTTCAGAGTTCTGACTACGTCCAAAGAATGCAAAACCCTTTCCTTAGGGTTACTAGGATTAGGACACAGAGAAGGCAAAACAATGTCCTGATTGAGATGAAAGGTAGAAACAACCTTAGGTAGAAAATCTGGCTTAAACCGAACACCACCTTGTCCTGGTGTCTCTCAAAATAAGGAGGCTTGATGGAAAGCGAATCCAACTCAGAAACACGCCTAATAGAAGTGATAGCCACCAAAAAAAAAACCTTAAGCGTAAGGATGGACAAAGGGGCCCCTTGCGAGGGCTCAAAGGGAGACCCCTGCAGGGCAGACGAGACCAAATTCAAGTCCCAGACTAGTAACATAGGCTTATGTGGGGGAAGCACATGAGTAACCCCTTGGAAAAAAGTAATGACCAGGGGATGATGAGCAAAGGATCTTTGGAAGAAAATAGCCAAAGCAGAAACATGGCCTTTCAGAGTACTGAGCTGAAGACCCAGATCCAAACCATGTTGGAGAAATTCCAGAATCCTATGAATAGAAAACACACGACAGGGAAGCGAGTGGGACTCACACCAGTCAATGTAAGTACGCCAGACCCTGTAATAGATGGAAGAAGAGGATCTCTTCCTACCCCTGATCATGGTATTCACCACTGAGACAGGCAGCCCTTTTTCCATCAAGATGGAGGTTTCAACAGCCAGGCCGTCAAAGCCAGCGTTTGTAAATTGGGGTGGCGTAGGTGTCCCTGAGTGAGCAGATCTGGAACCTGTGGTAGAGTGTACTGATCCACTGCCAACTGCACAATGTCTGCGAACCACACTCTTCTTGGCCAACAGGGGGCACCAGGATGGCTGGCACCCCTTCCTGAATCATCTTGCCCATCACCCTGCCCAGCAGTGGAAACGGGGGAAACACATACAGGAGCTGGAACCCCGTCCAGGACATTGCCAGGGCATCCGTGGCCAGAGGATCCTGGGACAGAGAGACAAAGACTGGAAGCTTGTGACGAGACGCAAATAGATCCACGTCCGGCTGACCCCAGCGGTGGCACAGGGAGCGAAACACCCTGCTGCTGAGGGACCACTCTCCCAGACGAGAGGTCCCCCTGCTCAGAGAGTCTGCCTCCAGATTCTCCACCCCCGGGATGTACACAGCTGAGATGCAGGGAACATTTTCCTCCGCCCAGGACAGTATCAGGGACACTTCCCTGAGGGCCCTCTTGCTCCGGGTCCCTCCCTGATGACTGATGTAGGCAAACGCCGTCTGGTTGTCTGAGCGGACCTGAACAGCCTGACCCCTAAGGTGTGGGGTTAAGTGGGCGAGAACCAACCTGATTGCCCTCAATTCCAGAATGTTGATAGGGGTATGGGCCTCCTGAGGGCCCCACTGACCCTGGAATGTCAGAGACTTCCAGAATCCCCCTCAACCTGTCAGACTGGCATCCGTGGTGACAGTCTCCCAGCAGGGGGGCAGAAAGGACCTGCCCTCCAGCAGATTCCCTGAGACCAACCACCACACTAGAGACCGCCTGACCTGAGGGGACAAGACAAACACCTGATCCAGGGACAAAGGGTCCCGATCCCATACTGACAAGAGGTGAAGCTGAAGAGGCCTCATGTGGAACTGAGCATATGGAACCGCCTCGAAGCAGGACACAATCAGGCCTACCAGCTGCATTCTCTGCCTAATGGATGGATGGGGACAAGACAGTAGGAGATGAACTTTCTCTTGAAGGATCTCCACCTTCTGCTCAGGAAGAAAGATCTTGACCTGGGCTGAATCCAGAATCATGCCCAGAAAAGACTTCACCATGGAAGGAGACAGGGAAGATTTGGGGTGGTTGATCACCCAGCCGAATGACTCCAGAGTGGACACCACCCTCTGAGTGTCCAGCTCTGCCTGATGGAAGGACTGGGAAGCAATAAGCATGTCGTCCAGGTAGGGAAGAATGCGGATGCCCTGAGATCTCAGCAGGGCCATCACTCCTGCCAGCACCTTGGTGAATACCCTGGGGGCCGAGGTGAGGCCGAAGGGCAAGGCCACAAATTAGTAGTGCTGATCCTCCAGAGCGAATCTGAGGAACCCCTGATGACCTGGAAAGATAAGCATCCTTGATGGCTTCAGAGGTCATGAAGTCCCCTGGGCGTAGGAAAGTCACAGCTGAGCGCAGAGTCTTCATGCGAAAGTGTCTGAATCTGACAAACCTGTTGAGGAGCTTTAAATCCAGGATAGGTCTGATGGACCCATCCTTTTTGGGCACGATGAAAAGATTGGAATAATAGCCTTTGCCCCTTTCCTTCAAGGGCACCTGGCAGATGACCCCTAGGTCTAGAAGGCCTTGGACAGCCAGGGAGAGACACTGAGCTGACAAGGGGTTTTGAGCTACACGAGATTTGATGAATCTTGGGGGCGGCCAGGCTGCAAACACTATCTTGTAACCAGAGGAAACTACCTCCTGTATCCACCGGTCTGAGACATGACGCCTCCAGACGTGAGCCAAGAGCCGAAGCCGTCCCCCCACCCGGATAGGTGAGGACGCCCCTTCATGTCTGAGGGGGCTTGGGAGAGGGCTTAGTCTTGGGACCTCAAGGGGGGCCAGGGCGCCACGTCCTCTGCCCCTGCCCCAAAAATCTCCACGGGCTCCAGCAAAGGAAGCTCCCCGTCCAATTCTGGAACCTCTGAAGGAAGGAGAAAAGGCACCTGAACCTCGAAAGGGCTGGGGCTGCCTTCTACGCTGAGGTAATTTGCCACCTTTAGCAAACAAGTCCAAACGTTCCCCAAAGAGGCGCAGCCCCTTGAAGGGAAAACCAGTGAGGGCCTTTTTGGCAGCATTGTCAGCTGCACACTGGCGCAGCCAGATCGAGCGGCGTATTGCCACCAACAAGGCAGAAGCCCTGCCACACATTCTAATGGTATCATCCAGGGCAGAGAGAACATATGCAACAAATTCCTCACAAAGCAGAAGAGCTCTATACTCTTTACTACCAGCATTATTAGGGGCCCCATCTAAGAGACCCCTGAGCAGGCTTTTAACAGCAACAGCCATGATAGCAGAGGCACAGACCGGACGGAGCGCGGTCCGAACACAGGCAAAGGCATGGCAAGCTAGATGATCCATGTGCCTGTCTTCCCCATCCCTCAAGGTAGTTGTATCAGGGGAATGCATGACAGATGTTTTAGACAACCCCAGAACTGGTGCATCCACCTCTGGAGGACATGACCAACATTTAACCATTTCAGCAGGATACCTCTTATCCCAACTCTTTGGTATGCCGGGAAGCCGGCTAGGCCTTTCCCACTCCTTGAGAATCAGATTATTAAAGTGGGTTTGTTCAGGAAACTCCAAACATGGCTTAACAGTATGAAACAGCTCCCCCTGCTGCCGCGGGGCCACGGCAGGAGGAGAGATACAAAGCACTTCAAAAATGTGAGCCAAAAGTCTGTCAGTATCATCTGAAGCCCATGGGTCAGACCCAGACTCAGCATAACCCCTAGGCTGATCCTCAGATGATTCTGAATCAGAGAATAATTCCCCTTCTTCCAGGGGGGTATAACCAGTAACATCAAAAAACTCCTCAGCTTCCATAGGTAAGAGAGTAACACCGGGTGCCAGATGCCACCACTTAGCACAAGCCTTACGCAGACCAGAACCAGCAATATGCCTTTCAATGCTGGCTATCCTGGTAGCCAAACCAGGTTGAGACTCCCCACTGGTATGCACCTCACTGGGAGTCGGGTGTAAAAGTGGGGGGGGGGGGGGGGGTAGGCGAAGCCAGAGGAGGCGCAGCACTAGGCCCAGCCGCAGGTAAACCAGACTGCAGCGCAAGTACCTGCTGGGCGCAGGGTACACACACCCTGACATCACTTATAGGGGATACCCCACACGCCACACACAGCCGGGCTTGTCCCGAAGGAACCCCGAGCACATTATCCTGAGAAGCCTCCATATGGTGCTTATCACAGCACAACAGGCCAATAGGGATTGACGCTAATAAAAGCAACCCGGGATGCCCCAATAACCCGCTAGGGAAGTGGGAGTAATGGTATACAATAGCCCTCCAATAAGAGTTAACATTAAATAGAGGGGATAGGGCCGGGAGAAACCACAAGTTTGACCCGCCTGCAAGACATAAGCAAAAGATCCCATAAGCGATATGCAAAATATACAGTATACATATAATAAATCAGCCCGCAGGGGCACTTACGGACCGCGATAGTGAGACACCAGACACACGCAGCAGAGAAGTAAAATGGCGCCCGCATATACCTCGAGGGGCGGGCCGCGGAGACAGTGATGCAAAACGCGTCATCCGCAGGCCCCGCCCCCCGAAGAGCGCGAAAACGCGCCCACCTGACCAGACCAGCCAGTGATGGCACAGCAGCACCTGAGGCGATGGCGCCGCCGACCGCGGAGCGCAGGACAACGTGCGGCGGCAGCAAAGAAACCAGTGCAACCAATTAACAGGGAATATATACACACGGCCAGCCTAAAGGGTGTCACTGTGGGGACAGGGGGCGAGGGGCATAAAGTGCAGGAGGGGCATCCCATAAGGCTCACCATGGGCCTATACTGCCTACCCTTTGGTGGGGGACTGCGGTTGGAGCAGCACTCCTTAGCACCTGACAGCGGTGCTGCCTACCTTCACCCGAACCAGAGCAGCCTGAGCTGGGAGGCAGTAGAAGGAAACGGGTGGGAATAGTCCTACAGGGCTGCAGGCTAATAGCCCCGCTCACCTGCGAGTAGAGAGAGCCATCTTCTAGTCATCGCAGCCAGGACTGCAGAGAAGAACTGTGGATTTTGTGGGAGGTCCCGGGTATTTATGGGGCCGGGAGGAGCCTCTTCTGTCTCTGCAGTCCAGCGCCATCTACTGGAGAGTATATCCCAAGAGTAAGGAATATCTTCTGGAACAGGACGTGCGTACCTACACAAGCAATGATTCTATAATTCTCTTAAAGGTTCTGTAAATCCAAACAGGCACTTACCTTCTCTTCCCCGCAGCAGGTCTCAGCTGCCCTGCCACTCACAAATCTCCCGATTTCCAAGAACAGGGCTCCCAGTTTCCTCACGTGCTGTCTCCGCCCCTCATGTCACTGTCTGCACAGCCCCCCCCCATTCATTACAATGTAGGGGACGTGCCAATGCACTGACTTGGGTCAAGCATTGGTCATGTGCCAAATAATTCTGGGGCGCATGAAGCCCTCAATCTCGGAAATCAGGAGGTTTCTGAGTGGACTCGCTGGGAGCTGCAGTGGGGGGGGGGGGGGAGCCAAGTGCCTGTTTGTCATTTTATTTGGGTTTACAGTTCCTGTAAATAAGTAGGGGCAGATATACCAAGCTTTACAAATAATGTAAAGCTTTAAATAATTCATATAAAGCATTTGGGATATTGTTTGACATTGCTGTGAAGATTAAGGGGAGCCTTTCTAGCCAGCTTCTGTAATTCTTAACATGAAAATAGAACTATATATTGTTCAGCAAAACGGGAGAGCTGTAGAAATTACAACCAAAAAGAGGTATAAACATTGCTCATTCCTTCCATAACCGTGGTAGGAGGTCCACAGCACCAAGGAATATTACCAGTGTAATCCATGGAACATGATGACTGGTTTAATTTTCATTAAAAATGAAGAAAAAAAAATAAGGAAATGGGAGGCATCTGCCGCTGCCTGAGCAGATCCTGTTATTTTTTTGAAGAGGTATCTGTCATGCTATTCTAACAGCAGACTTTCATGAACTGATAAAGCAGCTGTCTGCTGAGCAAGTGAGTGAATGACTTGCACTTGGACACGGATGATTTGTCGACTAGTTTGTAATTAAAGGGTTGCTAAAGGCAAGTAAAAAAAATAAAAACACTCAAAACACTCAAACACTGCTGTCCATTGCAGTAAATAGATCTGGTGGAAGCCATGGGGCGCCAACCAAACAGCAAGCACTGCTTGCTATTGGTCGGGAGCGCCCTCCCCCACACAGCTGCCCTCCATACACCATTCTCGGATACAGAGAGGTTTCCGATCAGCGGTCAAAGCTGTAGATGCTGCGCAGGAACAAAGTTGAGTGCCTGTTTATTTTTTATTTGCGTTTAGTAACCCTTTAAAAAAAGTTTGTGCTGTGCAAATTTAAGGTTTTTGTATTTGCGGTCCATTTTGGTTTCCACATGCCAACGTGACAAACTATACGATGCTCGACCAATTTACTAATTCTCGTTAATCGCAGCAGGCATTTCCACAGAACAAGTATTGTCTGATTGTGTTCACTTTCGATTTCTAGTACGCAAATCATTGAGAAATAGGTGGTGAGCCTCAGAGATACAAATCTAAATCAGTTCGTAAAACCTCTGCTTTGTATTTACTGATTTACTAATTCATTAACATTGCCCTCTGCCTATTGTTTTACTTTTCCTTGGTTTTTCATTTTCTTCTATATCCTTATTTTTTTCTAACTTGTGATGTAAATGATAAGGTTGCACCAACATGTTTAAGGTTTTACTAAAGGCAAGCCTGATTGATGCCCCATTGTCTCAAGCTGCATGTTGCACTGTTCCAAACTTTACTCCGTTTTCAAAGAGATCCTGTAGTTCCTAAGTTATCTGTAAATGTATTATAGCATTGGAGATGCAGAGAAAACAATGAGGAGAACCAGCAGGTGAGAAAAAAATAAGTGCATTGTTGTGCCTCTAGTTATTACTGCCAGCACATAGTGTGACCAGAAAAAGGGTGTGAGAGATGCTGCAGGCAAAGAACATCTCCAGCCTGCCAGCACAAAGTGTGACCAGGGAGGAGGGAGAGGTTTTATAGAGAGAGACAGCCAATCAGGAAGTCTGGGGAAGGAAGGGGGTTGTTTCTATTCTTGGCATACTGAAGGTTGATTGAAGGACCAGGTCAGTGGGGTGGAGACTGAAAGCTGAATGAGGAAGTGATTTTCCCACTAAGTAGACCGGCAGCAGAAAGGAGAGCGCTGGAGGGATTCAATGTAATGTAAGCTACTGATATTTATTTTGTAACTTTTAAGTACTCACCTAACAAGAGCTCTCCAATTGTTTCTCTAGATGGCGCCACATTGATGCATCTTCGATTGACTCTGCAATTAATATTACAGCATTTAACAAAATAAAAAAACAATTGCATTGCTAATTCTTATAAACTGTATTCAACTAGACCAAAAGCTGAAACTAGGCTTCTTCTAACTTCTTTATCAGATTGCAATCCTGTCAACATATCTTAGGCTAAAACAACAACAAAAAAGAACAAAAACAACAATCTTTATTGAAGCACATCAAGGCAGGTCTAGATTTTTAAAACAATCTGTGTGCAAGTGAAAGTTAAGTACTGAAGATGCAGAAAGCCCATGATATGCTACAGAGCAGCCAAGTCAAGTTGTCTAGGTTTGGCCTACAGAAAGCCTTTAAGACCTACATATCTTAATGGCTGGTAAAATGAAAGAGGACTACCTAAAAATATCTTCTCCTCTGTCCCAGTTTGGACCAATATTTGATGACCGACTGTGGTGGACTAGTTATCTTTTGAAGGATAGTTTTTATTTTTTCTTTTGCTCGTACCTCTTATACTTTCTTGGTTGGCTATTTGTCATTTTAAATAGCTTTTGATATTATACGACTGCTTTGCATGAGCATATTTTTAAATTTCCTGTGGATAGATTTGTTTGTCCTAATACAATATTTTCCATTCTGGTTACTATACAATGTATTTTTCTTTGTGAGCCATGAACAAGGAGATTGAATTTGATCCACCTCGCTGTGCTATCATTTCCACCCACTGAAATATATTAGGCCCACTATTAATTACTTGTCCATCAATGCCCCCATAAAGATGTGTGGTTTTAATGAATGCAATTAATATCAAAAATATTTATTTTATATATTTTGCATAGTTTGTTCATTTGGTTAGGGGAATTTGTTGAATACATCTCTCCCCATTTTCGTAAAGAGATTAGGCACCCTTGCATTTTTACAAAATGGGTGTTGATTGCAGCACATTGGGGGGGAAGGGGGGGGGGGCGGAGTCCTGGTCACGTGGTCCGGAGTCTTTATTTATTATTTTAATTTATTTATTTATTTTTATCATCTTTCAGGTAAAGTTACTCTGATTTAAGTCATTTGGCTATGGATACCCAAGCTGTCCACAAGAGACAGATAAGTTTTCATCATGATGATTAATTCCTCCCTCCTACCCCTCTCCCCCCATCCCCCTTTTGAACTCTTCTAACCCCCTTTTTATATCACTCAACTCAACTCAACTCAACCTTTAATTATCCTGCTATTCTTAACACGCCTTAACCGCCTCAATAAACTTAAAGAGAGCATTTTGGAAAGCTTTACTGTCAGAAACAGAAGCCTCTGATAACAGGCATGAGAGGACACTTCCCCTCCAGGATTTTTTATCTAGAGGAGAGTGCTCCCCCCAATGTTTATGAATTGCTTTCTTTGTGGCCCATAAAAGGAAAAGAGTGTTTTTTTTTATTACGTATCTTATTGGGAGATTTTCATTTGAAAGAATTAACTCTTGGGCAGATGGGCTAAAATCAGCTCGACATATCAGGGTCTGAAATCTTTCCAGGAAATCAGCACCAAGAAAATCCAGACCATGTGACCGCCAGCAGCCAATCACATGACCCAATTTCAGAGGGGAACAAGGATCAGGTAAGAAAACCAGGGCTACTGCATGGTGTATTTAGTCTAAAATGGGTTTAGGACTACTTTAAACATTTGCCATATCTTTCCAGCAACACTAGAAACAGAGTTAGTAACAATACCATTTTGTGAGTACTCACCTGAAAAATGGGTATTGTTGGTGTGCCACACACCCCGCTTCACCTTTAGATATTCATCCATTATTGGGTTAATCCACCGCAGGTGACGTAGTGCAGAGAGGAAGTCTTGTAACGAGCCCCCTTCCGGCCTATATATACCTGGTACCTCCCTTCAATCACCAGTATATTTAAAAAGCAGTAATACAAGGTACCAGTATTCCACCAGTAACCTCAAAATCAAATTTGATATAAACAAAAAAGCTTCACCATATAAAGGCTTCGGAACTACCGAAAAAAGGGTGGGAGTGAAGCGGGGTGTGTGGCACACCAACAATACCCATTTTTCAGGTGAGTACTCACAAAATGGTATTATTCTTGGTGTGCCACACACCCCGCTTCACCTTTAGATATTCATACATTATTGGGACATCCAAAAGCAGTGTCCACAAGGGCTGGGCAACTCAAGGCCAGGTGAAGCATAACTTAAATGACTGCAGTCTGCAGAACTTTGCGGCCAAAAACAGCATCCGCTGAGGCCCGCACATCAACTTTGTAAAACTTAGAAAAAGTATGAACAGAAGACCAAGTGGCGGCCTTACAAACCTGTTCAACAGAAGCTTGGTGCTGAAATGCCCAAGACGCCCCAATGGCGCGAGTAGAATGAGCAATGATACGAAAAGGGGGAACTTTCCCCTTAGCAGAATAGGCCGCAGTAACGGCCTGACGTATCCACTTGCTAATGGTAGATTTGGCTGGTGCCAAACCCTTCTTAGGCCCATGGGGCACAACAAAAAAGGAATCCGTCCTACGAAAAGGAGACGTGATAATCAAGTAGTACTTAACACAGCGTACTACATCCAAACAATGCAACACCCTCTCTTTGTCATTCTTAGGATTAGGACATAAGGAGGGAAGACCAATGTCTTGGTTCAAATGAAAAGCATTTGGAAGAAGGAAGAAAGTCTGGCTTGAACCGAAAGACCACTTTATCCTGATGCCTCTCAAAGTAAGGCGCCTGGATAGTTAAGGCCGCCAACTCTGAGACACGCCGGACCGAAGTGATAGCTACCAAGAAGACAATCTTCTGAGTCAGGGTAGACAAAGCAATATCTTGCAAAGGCTCAAAAGGAGGAGCCTGAAGAGCAGAAAAAACCAAATTCAAATCCCAAACAGGGAGTAGTGATTTCCTGGGAGGCCGCACATGCGTAACCCCCTGGAAAAAAGTTTTAACCAAAGGTTTAAGCGCAACACGCTTCTGAAAAAAGATAGATAAGGCAGAAACTTGCCCTTTCAATGTACTAAGCTGAAGACCAGAGTCCAGCCCTGATTGTAAAAACTCCAGAATCCTGGAGACTGAAAAGACCCTACAAGGAAAAGATCTTATCTCGCACCAGGTGATATAGGCTTTCCAAGTCCTATAGTAAGTGATAGAAGAAGACCTCTTCCGAGCACTGATCAGAGTCTTAACGACTGAATCAGAAAGACCCTCCTCCTTCAGGATGGACAAAACCTACCCCAAACCTAGCGCTGGTAAATTGGGGTAACACAATCGACCCTGAGTGAGCAGATCGGACCGAAGAGGCAGAACGACTTGGTCCACCGCCAGCCGAACGATGTCTGCGAACCACACTCGCCTTGGCCACCTTGGGGCCACGAGAACGGCGGACACCTTTTCCAGAGCCAACTTCCGAAGCACCCTGCCTAGCATGGGTATCGGAGGAAACAGGTATAGAAACCCCAGATCCCCCCAACTCAGGGACATGGCATCCACTGCCAGCGCCAGAGGATCTTGGGAGAGTGACACGAAATTCGGGAGCCTGCGATTGTGACGAGAGGCAAACAGGTCCACCTCCGGTGTCCCCCATCGGAGACATAGTGAGCGAAACACCCGAGGATGGAGAGCCCATTCTCCCAGACGGGGAGAGCCCCTGCTCAACCGGTCCGCTTCCTGGTTCTCCACTCCTGGAATGTATACCGCCGAGAGACAAGGAACATGGGCTTCTGCCCAGGTCAGGATCAGGGACACCTCCCTGAGAGCACTCAGGCTGTGAGTCCCTCCCTGATGATTGATGTAAGCAACCGCTGTTCGATTGTCTGAACGCACCTGGACTGGAAGGCCCAGGACGTGCTGAGTCAGGAGAACAAGCACCTGACGGATGGCTCTCAGTTCCAGAATATTGATGGGTAAGTGGGCCTCCTGAGGTCCCCACTGCCCCTGGAACTGCAGCTCCTTCCAGAATCCGCCCCATCCCGTCAGACTGGCGTCCGTGGTGACAATTTCCCAAAGAGGGGTCAGGAAAGACCTGCCCTTCACGAGATTGGTCGAGACCAACCACCACTGGAGGGACTGCCGGACCCGGGAGGACAACTGCAAGGGCTGATCCAGCGACCGAAGCCGTCGGTCCCAAGACGCCAACAGATAAAGCTGAAGCGTCCTCGTGTGGAATTGAGCAAAAGGAACTGCCTCGAAGGAGGCAACCATCAACCCTACCAGCCTCATCCCCAGACGGATGGACGGCCGAGGATTGGAGAGTAGGACCCGAGCCAACTCCTGAATCAGATGAATTTTGGACTGAGGAAGAAACACACTGTGCTGATGAGAGTCCAACTGCATCCCCAGGAAGGACACTACCCTGGCCGGAGCGAGGGAGGACTTGGGAAAGTTGATCACCCAACCAAAGCTTTCCAGCGTGGAGACCACCATGCTGGTGTCTGTCTCTGACTGATTGAGCGACGGAGCCATGATGAGAAGGTCGTCCAAATAAGGCACAACACGAATGCCCCGAGATCTGAAAATGGCTATGACCCCTGCCAACACCTTGGTGAACACTCTTGGAGCTGAGGTAAGGCCAAACGGAAGTGCCACGAATTGATAATGCTGATCCTTCATCACGAATCGAAGAAAACGTTGATGAGCGTGGCAGATGGGAACATGAAGGTAAGCATCCTTTATGTCTATGGACGTCATGAAGTCCCCTTGCCGAAGAGAGCAGACGGCCGTGCGCAAGGTTTCCATGCGGAACTTCCGAAACCGGATGAACCTGTTGAGCAACTTCAGGTCCAAGACGGGACGAACTGACCCATCTTTCTTGGGGACCGCGAACAGATTGGAGTAGAAACCCGAGGCCCGTCTCTAAGCGCGGTACCGGCCGGATTACCGCCATCTCTAGTAAATTCTTTACCGACGCCAGGAGCCCCTGTGCGGCGACAGGATCGATGGGCACCCGAGACCGAAAGAACCGTGAAGGAGGGCGAGACTCGAATTCCAGCTTGAACCGGACGACACTACCTCCTGAATCCATCTGTCCAGAACTTCCCGGTTCCAAACCTGGGAGAAGTGTCGTAATCGTCCCCCCACCCGCACGGGTGAGGGCAGCCCCTCATTGCTGAGCGGGCTTACCAGCAGGTTTGGGCTTGGAGCCCCAGGACTGGGCGGGACGGCCACGTCCCCCGAGTCCAACCTGTACGACTGGTAGAGGGAAGGGAAGCCCCCCTGCCCGCTCTGTATCCTCGAAAGGAAGACCTACCAGAACCTGCCCCCTAAAGGGGCGTCGAGGCCTTCTGCGCTGTGGCATCTTACCACCTTTCGCGACAGAGTCAATTCTCTCCCCAAACAGACGTAGCCCCAAAAAGGGGAGAGCTGTGAGCACCTTTTTAGAAGCTGAATCCGCCGACCACTGTCGCAGCCATACAGACCGACGAATGGCCACCAGCATTGCCGCTGTCTTGCTACTCATAGCCAGCGCATCGTCCTGAGCGGATAGAACGTAGGACACAAAAGATTCGCACTGCTTAAGCGCAGTGAACTCATTACAAGCGGGATTGAGATCCTCGCATAGCCCCTGGATTACAGATCTTACTGCTAATAGAAGAAGGGCCGAAGCGCACACAAGGCGCATCGTTGACCCAGCATAAATAAAGCCATGGCGAGCATACTGGTCAATCCTACGCGATCCTCCCCATCTTTAGGGACAGAGGTCTCAGCAGACTGTACCATAGCGGAGCTAGATAGCCCTAGCACAGGGGTATCGACTTCACCAATTCTGGCGGAAAGGGATAACGCCTTTCCCACCTGGGAGGGATCCCAGATAACCGCGTGGGATGTTCCCATTCCTTAAGGACCACCCTCTCAAAGTGGTGCTGTCTGGGAAAAACCAAACGCGGCTGAGGCTCTTTAAACAACTGGCCCCTTGGCAGGGTGACAGCCTCAGGCGGATCTAAATTCAAAATTTCAAACATTTGAGCCAAAATGGAGGGGGTGTCAAGGGCAACCCCCGCCGACCAATCGCCAGTCGCATCAGCCTCAAGCTGATCTGCCGGCTCATCTGACTCCAAGAGGAATTCTTCCTCATCCGGGGAGCCATCGGTCCATTCCACAGGCTCACATAATTCGTCCTGTGGAGCCGAAGATACTGGAGTCAGGCGCTTCCGTTTTGCAGGGGCCTTCAACCCTGCCTTAACGGGCAATACTTTCCGAAGGCTGGCCAACTTTGCCGCCACCTCGGATTGCGAATCCCCACTTTTGACGGTGTCATGCGGGGTCCGGAACAGGGAGGGAGAGGCAGGAGATGATGGAAGTTGCGACGGGCCAGCAGCCGGATCAACAGACTGACGCGCAATGCTCTGCTTTGCACAAGGAATGCAAATAAAGACATCATCAGCCGGGAGCGCAGCCCCACATTTTACACACCCCCTGGACGACTCTGACGAGTCGTTTCCGGTAGTCAGGGAAGCCTCCATATTGGTGATTTATGGTATCGCAAATACTGGGATTTTTAAGGCATAAGCCAACCCTGGATGCCCCTTTATCAAAAAATGTCCCGGAAGGGAGGGTTTTTTTTTTTCAAATACTTTTTTTTTTTTTTTTAAGAAAAAGGTCCCCCTTAGTAAATAGATATATATATATATATATATATATATATATATATATATATCTAAGAATATATATATTAAATGTGTAAACTTTATATAAAAAATATCCCCCTTTTTCTTTTCTAAAAAAAAAAAAAAGACTAGCCAGGCAACATAGAGCCAGAGGGCCGCTATAATCAGGGATCCCAGGATCTGAAAGGAAAGAAAGAAACCATCAGATCCCCATATAAGTGTAACACATGCAGCATGTCTTAAGCATCATATATAAATGATAAGAGTGCCTCTTTAAACGCTTTTCCCAAATATCCCCCTTTTTCCTCCATAAGAAATAAGGACAAAAAAGAAAACTCAATCTCGCCAAAGCGGGGCCGCTTACCTGACAGGCCGACGCAGGACCGGAGGGACACTGTAGCAGCAGCCGCAGCAGCAAGATACAAGTGTGCTGCAGCGCGCGCCCCCCCACGTGACTTCTGTTATCAAAGACAGGGAGGAAGTGAGGCCGGGGCCGCCGAGCGACGCTCCCGCCGGTGCCCCGCCCCCCCCGCGTCACAGGGAGCCGCCCCCTACAAGCCGGTCAGAAGCGTCCTGATAAGCGCCAATTCATTGAGCGATTGCCACCAGCTGCGCTGGATCACGCACAGCCAGGCGGCGGAGGAGGGGGGGAGAGCATAAGCACAGCCACCAGGCTGCCGCCCGGAGATAACGGGGAAGGGGGGAGGCGGGAGGGGCCGCAGACTTAAGGCGGCAAGCCCAACTGCTGAGCGCGGTCAGCTGCCCCGCCCCCATAAAGCTGACCAACACTCTGGCCACTGTTGAAACACCCTTTTTTTTTTTTTTTTTTTTTTTTTGGAGGATCTGCCCGGGGCTCCAGCATAGCAGACTAAGCGCACCATGCTGCACAGTCTGTTAATGTGCACAAAGTGAACACACACATGTAAAAGACAGCAATACAGTGAAACACTATACATAATACACAACCCTCTATACCCCCCCCCCCCCCCAAAGTGAAGGGAGAAGGGACCGTAACGGGAGAGTAAGGGGCTAAGGGGACCCTGGGGACAGGGGCATCCCATTTCCGGATCACCATGCGGTAGGAGATAAGCTCCTAGGCACTAAAGTGCCATCTACCATTTGCCCGGTGAGCAGCCTAGGCTGGGAGGCTTCCATTCCACCATAAAGGTATACAAACTCAAACCGGGCAGAAATAGACCAAAAGGGGGGTGGCGGGGTAAGAATACCCCGGCCTACCTGTAAGCAGGAGACTTCCATCTTCTGACTTGTCAGCAAGCAGAGAGAAAAAATACTGGTGATTGAAGGGAGGTACCAGGTATATATAGGCCGGAAGGGGGCTCGTTACAAGACTTCCTCTCTGCACTACGTCATCTGCAGTGGATTAACCCAATAATGGATGAATATCTAAAGGTGAAGCGGGGTGTGTGGCACACCAAGAATATATTTGTCTCAAATGAAAAGGAAGTAACATGAAAATGCTTTGGTGCAATTATTTGACTTAATATAGTAAATATAAGTCCAGCCAGCCGCCCGTATTCATGGGGGTTAGGCGAACAGCATAGATGGGAATTCCGTGAACTCAACAATTATCCCCTGCAAAACAGAGCACAGAGATGTGTGCAGGGCAGTATGAGCGCAGGGGGGGTAGGTTTACAAAGAAAAAAAAAAACCTTACCTCACCAGAGATCCAGCGCTATTCCCTCGGAAGTTAAGGTCCTGGGTGCCGCTATCTGCAAGAAAATGCACAGCGCGGCTCCATCTGCCCATCCACTTAAATGAGCGGATGTGTGCGCACATAAAGCAGGAAAAATGCCATGCTGTGCACTGTGTGTGAGGACGTCGCCTGCCTGGGATGAACTGCGCTGTATTCTAGTTGATGTAAGTTTTTTTGCAGCCCACCCCCCAGCCAATGTGAATAAGCAAAACCACAAATGTTAAAAGTATGAATATGGAGGGCTGGCTGTATATGTAAACCATGTGACACTAGCGCATCTTGTGAACAGACCACTAGTTTAGTTGTGTTTACAAAAGCTAATAGATTGCTTGAAATGTAAGATGGACTTTATAGTTACCAGCTGCTTTATTTGAATCACTGTATATTGGTTACCTTATTAGTTCACTTGCAGCTTTTTCTTTAACAGTAGATGATAAAGAGGAATGTGTTTTTTCTTCAAAAATGTAAGACAGAGGCGGCTTAACACTTTCTGTAAAGTGACAAAAAATATAAATCAATGAGAAACCATCTGACACATTATTGCTCGATACCATGCCAAGAAAAACAAAACAAAGACACTACTATTATGCAAAAAAAATGTATAAAGCTTGAAAGTGAAAAGTCAAAACAAATTTAAATAATAATTAGAACATCGATCATGGTATAGAGTCCATAGTATGGAAACTCCACAAATCCAGTATGAAAACAGCTTGTAACTAGCAATTATGTGGTGGTTACTAGTAGTAACTTGGAAATTCCTTTCCACACGCAGGAAATATAAAATGCCACTGGAGGTCAGGTTACCAGGTAGATACAGATTCAGTGAAAACGTGGTATGACCCGCCAGAGTGGACGCATTGACATAATCTGGAGGATCACAGTATGCCAAGCTCAGAGTTTATGTTCATTACAGTGGGAATGGCAAGTAAGAGGACAGTGCCTAGTAACCTGACTCGATGAGCGGAGTTTACATGTGGAGGGGCATTTCCAGGTTACTACCAGCAGCCGCCACATATTGGCTAGTTACAAGCGGTTTTTATTCTGGATTCAGTGAGTCTAATAACTCAGGGTGAGCAAGCCCCATTTAAAAGGTTATTGTGCAATGTGGATTGTCTTTTTTTAAATGCAACGTGGAGTCTTTAAGATTGTAATGCGATGTTTGATATATCTGGGGAAATTAACTGCATTATGAGCAATAATAATAAAGAAATAAGCAGGTACTAAAAGTGAAGGGAACCACATGTGGTTCATAATCTTTACATGCACAGTGAAGATGTGATATAATTAACTCAGTGGATTACTACAGGTTGTTTTTTTAAACAAAAAGGGACAATTTCTTACTGATATGTCGATACATATTATTTGAGGGACACTGGACAGTTCCTTTGTGATCAGGTGCCTGGGTGTTGTTTATATGTAAAACAATGTGATTTACTAGTATCTAGTCTTTATATTTCTAAACCTCGACTTTCACTAGTACTTTCAGGAAAGACCAGACAAGTGTGGCCATGTAGATCGCATTCCAGTTTGAAAAATCCATGCAGAAAGTGATCATGTCTGAAAATGTTCATTTGATTATGTGCTATTTTAAACCTATAGCAATACACTTTAGGGACATGCCCATGTAAGGCTAATATAGTGGGCTAAAAAAAGCCTATTCAGGTAAAAAAGTATTCACATGGCACATACAGACCAACAACAGGATTTACCCATCACTCTTAATAGGTAATCAGAGCCATGCAAATCATCTTTTTGTGCCTCCTCCTTGCTAGTCCATGCACTCTGCTATACATTGCAGACCCTATACATTTTTAGCTGCGAGTTTAGCAAAACAAGGATCCAGAATAAAAGCACCTGTTATGGAAATATTTACTCCTGGTTTGTATATATAATTTAATAAGATACCTTCTTTTCTTTGACGGTCCTTGAGAATGTACTTGTTTGGAATGGTTAAGTAACACCTTTGCAAGCGTCGCCTCTCTCGGTTTGGACCCTCAGTCGGATCCAGCTGGTACGACATGGGGTAGGACTCAGGATCATACCACACAGCACTTTATTAATAAGAAAATAATGAAATATATAAATATGAATTCATACAGTTCCATTAATCAGTTTAACACAGCGTGACAAGAAGTATAGTAATAATACCAGTCACTTGTGATTAAAGACTAGAATTACACTGATTTTCAATTACCATGAACTAAAATCACCAAGGAGGCTGCTGTAAAGCGTTCATACAGCAAACAAACTAATATACCATATTGTTCAGAAAAAAACTACAATTAACCTGTAGGGAATAGCAAAATGTTAACAGTAAAACAGCAGTTAGAACATGCTAGACAGAGCTTATCCTATTGTCATGCAACTTCAATATGCCCCCCCCCCCCATTTTCATGCCAGTGCCCATTTTGTACTGGCAATTATTTTTGCCGCCAGTACAAAATGGGCACTGGCATGAAAATGGGGGCGGGGGGGGCATATTGAAGTTGCATGACAGAAGAGAATCTAGGACCTGTCATGACCTCTAACTCATCCAATTATAGCTGCAGCTGCAATCAGGCACCACAAGGAGAATTGCTGCAGTAGGGTAAGTCTTTTTTCACCAGTTCTCAAAACTGTTCAGGGGGAGTAGAAAGGGTGGGGAAGGGTGGCAAGCAAAGACTGGATGCTCTGTTTAAAGCATCCCCCAGAAAAATACCGTTTTGTGAGTACTCACCTTTAAGACGGGTATTATGAGTGTGCCATACACTCCACTTCGGTCTTCATGACATCTGGGACATCCAATAGCAGTGTCCGTCATGGGTGGGAACCAGAAACAGTAAAGAATGTACCAACTCAAACCATCTCCAGTAGAGGGCGAACTTCTGCAGAGATGAATATGCAAAAAAGAAAGCCCCTCCCGGTCCATATATACCTGGGACTGCCCACCAATTCCCCAGTGTACAAAAGCAGTAAAGGGACCAGGAAGAACCAAATATAACCTTAACAATCAAAACCAATGGCTCACCATATAAAAGCCCCAGAATACCTGAAAAAAAGGGGTGGGGCGAAGTGGAGTGTATGGCACACTCATAATACCCGTTTTAAAGGTGAGTACTCAGAAATACGGTATTATTCTAAGTGTGCCATACACTCCACTTCGATCTTCATGACATCTGGGACATCCAATAACAGTGTCCGTCATGGGTGGGAACCAGAAACAGTAAAGAATGTACCAACTCAAACCACTGCAGCTTGCAGAATCTTGTGGCCAAAAACAGCATCCGCTGAAGCCCGCACATCAACCTCGTAAAACTTGGAAAAAGTATGAACGGAAGACCAAGTAGCAGCCTTACAAACTTGTTCAACAGAAGCCTGGTGCTGAAAAGCCCAGGATGCACCAACAGCACGAGTAGAGTGCTCAGTGACCCTAAAAGGGGGAGTCCTCCCCTTAGCAGAATAGGCCCAAACAATGGCCTGACGAATCCATTTGCTAATCGTAGACTTAGCAGGCGCCAAACCTTTCCTGGGCCCGCAGGGCACCACGATAAAAGAGTCCGTCTTGCGGAAGGAAGAAGTAGTCACCAAATAGTACTTCACACAGCGAACAACATCCAAATTGTGCTGAACCCTCTCCTTGTCATTGTTAGGCTTAGGACACAAGGAAGGGAGAACAATATCCTGATTGAGGTGGAAAGCAGACACCACCTTAGGAAGGAAATCCGGCTTAAAACGAAAAACCACCTTATCCTGGTGTCTCTCAAAGTAAGGGGCCTGAATCGACAGGGCCGCCAACTCAGAGGCAAGCCGAACAGAGGTAATAGCCACCAAGAAAGCAACCTTCTGAGTGAGAACCGAAAGAGCAATATCCTGTAGCGGCTCAAAAGGAGGACCCTGCAGAGCCGAAAGAACCGAATTCAAACAGGAACCACAGCCTTCCGAGGGGGCCGTACATGCACGACCCCTTGGAAAAAGGTCTTAACCAGCGGGTGTAAGGCAAAAGTCCCCTGGAAGAAAACCGACAGAGCAGAAACCTGTCCTTTCAAAGTACTAAGCTGGAACCCAAGATCCAGATTATGCTGAAGAAACTCCAAAATCCTGGGTATAGAAAAAACCCTGCAAGGCAAGGCCCTAGCCTCACACCAATCAATATAGGACCTCCAAGTCCTATAGTAAATGCCAGAAGAGGACCGCTTCCTAGCCCTAATCAGGGTCTGAACAACAGCCTCAGACAAACCTTCCTCTTTCAAGATGAAGGTTTCAGCAGTCAAGCCGTCAAAGCCAGCGTTTGTAAATTGGGGTAAAGTAGATGACCCTGAGATAGCAGGTCCGGCAACAAGGGAAGCCGGTACTGGTCTACAGCCATCCTTACGACGTCTGCGTACCAAACCCTTCTTGGCCACATTGGAGCCACCAGAATCACTGGTGCCCCTTCTAGAACCAGTTTGCAAACTACCTTGCCCAGCATGGAGACGGGTGGAAACAGGTACAGAAACCCCAACTCCTTCCAAGCCAGTGACAAGGCATCCACTGCCAGAGACAGAGGATCCTGAGAAAGACACAAAGGCCGGAAGTTTGTGATTGTGCCTCAAGGCAAAAAGATCCACCTCCGGAGTCCCCCACTTGCGGCAAAGATCCAGAAAAACATCGGGATTGAGAGACCACTCTCCGTGGCGAGAGGGTCCCCTGCTCAGGGAATCCGCCTTCGTGTTCTCCACTCCCGGAATGTAGACTGCCGAAAGGCAAGGAACATTGCTCTCCGCCCAGTGCAGGATCAGAGAGACTTCCCTGAGGGCACTCCTGCTGCGAGTCCCTCCTTGGTGATTTATGTAAGCTACTGCCGTTCGGTTGTCCGAACGAACCTCAACCGGAAGACCCCGTAAATGTGGGGTCAGCCAAGCCAGAACCAGTTGAATGGCTCTGAGCTCCAAGACATTGATGGGGGTGTGAGCCTCCTGGGGACCCCACACCCCGCCGAACTGATGACTCTTCCAATAACCTCCCCAGCCCGACAGGCTGGCATCTGTGATAACTGTCTCCCAACAAGGGATCAGAAAGGATCTGCCCTTCACCAGATTGCTCAAGTCCAGCCACCACCGAAAGGACTGCCGAACCCTGGGAGACATCCTGAAAGGTTGATCCAATGACTGTGGGCACCTGTCCCAATACGTCAATAGGTGAAGTTGAAGAGATATCATGTGAAACTGTGCAAACGGCACCGCCTCGAAGGAGGATACCATCAAACCCACCAGTTTCATCCCCTGTCGGATAGAGGGACAAGAACTGTCCAGAAGAAGGCGGATCAGGCCCTGAATCCCCTGCACCTTGGTCTGGGGCAGAAACACTCTGGCCCGAATGGTATCCAGATTCATGCCCAGAAATGAAATCACACGAGACGGGGAGAGAGAAGACTTGGTGCGGTTGATCACCCATCCAAACCTTTCCAGGGTCGACACCACCTGGTGGGTGTCCAGCTCCGCCTGATGGAGGGAAGAAGCGGATATCAACAGATCGTCCAGATAAGGCACAATGCGAATGCCCCAAGATCTGAGCAGAGCCATTATGCCCGCCAAAACCTTGGTGAAGACCCTCGGTGTTGATCCTCCACCGCAAACCGGAGGAATCTCTGATGTGCCTGAAAAATCGGAACATGCAGATATACGCATCCTTGATGTCTATGGATGTCATAAAATCCCTTTGGCGAAGGGAATTGATAGCCGAGCGCAGAGTCTCCATACGGAACTTTTTGGCTCTGATAAATCTGTTGAGAACCTTGAGATCTAGAATGGGTCTCACCGAACCCTTTTTTTTGGGAACCGTGAAAAGGTTGGAGTAGTAACCCCTACCTCTCTCCGACAGAGGCACCGAGCATATAACCCCCATGTCCAGTTTTTTACTGCTAACAGGAGCCCCTGTGCAGCCTGAGGGTCCGAGGGCACCCGAGACCTTAAGAATCTTGGGGGCGGCCAGTACTCGAACTCCAGTTTGTACCCGGAGGAGACCACTTCCAAGATCCAATTTTCTGTGACCTCCTGGGGCCAGACCTGGAAGAAGAGCCGCAGCCGTCCCCCCACCCTTGCGGGTGAGGGTGCCCCTTCATTGCTGAGCCGGTTTAACGGCAGGCTTGGGCTTTGGAACCCCAGGCAGGTGCGGGACGTGCCCGACCTCTGCCTCTGTTCCAGGACGAGCCCCTGACACCCGAGAAGGCCAAACCCCTCGAAAGGAAGGAGTGAACGAGCCCACCCCCCGAAAGGGGCAGTGCTGTTTCCTCCGCTGAGGTAACTTACCTCCTTTAGCAACAGCATCCAATTTATCTCCCAACAGCCGCGAACCCAAGAAGGGAAGAGCTGTGAGCGACTTCTTGGCCCCAACGTCCGCTGTCCACTGGCGGAGCCAGACCAATCTGCGCATAGCCACCAGTAAGGCTGAAGTCCTACTACACACGACAATAGAATCTTCCATCACAGCCATTACAAAATCCATGAACAATTCACATTCTTAAGGATAGCGAACTCAGCGCCAGCTGGATCAAACTGAGCGTTATTCAGCCAGTCCCTGATAAGAGACCTGGTAGCAAGCGACACCATGGCAGATGCACTAACGGGCCGCAGGGCCGAGCCCACGTTGGCAAATGCGTGGCACGTCATCTGATCAAGGCGCTTATCCTCGCCATCCTTAAGGGAAGTGGCGTTAGGGGTGTTCAGCACAGAAGAGTTGGTCAAACCTAAAACTGGCGCGTCGACCTTGGGAGGAGAAGACCAGCGCTTAACCGCCTCCACCGGAAAAGGATATTTCTTATCCCATCCCTGAGGCACACCAGGAAGCCGACTGGGCCTCTCCCATTCTCTAAGGATCAGTGCATCAAAATGACCCTGGGTAGGGAATTCCAGACGGGGCTTGCAGGCCCCAAAAAATTCCCCCTTCTTGAGAGGGGGCGCCTCAGGCGGTTCAATATCCAACACCTCCAATAAATGTGACAAAACAGTGGCCGTATCTACGGCATCCCCCAGCGCCTGCCCGACGTTTGCATTCCCAGACTGAACATAGTCAGCCTCTGTTTCCTGATACAATTCCCCCTCCTCTAACGGGGAATAATCGGACAAATCAGTGGATTCGTCGTCAACATCCCACAAGGGCTGGGCCGACGACAAATGTCTCTTTTTAGCCTGGCCCTTCTTGCCCACTGTGCTAGCAATAATTTTCTCGATGCTGGCCAACCTAGCCCAAACATCAGAAAGCTACTCCCCACTGGTACCAATGTCACTTGGGGTACGGATAAGGTGGGGAGGGGAAGGCGATGAAGCGGGAGGAGCCGACCCAGAAGGCTGGGTACCAGACTGCTGCGTTATGGCCTTTTGTGCGCATGGTATACAGATCAGCACATTCTCCCCCGTAAGGGATACCCCACACCCCACACATGGCCCGGATTGTCCAAGAGGGAGCCCGAGCCCAGTATCCTGCAGAGCCTCCATATGGTGAATTTTTGTGGTCAGTCGCAAGATCGCAGGGAATTACGCATAAGCAACCCGGGATGCCCCTTAAAAGTCCCGGTGGGAGGATTTTAGGTGGACAGTTTTACACTAGGGACCCCAGGACCAGGAGGGACCCCTTAATATGCACATATACAGGGCAACCTGTAACACACAAAACAGGCAACATAAGTGCAGTGCTGAGTAAAAATGGCCATAACCTTACAGTATAAAAGGCCACAGCATTTGATCTTGCAGCCACACAATATATATATATATACATATATATATATGTGTTAACTATATCCCAGCCAGACAGTGTAAATAACACACACACACGATCTAGACCAGTGGGGGACCCCGCTAGAGAGGAGCCCCCACACACAAGCTAAGGAAGTGGCCATCGGGCCCTTACCCCACCGATCTGCTATGCAGCCTGCTCATAGAAGATGGCCCCCACGAAGCCTCATGCATGAGGTGGGAGAGCGGGCCAGCGCAGAACGCGCGTTTGCCGAGGCCACGCCCCCCTCCCAGCAAAGCGGACCCCTAGAAACGAGCACAGCAATCGCGCCAAAGAAGGGGCGGGGCTACCGCGGCAGCGCCGAGAGCCTGACCCCGCCCCCTTCCCGAACACAGCCTGAGGGGGAGAAGCTCCCCCAGGCTGCCACTAGCCCTGTTATGCCAGTAAAGGCACTCTGTTACACACACACACACAGTAAAACACACTAACCACACAGGGACATAAGCTGGGAAAACGAAATAACGGCCAGGCCAGGCAACCCCCCCCCCCCCCCAGAGGGGAATAAGGGACCCGGAAGGGGGGGAACCCTGCCAGAAGCCGGCCAGAAGCCTAGAGGGACGAGGCATCCCACACCAGGATCACCAAGAAACCTGGATAACCGCCTACCCCATAGTGAGGTCTCAGGGTGGAGCAGTGCTCCTACTGCCCCCGTAGGGTGCTCCTACCTTCAGCAGGACCCGCAGCCTAAGCTGGGAGGCTCAATATAGGGGCAATTTAGAAGGGTCCTGGCAGCAATAGGGACAACAGAAGGCCGGGCGCGTGCCCGGCTTTCCTGTAAGTAAAGAAGTCTTCATCTTCTGTCTTGTCGCCTTCCCTGCAGAGAAGGAACTGGGGAATTGGTGGGAGGTCCCAGGTATATATGGACCGGGAGGGGCTTTCTTTTTTTGCATATTCATCTCTGCAGAAGTTCGCCCTCTACTGGAGATTACCCCAGATGTCATTAAGACCGAAGTGGTGTGTATGGCACACTTAGAATATCTAACAAGCCTTGGTCCTAAATAAATCTACCCCTATGTGTGGGACAGGACCAATTCAGGATGTTTACTTCAGTTTTGTGCTCCCAACCACCTGTAAGCCCCAACACTGAAGAGTCCCTAAACCTTTTCTTGTGTTGTTCAAACCGATGTGGACCAAGAAATGGTTGCACACTGTGGCACTAAACATGTGCAGCTGTTTCTGGGTCCATTAGGGCATTGCAAGTAAAGTGTTTTCTTTTTTTTTTGTGGGGGCGGGGGTTGTGCATATTCTTCCCAGTACTACCCCTACGCCGTCCCGTGCCTTTCGACCTAAATTTAAATACCACAATGTAAGCAAATTCCCTCAGGCCGTAAAGGTGAAGCAGAGTGCAAGCAGATTCCACCCTGGACCCAAAAATTAATATGCAGAGAACTAGGGGATCCTAGACCAACAAAGAAATAGGCAAAAAAAAGGTGAACAACCTCAGTCATTATATAAGAAGCAACCACCGACCAGATTAGACTAGAAGGCCAAAGGTCTCCCTCTAAGCTGGACCTCCCAATTTGGCAAGCCCTGATGTGTGAAATGCCTGGGAATGCTCGATACCCGACCTTCTATGCGTTCTATGCCACACACATTATTATACAAAGCATAGATTGCTGATGGGAAATGGTAACAATACTGGCCATTCTGGGGGGTTTCACTTAGTGAGCATCCCGAATCAGGCTTGCCCTGGAGTTATATTTGACCCTTAGCCACAAAAAACATTGTTGATCTGCAGTGGAGGGGTGTTATTCCAATTGGTGACAATCCATTTTTAAGTGCAAGTCCACCCAAATTAGAACCCTCAATTTGCCATATCTTTCCTGGCACATGGTCTAAAACAAAAAACAGCCCAGTGCAGGATGCCTGATCCTCTGGTGGCCAATGGAGACTGACTCCTTAGTCAGGCAACCACTGCAGAGCAGTCGCGCTGCTTCTGCACTGATTGACTGTGTAAGCAATCGTTTGCTGCAGCCTCCTGTTAACACCCACAGTATGTCTTGTGGTTTACCAGCAGTGTCCTGCTAGAAGTGGTGAGTTTTTCTGCACTAGGGTGTGGAGGGAGCTGGTCATTTAGGCAAGTGTATCACCAGAGAGGATGTATGCCTAATTATAAATACCCCAGCAGCCTTGTAAAGAGAATATTCACTATGGAGCTCTTCAACTGGAACGCAGTCCGGAAAAACTAAGAAAGCCTGCACCCACCTCCTATGGTGCCAAGACCGATTTGGGGTTTAATGTGCAAATGCTGTTGCTATGTCATTGTGAAGATGATTCCCCACAATTTACATCAGGTTCTTCAACGAAACAAAAACCTACAGATACACAGGGCATCAAGATGCTTCTTGCCTACTTCCAAGTTTCACTAACATTTTTTTCTTTATAAGAAGTACCTGTATTGCCAGTTTAGGTTTTACTCCAAAAGTTTGCTTTACATTAAATTACATTTTTATATGTGATGTACATTGAGTGACACCTAAAAACTTAATTAAAACACATGAAAAACATGAATCATTACACACTAACCGGTCATGAGTCAGCTGCTGGACAAGTTCATGCCAATGTCGGCTGGCACTTAAATCGACTTTGTACATATTGCGTATGTGCTGTATAACATTCTTTCTTTCCATTCCCTGACACAAAGACACACTTTGTGTTATCTCACCAGCAATTTTGGAAATGTCCTTTAACTTTGAGTCCAGGCGCTGAAAAAGTCTGTAAAAAAACAAAAAGATTGTAAAGTATTTCAACATTAAACATGGACATAGCTATAATCTGAACAAGGATTAAATCTGATCATACAAATTACTATTCATTTCTTTTTTTGGGCTGCTCAGCTAAACACCATATCAACACCCCTTTTTCGGAAATGGGTGTTGATTCACTTTAATTTCCCAGGCATGAAGCTTATTTGTCCAGGATGTCACAATTCAGATACTTGTGGGTTAACTCTTGGCCACAGGAGTTAACCTGCAATATAAAAAGGTATAGCTCCTCCCAGTCTACATATCCTTTTTGTGTGTGTGTGGGGGGGTGCATATATGGCCATTGTATGCTTGCACACACATAGGAATTCTTAATCCTTGCAGTGAGTGTACACATTCCCAGAGTGGTGGGCTGCCCTAATTACAGCACCTGGGGAGCAGTTGGGGGGTTGGGTACCCTGCACAAGAGCATTTCAGTCATATCCCAGGACTGGGATTCGAATCTGCAACCCTCCTGTCACAGATCCACTCCCACTTCCAACTGTGCTTTCCACTCCAGTTATTAAAAAGCAGTAAGACACAGTCGCTCAAGGAAGAAAAAACAAGTTTGCCTAGAACAATAGCTAATTTTAGATTCATTATATAAATTCTAACACACATAAATACACAAATTTATAAATAAATTGCTTAACCTATGAAAGAGACATCATATATCACAAATGGTGGATATACAGCCCTGCAATGGACAAAGAGGAAACAATTCTACAGGTAATAACACAGAACGAATGATCTTTCATATTGTATTCCAGTGTGTCACAAATCCGATATTCAGCCCCATTTTCTAGGATGGGATCCCCAAAAGCAAAAAAAAAAAAAAAAAAAAAAAAAACAACCATATAAGAGTAAACCAAAATCAGAGCGTCAGACCTCTGCTGCAACACCTTACACCCAAAGACAGCATCCACCAATGCTCTTCTTCCTTGTAGAATTAAATAGGTGTGAAGGTGTGAACAGAGGACCAGGCAGCAGCCTTACATACCTGATCAAATTTAGCCTAAAGCTGAAAGGCCTAGGACAAACCAATCGCATGGGTAGAATTTGT
Source organism: Gastrophryne carolinensis (assembly GCA_027917425.1). NCBI lineage: Eukaryota > Metazoa > Chordata > Amphibia > Anura > Microhylidae > Gastrophryne > Gastrophryne carolinensis. The sequence continues at coordinate 313,725,314 of CM051237.1, forward strand.
CATGATATGGAAGGGAGCTTCCCTTCCTTACAACCGTAAGCCTTGATCACTGCTTTCCTGATCCATCTACTGACCACAGACTTGGCCGATGCTAGACCCTTCCCTGGAGCCTCCAGAATCACAAAGACGACGTCAGAAAGTCAGGAAATACTTAAGTGCCCTGGCCATGTACAATAAAACAAGATGTAGGACAAGAAAATAAAGAAGGCAGTACCACCTTCTCGTTAAGTTGAAAAAGAGAGATAACTTTGGCAGAATATCCAGTTTGAAGTAAAAAACTACCGTATTCTTAAGAAGTACCATATAGATAACCAAACCAAAAAGACGACCTCTAAAGTCATCAATACTAAGGAAGCCTCTGCCAAGGGTTCAAAGTGAGGACGCTAGATTGAGGTCCCAAGGTGGTATCATGGCCTTCCTGGGTGGATGAACATGTGCAAAACCCTGCATGAAAGTCTTCAACAGCCTGTTCTCTGCTAGGGGTCTCTGAAAGAAAATGGACACGCGAAAACATGCATTCAGAAGCATCTACCAAATGAGTATAGAGGGTGTTGGAAACAACTTAACACATTTCGACTGTGACTAAGATGCTGGGCTTCTTCAGGGGATTAGTGATTAGCCGTATGTAGTTGTGACGGCGAAATTACAGGCGAAAAGCGTCGAGTTGTTTCCAACACCTTCTATACTCATTTGGTAGATGCTTCTGAAAACACTTTCTCTATGAATTAATACAGAAACCTTGTGGCTAACACCACATCTTTGAGTGACATATCAATTCTTGTACTTGTCTTTATGTACCCTTGATTCATTACAAACTACCATCAGTCCGGGCCACTTTCTTTTAACCCACTTTATGATCATAACTGATTAATTAGGTGGAACTGATTGCAGTTACACTACCCTATAATACTACTCACTAAATGCACTACTTTGGTTATCACAACAAAAACAATTCCTTTTTTTCATATACAGAGTGATGTGAAGCTCTCAGCTACTCAAAAGAGGTATGAGCCTTGTCTAGGAAGTCTGGCTTAAACCAGAAGACTACCTTGTCCTGACGTCTTTCAAAGTAAGGGGCCTGAATAGACAGAGCCGCCAACTCAGAAACACGTAGAACGGAGGTAATTGCCACCAAAAAGGCAACCTTTTGTGTGAGAATAGAAGATGCAACATCCTGCACCGTCTCAAAAGGAGGCTCCTGGAGGGCCGACAAGCCAAATTCAAGTCCCAAACTGGCAACAAGGGCTTGCGAGGGGGCCGCACATGAGTGACCCCCTGGAAAAAAGTCTTAACCAAAGGATGAAGAGCAAAAGATCTTTGAAAGAAAACCGCCAGGGCGGAGACCTGCCCTTTCAGAGTACTAAGCTGAAATCCAAACCGGGATGGAGAAAACTCCAAAAATTCTGGGAATCGAAAAACACCCTACAAGGCAAGGCCCTAGCCTCACACCAAGCAATATAGGACCGCCAGGTCCTGTAGTAGATGTTAGAGGAAGACTTCTTCCTAGCCCTAACAAGCATCTGGAACACAGCATCAGACAAACCTTCTTCTTTAAAGATGGAGGACTCAGCAGCCACGCCGTCAAAGCCAGCATTTGTAAATTGGGGTAACATAGCTGACCTTGAGCGACCAGATCCGGAAACAGGGGCAACCTGTACTGATCGAACTGCCAGCCGCACGACGTCCGCGAACCACACCTGTCTTGGCCACCTTGGAGCCACCAGAATTGCTGGCACACCCTCTTGAACCAGCTCGCGCACCACCGTGCCTGCCATGGAGAAGGGGGAAAACAGATACAGGAGACCCAGATCCGGCCAGGCCAGGTACATGGCATCCACTGCCAGAGCCAGGGGATCCTGGAACAGAGACACAAGGCAGGGAGCTTGTGATTGTGACGGGAGGCAAAGAGATCCACCTCCGGGAAGCCCCACTTGTGACAAATGGATAGAAATTCCCTGTTGTCGAGGGACCATACCCCTTGGCGAGAGGACCCCCTGCTCAGAGCGTCCGCTTCCAGGTTCTCCACCCCTGGAATGTACACCGCCGAGATGCATGGAACATTGTTCTCGGCCCATACAAGAATCAGAGACAGTACCCGGAGGGCACTCCTGCTGCGAGTCCCTCCAAGGTTATTGATGTAAGCGACCGCAGTCAGATTGTCTGATCGAACCTGAACCGGAAATCCTTGGAGATGAGGCCTCAAGTGCGACAGCACCAACCGAATAGCCCTCAGCTCCAAGACATTGATGGGGATGTGCACCTCCTGAGGACCCCACAGCCCCTGGAACTGATGTGTCTTCCAGAACCCCCCCCCCCCCCCAGCCCGACGGCTGGCATCCGGGGTGACCGTCTCCCAACAAGGGGCCAGAAAGGATCTGCCCCTCAGAAGATTTCCCGGTTCCGGCCACCACCAAAGAGACTGCCGGACCAAGGGAGACATCGCAAAGGACTGATCCAAGGACAGAGGACATCTGTCCCAAGCCGATAACAAATGGAGTTCAAGGGGCCTCATGTGAAACTAAGCAAAAGGAACTGCCTCGAAGGAGGCCACCATCAACCCCACCAGCCTCATCCCTTGCCGGATGGACGGGCGAGGGTGGGACAGAAGAAGACGAAACAGATCTTGAACCATCTGCACCTTTGGCTGAGGTAGGAACACCCTGGTCTGAATGGCATCCAGATTCATGCCCAGAAAGGAAATCTCCCGTGACGGGGATAGAGAAGACTTGGGTAGTTGATCACCCAACCAAACCTCTCCAGCGTAGTCACCACCAACCTGGTGTCTCGTGGGAAGATCGGCACATGAAGGTAAGCGTCCTTGATGTCTATGGACGTCATGAAGTCCCCTGGAGGAAGAGAGTTGATGGCCGAGCGCAGAGTCTTCATGCGAAATTTCCTGGTTCTGAGGAACCTGTTGAGAATCTTGAGATCCAGAATGGGTCTTATGGAGCCATCCTTTTTGGGTACTGTAAAAAGGTTGGAGTAATAGCCCCGGCCTCTCTCTGAGGAGGGCACCGGGCAAATGATCCCCATGTCCAGAAGGTTTTGAACTACCAATAATAGCCCCTACGCGGCCTGGGGGTCCGAAGGAACCCAAGACTTGAGAATTCTGGGAAGAGGCCGGTACTCGAACTCCAGTTTGTACCCGGAAGAAACCCCTTCCAGGATCCAGTTGTCTGTGACCTCCCGGGTCAAGACCTGGGCGAAGATCCTTAGCCGTCCCCCCACCCGCGAGGGTGAGGGCGCCCCCTCATTGCTGAGAGGGTTTGGCAGCAGCCTTGGGTTTGGTACCCCAGGCAGTTCCGGGGCGGGCACGTCCTCTGCCCCTACCCCAGGAGTCACCTCTGAACGCAGAGTAAGCAACCCCCTTGCTTGCTCGAGAGTCACGAAAGGAAGGATTAAAGGAGCCTGCCCCCCGAAAGGACCAGCGCTGCCTCTTGCGCTGTGGCAACTTTTCTCCTTTCGCCACAGAGTCCAAATTATCTCCAAACAGTCGCCTACCGAAGAAGGGTAGCCCTGTAAGCGCCTTCTTAGCCGCCATATCAGCCGCCCATTGGCGCAACCAAACTGATCCGCGTATAGCCACAAGCAAAGCCTAGGTTCTACTACACATGCATATTGTATCGTCCAAGGCTGATAAGACGAAGGTCATGAACAAATCACACCGCGTAAGTGCTGCAAATTCATAACTAACAGGGTTAAGATGGGGACCATCCAGCAGGCCCCTAATAACAGATCAGGAAGCCACGGCCGTGAGAGCAGAAGCACGTGTAACGCCATTTGATCAAGACGACGGTCCTCACCATCCTTCAACGTGGTGGAGTCTGGTGAGTGTACGACCGATGAGTTGGACAACCCCAGAATCGGAGTGTCGACTTCTGGGGGTGACGACCAGTGCTTCAACGTGTCCAACGGAAAGGGATACTTCCTATCCCACCCCCGATAGACACCAGGAAGCCGGCTGGGCCTTTTCCATTCCTGAAGAATCAATTTGTCAAAATGTTTCTGACCAGGAAACCCTGGGTGAGGCTTAGCGGCCCCAAAAAATTCCCCCTTCTGCGGAGGGGCCTCCGCAAGAGGGGAATTAGCAAGAACCTCAAAAATATGGGCCAGAAGTCTGGGGGTATCCACAATATCCCCACACTCCTTCCCAGCATCAGCATCCAGGAACTGCTGACCATCATAGCCTTCAGATTCTGAAAACAATTCCCCTTCTTCCAGTGGGGAGTAATCAGACCATTCAAAGGGGTCATATTCCTCAAAACGAAACCCGGCGCAGCCGGTGCCAAAAGCCTTTTCTTAGCTGGGGCCTTTCTGGCCGCAGAGCTAGCAATCAATTTCTCAATGTTGGCCAATCTAGCACACACATCAGATTGCGACTCCCCGCTAATGACAACATCACTTGGGGTCAAATGCAGGCGTGGGGGTGTAGGTAATGAGGCCAGCGGCACTGACCCAGACGCCTGGGACCCGGACTGCCGCGTAATTGCCCGCTATGCACACGGTATGCAAATGATCACATTATACCCCGCAAGGGATACCCCACAAACCACACACTGCCGGGGTTGCCCCGAAGGGAGCACGAGCCCGGTATCCTGGGAAGCCTCCATATGGTGATTTTTTGTGGTAGTCGCAATGACCAGTGGTTATTACGCTAGCTACCCGGGATGCCCCTTCACGTCCGTTAGTGGGAGGATTTGTAAATGACAAGGAAAAAAAACCCCAATTTGAGCATGGGACCTAAGGACCAGGAGAACCCCCTTTTTATCAGGCAAGGTATTCCCCCTGAAAGTATAATGGCACCATAAGAAAAACACCCCCAGCGCTATATACAGCAGCATTCATTCAAGATATATATACATATATATATATAAAGTACATGTGATAACATAAACAAGGCACCATCAAAAATTCCTTCCATGAGCTCAGAAACAAGACAGTCAATAGCAATGGAAATCTAGAACACATGCAGGGCACTCACCGATTACTGGAGGGAAGGCGTCCATACAGCAGCAGAGTGAAGATACAGCAGCATTCATTCAAAGAATGGCGGGCCAGCACGGATCGCGCGGTGCGCGTGGCCCCGCCCCTCCCGAGAAGGACAGAGCCAGCGGTTCCCAGCCAATGGCTGAGAACCACAAAGAGCGCCAAAGGAGGGGGGCAGGCCGCAGCCAGCGCGCCAAGCGCCCGGCCCCGCCCCCTCTCCTGACTAAAAGTGAAGAAGGAATGGCCGCGCTCCCAGCAAAGCTGCGGAGCCGGCCCGGGAACCAGAACGCCGCCTCTAACAACCGCGGCCTGGCCACAGAAAGAATAACACCTACACACATTCGCTCCAAATACATAGGCTGGCAGGGCCAACCAGTGAAAGCAAAGGACAATAAGGTCCCCCCCCCCCATAATCCAGAAACAGGGAGCAATGGGAGGGGGGTTCCCAGCTACCTAATGCAGCGCATGGAATAAAACGGACAGGGCATCCCAAACCAGGATCCCGAACCTGGCATCCGCCTACCCCTTGGAGGGGGTCTCACGGAGGAGCATGGCTCCCAGTTAGTACACCACTAAGGTGTACCCTACCCTCGCCTGGACCTACAGCCAAGGCTGGGAGGCATAGGGACTAAATTTAAAAAGGTCCGGGCAGAAAAAGGGACAGAAATTGGCCGGGTGTACACCCGGCTTACCTGCAAGGAAAGAGACAGCCATCTTCTGACTTGCTCGCTGTCTGCAGAGACTAAGACTGGGGAATGTGTGGGAGGTCCCAGGTATTTATGGACTGGGAGGGGCTTCTTTTTTCTAGTCATCTCTGCAGAAGTTCGCCCTCTACTGGACATAACCCGAATGTTATTACTATTTCCGAAGCAGGGTGTGAGACATACTTGGAATATATAATATCACTTCAGCTTTTGCAATACTGGTCCAACTATGACATCTTGTAAGTGCCACCTTTATTGTTGGCAAACTAGGATAAAACCTACTTTGTTATCTACATTTGAGAAAAACACTATGCAAATGCAATGCAGCCCATAGACATCTATGAATAGCCAATGTAAAGTCCTTACAGACCTGCTGCAACCTTTTTGTTTTCTCACTCAGTCTGTTGCATTGCCGTTATCCGCCTCTTCCAGACCCCCACCTCCTAATGCCACTGCTGCCCTAACTCTTGGTTCCATTGTGCCAGGGGCCCTGACATCTATGGCCACTGCTGAATGGCCTATGGTGCTGCCACCATAGTGCTGCTACAGCACAATTCCACTACAATGAGATAAAAATGCGCAGTGTGAAAGAGGCCTTACAGTTGGAGATGAAAACTTTTTTGCATTTGAGAGGATACAAAGGGGAATTCCTTTGCAAAATATTTAACAAATGCTTACTTTTGCTGATTACTCAGTATTGTTTTTTTCCAAGCTGCTTTGTTTGACCGTTCTTCATTCTCATATTTTTCTTGCTCCTATAAAAATAAAATTATAGGACAATAAAAAGTAGACAAATAGGTCCTAAAATTCCTATTTTAAAAAAATAGAACATAATTTAGAATCTTAGAATAGCTATATATATATTGTACCTCTGTTAACAAATTATTTTTTTCTTCTATCAGTTGGGTATATAGGATGAATTTACATTATACATAATTGTTCACAGCTGGGTTTATAATAGGTACAAGAAAAGTTATGCAGTCATAGCAATCAAGCGTCTGCACAGGTCTGACAACAGCCCCAATACTAACAGGAGGAACAAACAAATATACGAAAAAAATATTTCACTAAAAATCGCATATTCTTAATGAGATGATTAATTAAAAATCTCAAAGCAGTGATTTGAAAGGGAGGGCAATCAGAAAATAAAAAACACAACAACCATTCCTTGTGAGTGGAGCTCAAAACGGTCACAATACAAAAACTAAGAGGGACAAAGGCACCAGCAGTGGCCCATACCATATGCTCCTGCAACTGAACATAGGTCACTACAAAACTCAGAACCTTTTGGAACACTGCACAGCATAAAGTACATACGCAAGAGGTAGGTCATACTACTCGACCAAAGAGAATGTGCCAGTACTTTGGAAGGGCAATAAAAATGAAAGAATCTATCGCCATCAGGGAACCAGTAGACAGCTTCCTAAAAACACTGATCATCTCAAGCAAGTCTAGCATCAGAACAACTTGCAGTCTGTACTTGGTGACTGGGTAAGGCATCACTCGCCTCTGAAAAGTTCCTCACCCTCGTCAGCAATCCCCTGGCTCCAGGATGCACAGTTCTACAGGGCTCAGTGGTGGACAGGGCCTCCCTAGCATACTGAATGATAACAGGCAGTCTGATGACTATTTGCAACGCTGCCTGACCATGAGCAAAACATGTTGCACAGATTTCGTAGATACAAGCCTGTAGTGAAAGGAGCTCTGCCAAGAAAAGCTTCAAAAATACTAAATAAAAGTAAAAAGTACCAGCACAGAATATAAAGAGCTAGTGTTAAACAACTTGTCATGGTACCCGTTCTTGCGAAAGATGGAGCTCAAAACTAACCAAAGACACAAAAGATTTCCCCAGATTCATGATCAAAGTGGACATATGTCATTTTCTGGGCCACAGGCTTTGCATAAACAAATACAATCCCCCCATCAATAAAAGGTGTCAGCATGACATGGCACCATTTGCAAGTGCAAGGTACCCTTCAAACCAGTCTCTCTGTCAAGAGGGAGCACAGCTCTACCAGCAAGTAAGCAGCCAGCTGGGGCATATAATGAAAAGTTTTCAAGCCCAAACTCGGCTAAAACAATATATTTTTTTTGTGTGGAATCCCTGGAGTTAAACTTGTACAGCGCAAAATAGTGAAAATGGCCTCGCAACTGAGGGTGATAACATCTCTAAGTAGTCTGGCAGCGGAAGGGTTAATGAAGATTGTAAAATAAACCTACCTCTGTAGCAGCTTTTACTAAATCTGGCTTTAGTGGTGCACCTGGAGGTAAACATCTGTAACCAGCCTGCTTTATGGCATTCATAAACAACACACCAGCAGCTTCATCCTCCTTTGTCAACTCGTCCTTATGGTAGTGCAGTAGCTCAAAAAGGTAAAGGGCCAACTTGGGGCCATGCTGAAATATTAAAATTGTTTGATATTATCTATACATCAAAGTGATATGATTTTAATCATATAATATACAATAAAACATATTTAGAATAAATCTAAATTCCCTATACTTACACTATTATAGTTTTATATTGTTAGAAACGTATTAATGATATAAATTCAGAAAGTCCAATATCTTACAGTATGCTGTATATATTTCAAGAGGACAAAACTCCATTTGGGGCTCCCTGCCCAGGTGAATCCCCCTTCCCCCAGAGGCAGCCCAATTTGGGATGATCCACAGTGTGCAAAAGAACGGTATCCTTGTTAACTCACCTGTGTAAGTGTGGCCATCACCCAGCATCCCCACAGAGTGTGCAGAGCTTGGATGCACCATGGGATGTCCTGTTGAGATGCATGTATGGCAATACTGGGGGGGAAGGGGGGGTCAGGCCTCAGTACATCCCTTAATAGGATTCCCCCAGGACAAGGCATTCCCCAAACGTAGTCTTTTAGACTTTACAGCTGATCTAAACTGGTTTTGGTCCACCTTCACTTTTCATGTTTCAGTAATATGTGTCGACCGAATACATATATAAAAATATGAGGGCAGGATTATTATACATTCACACATCCTTGCGCAGCCAGATGAGTTTGTTTAGCTGCAGAATAAAACCTATTTCCAAGTTATCATAGCTGTCAGACACGGTGAAACACGGGTGCCGAATTCTGCTATAGAGGCTCTATACTCACCTCCAGGATGTCTCTGAGAAACCAAAGACACAGGCTGTGAACGGGTGAGCACATGCCGGGAAAGGGCCTTGTCACATCGGTCCTCCGCACGAACAGTAACTGTGGATAATTGCCTCTTCTAGGAGCATTCCATGGCAGCCACAGAGCAGCCCATCAGGCTTGCCGGGTGGCCAGTAATGTACATCGAGAAGGAAAGGCTGCTCATGGGCACATGGGGCATGGAAAGCAAAGTAGTAAGTATCAATTACCCCATTTCCAGCAGTACAGAGGAGCAATGTATACAGGGGCAACCCAATTTGGGATGCCCTTCTGCTGTGGACTAATGGAAAGACCAGTCATTTTTTACAGCAATGTTGGTTAATACTGCTGTTAAGCTTACATTGTTGAAATGTATTGTGGTATATTTTATTAAATATTTTAGCACACCATTTGGTTCAGAATATTTTTTTTCCTTATTTTCATCCTCTAAACCTTAGGTGCGTCTTATGGAGTGAACCATATCATATATAACTTTTTTCTATAATATGTTGTCTATTATGTTTGATACAATAGGCTTCTGAAGAAGTTGGCAGAACACCGACAAAACCACCAGGCTATGAGCCTGATACTTTGTTGAATATATTCACATTACCTTTTTAATTGCTGTATGCAGATTGATGTGGTAGTTGTAAACCTACTAAGTTTAACTGCTCATATTTTTATAGAAGTAGTAAGATCTTAGGTTGGGTGCAGTGTATACTTATTGCAAATGGATTGTCTTATCAACCATTGGTCCCCCCTAGATTTGGGTGATCATTTCAGTGTTTTTAATTATGTGTGGTTTGTATCTTTATGTGACTTTTGAACATATTTTTTGTGTAATATAATTTGCTGGATCGGCTAGTCTCATTAGCTAAATATTCTGCTTACCCCTTCATGACAAGCTATAAACATGGAGATTTTCCTACAAGAATGTCCAATTTAAACAACTAATTAGTTTAGAAATTAATTTTCCAGGGTATTTTTAGAAGTATGGCATGTTATGCATACTTGTTGTTAATATTAAGCAGCACTTACATGCAAACCTGGGCACAAGCATTCTTTCAAAATATCTTCATGTTTAGGTTCATTGACAATTTCAAGAACTTCTTTTCGTTCTTTATTTTCTTGTGATGGGGACAACAGATGTACTAAAAGTCTTCCGAGCTGAACACGAAACGTGTCATTACATTGCAGAAGAATGGTTTTCCACTGATGCCTAGGAGAGCTGGCTCTGCCCGAACTCTTTAAAAAAAACAGAATGGTACATAAATTAAAATATATATATATATATATAATAACATAGTAAAAAAACATATGTGTGTGTTTATTTAACATCATCATAAATTTTCCAAATTGATCCATATGTATGCGCTAGTGGAAATTCACTTAAAGAGGAGGCCTAGACTTTTAAAGACTATGGATGTCAGATTCCCTATCTCCGGGGCATTCAGGTCTGGGATGCCCGTCTACATGAAAGCCAGCAGTCAGGTGCAGAACACTTTGTTCAAGATCTCACAGTGAATGTGTAGACCCGTCTAAGATAGAACTAAGCAGCTGCTGAAGCTTTCCAAAATTGCTAGAATTCAGAAGTGAAAGGTCAACTGAGAGGGCACACCATTATGTGCACCTCCATAAAAGAGACTAAATGACCCATCCAGACCCGTGCCTTTCTGACATCCCTTACCTAATGAAAATACTATAAAGCGGAAGCCCAACCAAGGGAGATGTGACAGCCACCAGCCAATCTCGAGGCTGTTTCCCCAAGTGAGCAAAGTTTGTGGGCTTTACAGCGCTTGATTGAGGGGGGGGGGGGGGGGGCGGCAATCGGGGTGCCCCCCCAGCAGACCAACACCCATGTTTTGTGAAATGGGTGCTGGTCTTTTTTAAAAGAAAACAGAGAAGTCAATTTGTTGCCAAGGCTAAAAGGTGTTATTTATGAATCCCCTGGGGAGTATGCTCTTCCACAGGGACTTGGCCAATCTAGTTTAGTTGAACTGCTGATGGCTAAGGTGTTTGACAGGGTTCTATGTAAACATCCACTGATTAATGCAAGGTGGCTGCTTTTCTGCAATTATATGGATCTCACTGAATTGATTACTGTGTGATCCACTCAGGGGATTGGCTACTTACTACAATGGAGTGGGGGGCATGTCAGGCCTCAGCACACTACCTCCATTGCAATGAACAGAGAGGGTGTGGCAGCTGCCTGTGGCTGATGGCAAGTCGCAAGCCTGGCACACCATCAATGATGACTCTCATATTCGCGCCCTGGATGCTGCAGGATTGTGAGCTTGGATCCATTGATCAGGTGCTGGACTAGCACCGATCAGCAACAAGGAACAAAAGGTCCCTGTGGAACAGCATACTTCCCAGGGGATTCTTAACTGTCTTTTGATGGAAAGTCCACTTTCGATGGAACTTTGAAAGTGTATATTTGTGTGTCCCAAAATGATCTCCTTACGGTACTGAGACAATCTAGTATTTCATATTTTCCTTTGTTAGAAGAAAATATACACCTATTTCCATGGAAAGTGGACTTACCCTTTAAATAAAGACTTATATTCTTGGCAAAATGTTTTGTTGTTGGGCTGCTGAATCACAAACTACTAGTAAACTACTAGTGTGCTGACTGGAAAGGACAAGTAGGTTGACTGCAGCCAACAGAGTACAGAATGTATGTATAGTGCTGTGACCTTTTACTGTTAAAGAGGAAGGAGAGTCCCTAAAAAAACTTAGCTTCTCTACCACCGCAGCATCCCATTCTGGGATGACCCGTGTGTCTCTCTACACAGCAAGCCTGGGACTAGACACCCTGTACTAACACTTCTACCTTCCCTTGGTTTGCCAGCCTGCCAGCAACCAATCCCTGGGGGGGGGTGCACCATGCCAGCTGGCCAGTCTGGTGCACCCCATTTGTTACCAGTGGTCATGAGTCATTGAAGACTTATAGTCTGCTCTGACAAGGTGAGAAAGTGGTGGTGCTATACTGCATTATTGGCAAAGATGGAGGTAGGAAAAATGGTAATTTTGATGTCATTGGATTGATGAGAAATTCTCCTTGATGCCTGAAAATTATCCTATGAGTACCTAAAGAAACTCAAAGGTTGGACACATTTGTTTCCTTGTTTTTACCATTTATCATTGTAGTACTAAAAGCAACCAGACAATGAGAGGGCACGGATTTGCTTCAAATATAGCATACTGTTAATATGCCAGCACTTCAGTCATTCTCTAAATCAAAGAACATACCAGTGAAAGCTTGATTCCTTCAAACATGATTTTTAACAGGTCGCTTTGAAATGCTTTTTTAACACATGTAACATCTAATTGCATCTCATCTTCTGATAATTCTACCTGCGATCCTGGGTACGTTTTTTTCTCTGAGAATTCTAAGGAAAATTGAGAAAGCACAGTCAATTTGTATAAGCCGTGTTAAAGGGATATGAAATGTAATATATTATAGGTATATTTATAATATATTGATTATAATTACAGATATTTCCCCACACTATTATAAAGCGACATCACCTTCCACGGTGCTAAACATTGTGGAGTCCCATTAATTCGTAATTACACCCAAATAGGAGAATCCTGCTATTTGTCTATAGTAAACAGGCCATGCCCAAGAATACAATATACTGGGCTACATGGTAATTAGTTTTTTTTTTTATTTACACCTATATCCAACCCACTAGCCTGAATAGCTGAGGTGTGTCATTTCCGCTTGAAAAGGAATCCTTGAATTCCTAATCAGGTTGGACCCAGACACAGTAATTCAATTCATCTGATCCCCTAACCTAGACATTGGATACACTGCAATGCATTAGATAATGAAGAGTGATATAACTCCTGATATATGACAGTTAAGACTATATTAAAGAGAGGGTCTTATACAGGGTTTTAAGACTTTCCACATGACATTAAACATGGCATATATGTATTGGCCAGTGTCTGTGTAGTGTCAGACTGGGAATTCTGCCCCCCCATAGTGTTTAGCTTATTAGGAGGCTGGCTCCAGGGCGGGGGAGTCTATGGACGGACCCCCCTACCTGAAGCATAACTGCTAAATATCTACCTGTGATTTCTCGCTCTCTCCAATAGAACACATATTGAACTATAAAGAGAAAGGGGCCGGCACTGATCCTATAAAACCTTCAACTTTATTAATACATCTTTAAAAATCCATTCATGTGTAGCACATTATCATAAAATTAGACATCAGTAACAGTTACCAACCCAGCTTTCAGTCCCAGTTTGTCCACCCCTTAACAACAGATGCACTGCTCCCTAGTCCTAGCCTACAGGCAACACAAATACCCTACTGGCAATGAAGTAGGGGGCGCGGGGCCAGCAAGAGGATGTGAAATGTCCATGACATATGACGAGCCTGTGAGTGAACAGTGCAATTGGGGATAGGGGGGGGGAAAGCTAGTGATCGGAACAGAGAAGGGGAGGCACTGTCAATACCAATAACAAAAGCTGGTCAAAAGATGTATCACCTTATAAATACTTGAACCAACAATTATGAAGATATATTTTAACATTGCATGACACAATGTTTGCAATATAAAAAAAAAAAGAATACAATTAACTAATCAATATATATGTTATATGGTCAAAGCACATTTAATACAAAATAATAAAAAAGCATGATAAAAATGCAAAGCTAATGTACAGAGGGTATAACATTAGAGCGGCGCCAATAAGCGATTGATGGTTCAGCCAATAATTAGGTCCTGGATAAAACTATTACGTCCGCCCCTTAAACTGAAATATATAGATAAAATATAATAGATTGCTCATTAGCATTGTGATCAAACATATTTGATCAAAATGTATTTGATAACTAATGGGTAACCTGGCACATTTACAGGCTTCCAGCTGCGATAAGATGGCCATTTGTGACTAAAGGGTTACTTTAAAACAAATACATATTTAAACCAGAAATACCTTGGTAAATAAACCTGTTGACAGAAAGGACAGTTAACCTCTGCAGTCTTTGTATGAACTCAGATTCAGAGGCCCTTATTGGATTCTCTTGACTCATTCTTCTTTGCATTAGTTCTGTAAGCTCGCTGCTGGCAACTGAACGCATGGTCATTAACAGGGGGTCTGACTGAGCAAAGGATAACCTATGTGCACCTAAAGGGTTAAAGAAAAAAAGGAGGTCAGACTGTATACTTCATTATATAGTTCAACTATAAATATAAACAATCTAATGCAGTGATTTTAAATAGATAAACTAAATGCAGAGAGAATTGTGTTCACAATAAAAAAAAAATCACAAAGTCTAAAAATGGAACACAGTTGTGAGTGTATCACGACTAAAATAAGCAAGGTTTAAGACATGAGAATGGAATTAAAGCGGTCCTTCACTCTGAATAAGAGTCTATCTTATATGTTTCCCACACCCTGTACATACAGATTGCTCACATTAAAAATCATCCTACCTGCATCTACATCATGTTACACATCCAAGATGGCAGCTTATGAAACATCAGGCAGCCTGCAAACAGGAAGTGCCTTCTGACTGTGCTGCTCTGCATTCTGGGACTGCTGTCCTTTTCCTGACCCCAGCTCTGCTCTGTCTGAGCAAAGCACAGCTATAACCTGCCCCCCTGCACTTTATCCCGCTTTCCTCTCCTCCGTATGTGTGATGCTTCTGAGTCAAGATGGCGGCGCCCGTATCCTAGAGCCCTGAACATAGTTGCAGGCCAGTGGGGGAAAGAATAAGTAGTAAGTGACTAAAAACTTAAAAAAAACGATTCCCTAGCATCTAGAATTAATATAGTTTAAGGGTTTGGGCTTTTCAATAAACAATGGTGAAGGTCCGGTTTAAGTCAGAGCCAGACAAGATTGCAATCTGGGATGCAAGAACTCATATTATGATTCAGAGATTGTTTTTGCAGGACTTTTTGGTGAGACCGGGTTTTTCACTGCTGGCAGATCTTAACAGCTCCTGTCGGCTTCACTAGCGGACATGTTTATTTTCACTGATAAAAGCCATGCCACTATAGCTGGCATTATTTTTTAATCAATTAAACTGAGAGCTGGCAATTGTATTTTACATTTTTTGGATTATTATCAGCATCATTTTCTTTCTATCTTTTTTTTTTTTAATTAAACGTGCCCCTCCCTTCCACAAGCCAACTAGTCCAGGCACCAGGCATAAGGGCTGGTAACTCAGGGCTCAAAGGCTGTGCCAGGCGCTTTGAATCATGCGAGAAGCTGAGAATTCACACCAGCGAGTCTGCTTTCGCAGCCGTTCAAGATTTTCGTGTGGGGCTATGAATCAATCCTAATGTCACGTTTTAAGAAAAGTAGATAATGTGTTACTCTTTTTTAAACTGTAGTAAAAAGTGCCATTGACATTTTGTGCCAGCGCCAGTGAGATTGCCATGAAAATCTTTTGGTATTAGTTTTATTTTTTTTACAAATTTTGAGCTAGAATAGTTGTAATTTGGAATTGTTTACCTGTAAATTAAGCAGGCAACCTAAGAGATTTTTCCTATTGGATACCCTCTAATTTTATGGAGGCTACACGTGCCTACACTGCAAGCGATAGCATGTAAGTAAATAGCAGCTGTGACAATATATAAATAAGTTAAAAGGGTCAATATGTCCTTTTTTTTTTATTTTACCTGCTCTTCATCTATATTGCAAACCGCCACCAAATTTATGAGAGTCATTTGAGAGCTTTGAAACTAATCATCATGGAAACATTGCTCTTTTTAATGGACACTTTGTTTCTCACATTAAAGTAAATCTCCAGCAATACTGTTCTTCAGCTCCAAATTACATGGAACACTCAAAACACAACCACATATACTCCAATACACAGGTATTTTTAAAGTGCACCAACATCCTCCAAGGACATCTGGGGAGGGAGTGGGGGTGTTTCCGTTCCTTGTCCACTGAAGATTGATTAAAAGGACCAGGTCAGCAAGGTAGGGATTGAAAGCTGAATGAGGAAGTGAAATGAGGAGACTGACAGAGGAGGAATCACAACACTCCAGCCACTCAATGAAAGGTAAGCTACTGATATATGGACAAGTGCTCCTTTGATGGATACCTGTGGCTGCTGAGTATTGAGGAGGCACTTCAAATTATTACCAAAACCCTAGCTAATTTATTCAAGTATTGTACTCTCATATGTCAAGAATCATGTGGCTAGATTTTGATTCTTCCAATTTTGAGACAAAGAACTGTATAACTGAAGATCTACACTAATATCAGAAACAAAGTGCTCATTAAAAAAATGGTGGTTAGAGACATGAAGACAAGGATTGATTCATAAGTGGATTTCCATATAATTATTTGCAAAGCTCTCAAATGATTGGCAGTCCATAAGCGCATGGTGTTGGTTTCCAGCACTACTGATGAAGAGTATAGGGAACAAAAAAGAATATATTCACGCTATGTGGTTTTATTTATTTACAGGTCTATTTTCAGAATGTTTACTGTAATGAGTTCTGTAAACCCACGTGGTATGAAAGGAGAAGAGGAAACCCACCATGCATAGTATCACCTACATAGGTAACAAAGAACTACTTTTCAGAAAGAATATATCCACTTACCGCCAACACTCTTCCTCTTGGAATGCTTGGAGTGAGAGGAATGACTGAAGCTGCAGGCAAATTGAGGGTCTTGGCATGACGTTGTCTTGATGAATTCAACAGCAGAATGTAAAATTTTGAACTGCATTAAAACTGCCATATCTATAGGGGAAAACAGAGTCTATGAAACACTCATAATAAGCAAATGATAATACAAAATCGGTGGCCAACATTAGAGAACCAGTAAACCTTTAATTGGGGAGGGTGCAAACACTGCAACCTAACTGTACCTACTTCTGTGCACTTTTGCCAGTAACTGTACAGTGTAATGTGTTGCTAAATGATAACTGAAGGCCAATTATAATAAAAGTATATATTTAATTAAGAGTGTTTATATTTGTAATGCACTAAAGAGTGGGCAAGCATGGTGGGTAAAAGTGCAAGTATAACTGGCCAAGTTAGGCTTGCTGAGAGCCGTGTATAAGGTATATGTATATTAATGCGTCTAATGTGTATATTAATGCCCAGTTGACAAATTCTATATTTTTTGGGAACCTTAAGGGATGCCTAAACCCTGCACATCTACAGTGCCATTCTCTTTCAATGCAAACATGCGGGAAATGTACATGACAGCGGGGATGATGGATTTGTCCTTCAACCTACATGCATAAATGCACCTGCAGAACAAGAAAGCCTATCATTACCCCTAGGGCTGAAAATGTTGTCAGGTTAAGAACAAAAACCTAACCCATATTTAAGCCAGAGTGAAAAAAAAGCATTTTATAGAGGCTATACATGTTGATTTAGCTATATGGCTACAGGAGTGCTTCTTTCGTGAACTTTCTCTTTCAGACCAGATGTGCTAATAGGCACAAGGTGACCGGTTTACCTGCCAACCTCACGATGTACCGATATAAGAAGTCAGAGCAGTGTGTAGATGTGGCCTCAGTCTGTAGCTCTGCTATTGAATATAAAGGACAACTGTAAGAAATGTATTATGTCCTTTGCTCAAATGATTTCACTGTGCTGACTAACTGAGAAACAGAGACTGTCACAGTCTCTAACTATTCAACAGATGTGTTTGTTTAAATCATGTGTGCTCTGTTTACTACCTATTGTAACGCTGTGTTGAATTAGGCTTACCTTTGCTGTCTGTGTCTTGTGTTGTGTGTTAACCTCGACACTGAAGGTCTAATCATTGTCAGTATATTTAATTATGGTTACACTGCTGACTAAAATCTGTCCCAAAAAATACAATTCTGTGAAATACTCACCTGTAGAATTGGTATTATAAGTATACAGTACGTCCTGCTCCAGATAGATTACTTACACTTGGGTTATCCTCCGCCAGATGGCGCTGCACTGCAGAGACATGTAAAAACAGGCTCCACCCAGCCTCAAATACCCGGAGACCTCCCACAAATTCCCAGCATTGAAAAGCAGTGACCAAGAAGCCAGGAGAATTTAACCACCCAAAAAACTGGTAACTATAACAATGATAACAATCACCATACAGGGGATCCAGAATAATGCAACAAACCAGGGTGGGGTGGAGCAGGACGTACTGTATGCTTATAATACCAATTCTACAGGTGAGTATTTCACAGAATTGTATTATTCTTAGTATACAGTACGTCCTGCTCCAGATAGATTACTTACACTTGGGACATCCAATAGCAGTGTCCATAAAGTAGGGTGGGATCCCCCAACAAAAGGTAACAGCAGACAGTTTAAACCACTGCCGCCTGCAAAACCTTGCGGCCAAAAACAGCATCAGCTGAGGCCCTAACATCAACCTTGTAAAACTTTGAAAAGGTATGAACAGAAGACCAAGTAGCGGCCTTGCAAACTTGTTCAACAGAAGCCTGGTGCTGGAAGGTCCAAGAGGCACCAATAGCACGAGTAGAATGCGCAGTAAGGCGGAAGGGAGGACTCTTCCCCTTAGCAGAATAGGCCTGAATCACAGCCTGACGAATCCATTTGCTAATAGTAGACTTGGCAGGAGCCAAACCCTTCCTAGGACCAGAAGGGACCACAAAAAGAGCATCAGTCTTCCTGAAAGCCGCAGTGACTATCAGGTAATACTTCAGACACCTGACCACATCCAATGAATGCAAAACCCTTTCCTTAGCGTTACTAGGATTAGGACACAATGAAGGAAGAACAATATCCTGGTTCAAATGAAAAGCAGACACCACCTTAGGCAGGAAATCCGGCTTAAAGCGGAACACCACCTTATCCCGGTGTCTCTCAAAGTATGGGGGCTGGATAGACAGAGCCGCCAGCTCAGACACACGCCTGACCGAAGTAATAGCCACCAGAAAGACAACCTTGAGGGTAAGTACAGCCAGAGAAGCATCCTGAATAGGCTCAAAGGGAGCACCCTGCAAGGCAGACAAAACCAGGTTCAAGTCCCAAACAGGGACCATAGGTTTACGTGGGGGATGCACATGAGTGACCCCCTGAAAGAAGGTCTTAACCAAGGGATGCTGAGCAAAAGACTTCTGAAAGAAGACAGAGTACTGAGTTTTAGACCCAACTCCAAACCATGCTGTAAAAACTGCAGAACCCTAGGGACTAAGAACTCCCTACAGGGGAGAGACCTAGACTCACACCAATCAATGTAGCTACGCCATACCCTATAATAGATGGCAGAAGAAGACTTCTTCCTAGCCTGCACCATGGTATCCACCACCAAGGCAGACAAGCCTTTCTCCATCAAGATGGAGGTTTCAGCAGCCAGGCCGTCAAAGCCAGAGTTTGTAAATTGGGACGGCGTAAGGAGCCCTGAGTGAGCAGATCTGGCGCCCCCAGCAGGACGTACTGGTCTACTGCCATTTGCACCACGTCTGCGAACCACACTCTTCTTGGCCACCTGGGGGCCAGTAGAATCACTGGCACCCCTTCCAGAGCAATCTTGCGCAGGACCCTGCCCAACAGGGGGAATGGAGGAAAGACATACAGGAGCCGAAATTCCTTCCATGACATTGACAGAGCATCCTTGGCCAAGGCCAGAGGATCCTGAGACAGGGAGACAAAGGCCGGGAGCTTGTGATTGTGATGGGATGCGAACAGATCCACATCCGGTAGACCCCAACGGTGACACAGGGACTGGAATACCCTGTTGCAGAGGGACCACTCCCCCTGATGAGAAGTCCCCCTGCTCAGAGAGTCTGCCAGTAGATTCTCTGCCCCCGGGATATACACAGCCGAAATGCATTGAACATTGGCCTCTGCCCATGTCAGAATCCGCGACACTTCCTGGAGGGCACCTCTGCTCCGGGTCCCTCCCTGATGGTTGATGTAGGCAACCGCCGTCCTGTTGTCTGAGCGCACCTGCACAGACATTCCCTGCAGGTGATCGGTCAACTGCTCCAGTACCAGCCTGATTGCCCGTAGTTCCAGAATGTTGATGGGTAAGTGGGCCTCCTGAGGGCCCCACCTCCCCTGGAACCGCAGGGACTTCCAGAATCCCCCCCAACCTGACAGACTGGCATCCGTGGTGACCGTCTCCCAGGAGGGGGCCAAAAAGGACCTGCCCTTTAGTAAGTTCTTGTGGTCCAGCCACCACGAGAGGGACCCTCTGACCAAGGGGGGAAGCACACAAACCCCGTCCAAGGACATGGGGTCCTTGTCCCATACTGACAAAAGGTGAAGCTGCAGAGGCCTCAAATGGAACTGAGCAAAAGGCACCGCCTCGAAGCTCGCCACCATTAGGCCCACCAGCTGCATTCCCTTCCGGAGGGAGGGCTGGGGGCAAGAGAGCTGGAACCTCGCCTGCGCAGACAGAGCTTCCACCTTCTGTTGAGGAAGGAATATCCGTGACTGAACCATATCCAGAATCATCCCCAGGAATGGGGTCACCGACGAAGGGGACAAAGAGGACTTGGGGTGATTGATCACCCAGCCGAAGGACTCCAAGGTGGACACCACCAGCTGAGTGTCCAGCTCTGCCTGCTGTAGGGACCGCGATGTGATGAGAATGTCGTCCAGGTAGGGCAGCACGCGTATGCCCCCTGACCTTATCAGAGACATCACCCCCGCCAGCACCTTGGTGAACACTCTGGGGGCTGAAGTGAGGCCGAATGGTAAGGCCACAAATTGGTAATGCTGATCTTTCAATGCGAATCTGAGAAACCTTTGATGTCCCGGGAAAACAGGGATGTGAAGGTAAGCATCTTTGATGTCCACAGACGTCATAAAATCCCCTGGGCGCAGAGAGCCGATGGCCGAGCGCAGAGTTTCCATGCAAAAGCGCCTGTTCTTGACAAACTTGTTGAGGATCTTTAAATCCAGAATGGGCCTGACTGAACCATCTTTTTTGGGCACCGTGAAAAGGTTGGAATAGAACCCCTTGCCCAATTCTCAAAGGGACCCTGCAAATGACCCCCAGATCTAGCAGTCCTTGCACGGCCTGCATCAAGACCTGAGCTGATACAGGGTCCTGGGGGACCCGGGACCTGATGAATCTTGTGGGGGGCCGCACAGCAAACTATCTTGTAACCAGAGGACACTACCTCCTGAATCCACTGGTCTGAGACTTGGCGCCTCCAGACATGCGCGAAGTGCTGTAGCCGTCCCCCCACCCTGACGGGCGAGGGAGCCCCATCATGCCTGAGGGGTCTTGGGAGGGGCTTTGGGTTTGGACCCCCAGGAGGAGCCAGGACGTCGTCCTCTGCTCCTATGCCAGGAATCTGCGCGAGCCCCCGCGAAGGACACCCCTTTCCCCTGCTTAGCGCCTCGGTATAGGACTGAAAGGGGGCCCCTGGCTCCGAAAGGGCCGGGACTGCCGCCTGCGCTGGGGTAACTTACCTCCTTTAGCAAAGAGGTCTAGGCGGTCCCCAAACAGGTGTAGTCCCTTAAATGGAAGCCCAGTAAGGGCTTTCTTAGCAGCATTGTCAACAGCCCACTGGCGCAGCCATACCGCGTGGCGTATATCTACCGCCAAGGCGGAAGATCTGGCACACATCCTAATAGCATCATCCGATGCAGACAGGATAAAGTTCACAAACACATCACAGTTAGACAGTGCATTAATCGTATCAGGTGGCAATTCGTCTGGACCATCAATTGCATTCCTGACCATGGCCCTGAGCGCCACCGAAGTAATGGCCAAGGCGCAGACCAAGCGCAACGCCGCCCCCCCAAATGCAAAGGCATGGCATGCCAATTGGTCAATGCGCCGGTCCTCAGAGTCCCGCAGCGTAGTAGTGTCGGGAGAGTGCATAATAGGGGTGTTAGACAGCCCCAGAATAGGAGCATCGACCTCGGGGGGCGATGACCAGCACTTGACCATATCAGCAGGAAAAGGATACTTCCTGTCCAAAATCTTAGGAATCCCGGGAAGTCTACTGGGATGTTCCCACTCCTTAAACACGAGGTTATTGAAATGGGTTTGCTCAGGAAATTCCAATCGAGCCTTAGCAGTATGAAATAGCTCACCCCTTTGCCTGGGAGCCGCAGCAGGGGGAGAGATGGACAAAACCTCAAAAATCTGAACCAGCAGTTTGTCAGTATCATCTGGGGTCCAGTGATCAGAGCCAGAATCGCCATGACCCCTTGACTTCTCGTCAGATGACCTTGAGTCAGAGAACAGCTCCCCTTCGTCCGAGGGTGTATAGCCATATAGAGGCAACAAGTCATCAGCCTCTTCAGGGGTTAAGTGCCGCTTTTTTGCGGTAGCCTTACGCGCTAAGGTATTAGCAAGCAATTTTTCAACACTGGCCAGTCTAGCAGCCACATCAGGATGAGAATCCCCGCTTGTATTGGGGGTTAGACTCAGACTTGGGGGAGTAGGTGAAGTGAGGCGAGGTGCAGGCCCCAGCCACCGGGGGGCGGGAAGTACCATTAGCGCCTGTTGTGCACAAGGAACACAGACTCGTGCATTGTCACCGCTGATAGGCGAGACCCCACAAGCAACACACAGCCGGGCTTGTCCCGAAGGAACCCCGGTCACAATATCCTGGGATGCCTCCATATGGTGATTAATAGGCACAATAGGCCAGTAGGGATTGACGCTGAAGCTACCCTGGATGCCCCAATGAACCGCAGGGAAGTGGGAGCAATTATACTAGGCCCAACTGGCAATTACACCGGGCCGGGAGAAGCCACTGGATTCAACCGTCTAAAAGACATAATGAGACTGTCAGAACCATGTCACAGTAAGCAAGGAGCATAAAAATCGCCTGCGAGGGCACTTACAGACCAACGAAAGGAGAGGGACCGTTACCGCGCGCGCGACTACGCCTCAAACTGGCGCCAAGCGAACCTCGAAGGGGGGGCCAGATGCGGAGCGCGCCAAGCCAGGTCCCCGCCCCTCTGAAGAGCGCGAAGCTCTAGGACAGCCGTCAATGTTGTCATGAGGAGCGAAGTGTATGACACACTTAGAATAGATGACTTCCCAAGGATGGCACTGCAGTGTCTGAGGCGCCGCCGCACATCCATGAAGGAAAAATGGCGCGTGCGGCGGCGGCGGCAGTTACACGAGTAAAAAAGGCAAATCAGCGTCTGACACCTAAGTCCAGGACATTACTAAGGCTGTAAGCGTGTAATCACAATACACTGGGACCAAACACACACACACCCCCCCCTTTCTTTCCCGAGCTACAGGGGGAACGAGGGAGGATGGCAACCCTTTGTACAGGGCCCACGGCTACACAGGGCATGGGCAATAATGCGGGAGGGGCATCCCTTAGAGGCTCACCATCAGCCTAAACCGCCTACCCTTTGGTGGGGGACTGCGGTGGAGCATGGCTCCGTTAAGCACGCATGGTGCTGCCTACCTTCACCCGACCAGCGCAGCCCAGGCTGGGAGGAACAATACGAGGAGGACGGGTGGGAGTAGTCCAACAGGGCCGCAGGCTTTGAGAGCCCCGCTCACCTGCGAGAGAGTGATACTTCATGTCTTCGCAGTCGGCACTGCAGAGAAATCTGGGGATTTGTGGGAGGTCCCCGGGTATTTGAGGGGCCGGGAGGAGCCTGTTTTTACATGTCTCTGCAGTGCAGCGCCATCTGGTGGAGGATAACCCAAGTGTAAGTAATCTATCTGGAGCAGGACGTACTGTATACTAAGAATATCTCTGACACAATGGAGAGTGCTCTTTTAAGAAATCTTGCGACACTTGGGAGGGGGACCCACTGAGGTATAGGTTAATAAATCCTTTTTTTTTTTGCAATGGTGCCACAAATAAGCTGCCATTTGGGTGCCAAGGACCTTCCTTGAGTGTGCCCGGAAGGAGCTACAATTCCCATTCAAGTTTCCATAGGAAACATGATGCTAACTCAATGTTGATGCTATATTAGTGTGTGAATGGGGAAGCTACACTACATGTGTCAGGGACAGTGTATTGTTTTCCCACAAACACCTTATCTTTCACCTTGCTCCTGTGGCTGATGAATCTGACAGACCATGGTTGCTTCCATGGTGAGGTAATATGTATCCCACTAAGTTTTAAGCTATCACTGTGTGGTGATGTTTTCTTCCAGTTTTATTTTTTGTATAGAAGTATATTATATATTCTTTTTATATCTTGTTTATAATAAAATAAAATTCTTTATTGTTATGCTCTGATCTCTTGAAAACAAAATAAAACAAACCTGCATTTATAGTAGCCCTGTCTGGGCATTTATTAGTAAAAATACAATTCTGTGAGTACTCATCTGTAGAATTGGTTTTACAAGTATGCACGTCCTGTTCCAGAAATTCCTTACACATGGGATATCCGCGACAAGGTGGCGCCAGTGTGGCCAGTGTTACAAAGCAGTTAGACAAGAAGCCGGGAGAACAAAAGAAAAATTGAACAATCACCATACAGAGGTAACCAAGATTAATGATAACAAGGGAGGGGTGGAACAGGACGTGCAGTATACTTGTAAAACCAATTCTACAGGTGAGTACTCACAGAATTGTATTTTTCCAAGTATACAGCACGTCCTGTTCCAGAAATTCCTTACACATGGGACATCCAATAGCAGTGTCCGTAAAGTAGGGTGGGATGCCCAAAAGCAACAACGAACAGGTTAAACCACTGCCGCCTGCAGAACTTTGCGGCCAAAAACAGCATCCGCTGAGGCCTGAACATCAACCTTGTAAAACTTAGAAAAAGTATGAACAAAAGACCAGGTAGCGGCCTTGCAAACTTGTTCAACAGAAGCTTGGTGCTGAAAAGCCCAAGAGGCACCAATAGCACGAGTAGAATGAGCAGTAAGGCGGAAGTGAGGCTCCTTCCCCTTAGCAGAATAGGCTTGTACCACCGCCTGACGAATCCACTTACTGATAGTGGACTTAGCCGGAGGCAAACCCTTCCTAGGTCCAGAAGAGAGAACAAAAAGAGCATCAGTCTTCCTGAATGATTCAGTAGCTACCAGATAAAACTTCAAAGTCCTAACCACATCCAGAGAATGTAAGACCCTCTCCTCAGAATTACCAGGATTAGGACACAGAGAAGGCAAAACAATGTCCTGGTTGAGATGAAAAGCAGACACAACCTTAGGCAGAAAATCTGGCTTAAACCAAAACACCACCTTGTCCTGGTGTCGCTCAAAGTAAGGAGGTTTGATGGAAAGCGCCGCCAACTCAGAAACACGCCTAACAGAAGTGATAGCCACCAAAAAGGCTACCTTAAGAGTCAAAATAGGCAAGGCAGCCTCAAGTATAGGCTCAAAAGGAGAACCTTGCATGACAGCTAAGACCAAATTCAAATCCCAGACTGGTAACAAAGGCTTACGTGGCGGGCGCACCTGAGTAACCCCCTGGAAAAAAGTCTTAACCAAACGGTGGTTGGCAAAAGACCTTTGGAAGAAAATAGCCAAGGCTGAAACATGGCCCTTGAGGGTACTAAGTTGAAGGCCCAAATCCAAACCATGCTACAAGAATTCTAGAATCCTGGGAATAGAAAACACCCTACAGGGAAAAGACTTCGACTCACACCAGGCAATGTAAGCATGCCAGACCCTGTAGTAGATAAAGGACGAGGACTTCTTCCTAGCCCTAATCATGGTATTAACAACAGAGGCAGGCAACCCCTTTTCCATCAAGATGGAGGTCTCAGCAGCCAAGCCGTCAAAGCCAGCATTTGTAAATTGGGATGGCGCAGCTGCCCCTGAGTGAGCAGATCTGGATCCTTGGGCAGTACTGCCAACTGCACGATGTCTGCGAACCACACCCGTCTTGGCCAACACGGGGCCACCAGGATGGCTGGCACCCCTTCCTGGGCTATCTTGCGCAGCACTCTGCCCAGCAGAGGAAACTGAGGGAACACAGAGGAGCCGAAAGCTCTTCCAAGACAATGCTAGTGCATCCATGGCTAAGGCCAGAGGATCCTGGGACAGAGAGACAAAGACTGGAAGCTTGTGATTGTGACGGGACGCAAACAGATCCACATCCGGCTGACCCCAGGAGGTGGCACAGAGAGCGAAACACCCCGCTGCCGAGGGACCATTCTCCCAGACAAGAAGTTCCCCTGCCTCCAGATTTTCCACCCCCGGGATGTACACTGCCGAGATGCAAGGAACATTCTCCTCCGCCCAAGGCAGTATCAGGGACACTTCTTTGAGATCGCTGTCTGGGCCTTTGATCTTCATATGTTTTTATGCTGTTTTGGATTATATGCTTTTAACGAGGACACCAATAAATGCTTTATTTTATGGAGTGCTGACCTACCAGTGATTCTCTTCAACACTTCTTTGAGAGAACTAACCTTACCGCCCTCAGTTCCAGAATGTTGATAGGAGTATGGGCCTCCTGGGGGCCCCACTGACCCTGGAATTTCAAGGACTTCCAGAAGCCCCCCCAACCTGTCAGACTGGCACCTGTGGTGACAGTCTCCCAGCAAGGGGACAGAAAAGGAACCCCTTGGTGGGCAGATCCTGAGTCCAGCCACCACGAGAGGGACCGTCTGGCCAGGGGGGACAGAACAAACACCTGATCCAGGGACACAGGTTCCCGATCCCACACTGATAGGAGGTGTAGCTGAAGAGGTCTCATGTGAAACTGAGCGTAGGGTACCGCCTCTAAGCAAGACACCATCAGGCCCACCAATTGCATCCCCTACCGGATGGAGGGATGAGGACAAGAAAGAAGAAACTGGGCCTGAGCTTGAAGACTCTCCACCTTCTGTTGAGGGAGAAAAACCTTGACCTGAGATGTATCATGCCCAGAAAGGACCTCACCAGTGATGTGGACAGAAAAGACTCGGGATGGTTGATCACCCAGCCGAAGGACTCAAGTGTGGACACCACCATCAGGGTATCCAGCTCGGCCTGATGGAAGGACTGTGACATGATTAGAATGTCGTCCAGATAAGGAAGGATGTGAACGCCCTGAGACCTGAGCCATCACGCCCGCCAGAACCTTGGTGAACACCCTGGGAGCCGAGGTGATGCCGAAAGTTAAGGCCACAAATTGGTAGTGCTGGACCCCCAGCGCGAACCTGAGAAATTTCTGATGACCAGGGAAGATTGGTACATGAAGGTAAGCATCCTTGATGTCTACAGAAGTCTTGAAGTTGCCTGGGCGCAGGGCGCCGACTGCAGAGCACAGGGTCTCCATGCGAAAATGTTTGAACCTGACAAACTTGTTGAGACGTTTCAGATCCAGGATGGGCCTGAGGGACCCATCCTTTTTGGATACTGTGAAAAGATTGGAGTAGAAGCCCCTGCCTCTTTCCCTGAAAGGCACCAGACAGATAACTCCCAACTCCAGAAGATTTTGGACCGCAAGGCGCAGGCCTTGAGCTGACAGGCGGTTTTGAGCCATCCGGGATCTGATGAATCTTGGGGGGTGGCCAGGCTGCAAACTCTATCTTGTACCTGGAGGATACCACCTCTTGAATCCACCGGTCTGAGACGCGCAGCCTCCAGACGTGAGCAAAGAGCCGCAACCGTCCCCCCACCCTTCATGCCTGAGGGGGCTTGGGTGAGGACGGGGGCTTGGGTGAGGACTTGGGCTTGGGGCCCCAAGAGAGACCGGGACGGCCACGTCCTCTACCCCGGCCCCAAGTGCCTCTACGTGACCCTGCGAATGGGGCCCCTCTTCCCGCCCTAGGAGTACGGAAGGAGGGGAGTGCAGAGCTAGCCCCCCGAAAGGACCGCGGGTGCTTTCTGCGTTGAGGCAGCCTACCATCCCGGGCAAACAGATCCAAACGCTCTCCAAAGAGCCGCAGCCCCATAAAAGGGAAACCAGTGAGGGCCTTCTTAGGTCCTACCACACATCCTGACCGCATCACCCATAGCAGAGAGAATGAAAGCCACAAAGTCATAGCAAAGCAGGGATCTATAATCCTCTCCCCTATCGGCTGCCAAGGTATTATCCAGAATAGACTTGAGTAGCCCCTTAACAGCAATGGCCGTGATAGCAGAAGCAAACACAGGGCGCTAGGTCGTCCCCGCACAGGCAAGCCAGCTGATCCACACGTCTGTCCTCAGCATCCCTCAGGGTAGAGGTATCTGGGGAATGCATGACCAAGGTATCGGACAACCCGAGGACAGGTGCATCCACCTCAGGGGGAAATGACAAGCGTTTAACCACATCAGCAGGGAATGGGTACTTCCTGTCCCAGCTTTTGGGCACCGCGGGCAATCTACTAGGGCGTTCCCACTCCTTGAGCACCAAATTATTAAAGTGATTTTGCTCAGGGGACTCCAGGCGTTGTTTGACAGTGTCAAAAAGCTCACCCTGTTGCCATTTAGCTGCCACAGGAGGCGCAATACTCAAAACATCAAAAAATACAATTCTGTGATTACTCACCTGTAGAATTGGTACTATATGTATACAGCATGTCCTGTTCCAGAATATTCCTTACTCCTGGGTAATACATCCACAAGATGGCGCTGGACTGCAGAAAACAGCTTGTGGCTCCTCCCGGCCCTATATAAGTCAGGGACCTCCAACAAAATCCCCAGTATTGACAAGCAGTTAACAAGAAGCCGGGAGGACAATAATAACAAGAACTCAAAATGAACAATTACCATACAGAGGTAACTAAGAATAATGATAACAAGGGCGGGGTGGAACAGGACGTGCTGTATACATATAATACCAATTCTACAGGTGAGTAATCACAGAATTGTATTATTCTAAGTATACAGCACGTCCTGTTCCAGAATATTCCTTACTCCTGGGACATCCAATAGCAGTGTCCGTAAGGTAGGGTGGGATCCCCAAAAAGTAACAGCGGGCAGTTTAAACCACTGCGCCTGCAGAACTTTGCGGCCAAAAGCAGCTTCAGCTGAGGCCCTAACATCAACCTTGTAAAACTTAGAAAAAGTATGAACAGAAGACAAATTAGCGGCCTTGCAAACTTGTTCAACAGAAGCCTGGTGCTGAAAAGCCCAAGAGGCACCAATAGCACAAGTAGAATGAGCAGTAAGGCAGAAGGGAGGTTCCTTTCCCTTAGCAGAATAGGCTTGTATCACAGCCTGAAGAATCCACTTGCTGATAGTGGACTTAGCTGGAGCCAGACTCTTCTTAGGTCCAGACGGGCGCACAAAAATACCATTTTGTAATTACACACCTGTAAAATGGATATTATAAGTATGTCACACACCCCGCTTCCAATATTCATGACATCTGGGTTATAGCCAGTAGAGGGCGAACGTCTGCAGAGATAACAGGAAAAAAAGAAGCCCCTCCCGGTCCATAAATACCTGGGACCTCCCACACATTACCCAGTATAAGAAAGCAGTAAGGGGACCAGGAAGAGCCAAATCCAAAAATCTTAACAATAAAAGGTTCACCATATAAAGGATCCAGAATACAAAAAGGGCGGGATGAAGCGGGGTGTGTGACATACTTATAATACCCATTTTACAGGTGAGTAATCACAAAATGGTATTATTCCAAGTATGTCACACACCCCGCTTCCAATTTTCATGCCATCTGGGACATCCAATAGCAGTGTCCAACCAGGGTGGGGATCCAAACAAGGCAACAATGCACAAACTTAAACCACTGCAGCTTGCAGAACCTTGTGGCCAAAAACAGCATCCACTGAGGCCCGCACATCAACCTTATAAAACTTGGAAAAAGTATGAACAGACCAAGTAGCAGCCTTACAAACTTGTTCAACAGAGGCCTGGTGCTGAAAAGCCCAAGAAGCTCCAACAGCACGAGTAGAATGAGCAGTGATATGAAAAGGGGGAACCTTCCCCTTGGCAGAATAGGCCCCAACAATGGCCTGACGTATACATTTGCTAATGGTAGACTTGGCGGGCGCCAAACCCTTCCTAGGCCCGGAGGGCACCACGAACAAGGCATCCGTCTTACGAAAGGGAGAAGTAGCCACCAAATAGTACTTCACACAACGAACCACATCCAAAGAATGCAAAACCCTCTCCTTGTCATTGCTAGGCTTAGGACACAAGGAAGGGAGAACTACATCCTGATCGAGGTGGAAGGCAGAAACCACCTTAGGAAGAAAATCTGGCTTAAAGCGAAAAACCACCTTGTCCTGGTGTCTCTCAAAGTAAGGGGCCTGAATGGACAGAGCCGCCAACTCAGAGACACGTCGAACAGAGGCAATAGCCACCAAAAAGGCAACCTTTTGAATGAGCACAGAAAGAGCAACATTCTGCACCGGCTCAAAAGGAGGCCCCTGAAGGGCAGACAGAACCAAATTCAAATCTCAAATGGGCACCAAAGGCTTTCTAGGGGGTCGCACATGAGTGACCCCCTGGAAAAAGGTCTTAACCAGAGGATGCAGAGCAAAAGACCTTTGAAAAAAGATCGCCGGGGCAGAGACCTGCCCTTTCAAGGTACTAAGCTGGAACCCCAGGTCCAGACCGTGTTGAAGAAACTCCAAGATCCTAGGAATCGAAAACACCCTGCAAGGCAAAGCCCTAGCCTCACACCAGTCAATGTAGGACCTCCAAGTCCTGTAGTATATGTTAGAGGAAGATCTCTTCCTAGCTCTAACAAGAATCACAGCCTCAGACAAACCTTCCTCCCTTAAGATGGAGGTTTCAGCAGCCACGCTGTCAAAGCCAGCGTTTGTAAATTGGGGTAACATGGTGGACCTTGAGAGATCAGATCCGGAAACAGTGGCAGCCTGTACTGATCTACCGCCAGCCTTACGACGTCTGCGAACCAAACCCGTCTTGGCCGCCTTGGGGCCACCAGAATTGCTGGCGCACCCTCTAGAGCCAGCTTGCGCACCACCATGCCTACCATGCAGAAGGGGGGGGAACAGATACAGGAACCCCAGATCCCTCCAGGCAAGAGACATGGCGTCCACTGCCAGGACCAGAGGATCCTGAGACAGAGACAGATCCACCTCTGGAAACCCCCACCTGTGACAGAGGGACCGGAATACCTTGTGGTTAAGAGACCATTCCCATCGGCGAGAGGATCCCCTGCTCAGGGAGTCCGCCTCCGTGTTTTCCACTCCCGGAATGTACACTGCTGAGATGCATGGAACATTGCTCTCCGCCCATTCAAGAATCAGAGAAACTTCCCTGAGGGCACTCCTGCTGAGAGTCCCTCCTTGGTGATTGATGTAAGCTACCGCAGTTCGCTTGTCTGATCGAACCTGAACCGCTAAGCCCCGTAGGTGATGCGTCAAGCATGACAGAACCAACCGAATAGCTCTCAGCTCCAAGACATTGATGGAGGTGTGAGCCTCCTGAGAACCCCACAGCCCCTTGAACTGATGTGTCTTCCAAAAACCTCCCCAGCCCGACAGGCTGGCATCTGTGGTAACAGTCTCCCAACAAGGGGTCAGAAAAGATCTGCCTCTCATCAGATTGCTTGGTTCCAGCCACCACTGAAGGGACTGCCGAGCCCGGGGAGACACCAGGAATGACTGATCCAATGACTGGGGACATCTGTCCCAGGCCAACAATAGATGGAGCTGGAGCGACCTCATGTGAAACTGAGCAAAGGGAACTGCCTCGAAGGAAGCCACCATCAATCCCACCAGTCTCATCCCTAGTCGGATAGAAGGATGAGGTTTGGACAGGAGAAGACGTATCAGATCCTGAACCATCTGCACCTTGGACTGAGGTAGGAACACCCTGGTCTGAATGGTATCCAGATTCATGCCCAGAAACGAGATATTCCTTGAGGGAGAGAGAAAAGACTTAGGATGGTTGATCACCCAGCCGAACCTCTCCAGTGTCACCACCAACCTGGTGTCCAGCTCCGCCTGACTGAGAGAGGATGCCGTAATGAGGAGGTCGTCCAAATACGGCACAATGCGAATGCCCTGGGCTCTGAGAAGGGCCATTATGCCCGCCAGCACCTTGGTGAACACCCTTGGTGCCGAAGTCGGCCCAAAAGGGAGGGCCACAAACTGAAAGTGCTGATCTCCCACCACAAACCTGAGAAATCTCTGGTGTGCTGGGAAGATTGGTACATGAAGGTAAGCATCCTTGATGTCTATGGACGTCATGAAATCCCCCTGACAAAGGGAATTGATGGCTGAGCGCAGAGTCTCCATGCGGAACGTCTTTTTCTGATGAACCTGTTGAGAAGCTTCAGATCCAGAATGGGTCTTATGGATCCATCCTTTTTGGGGACCGTGAAGAGGTTGGAATAATAGCCCCGGCCTCTCTCCGAGAAAGGCACCGGGCCTATGACTTCCATGTCCAGAAGATTTTGTACTGCCAACAGGAGCCCCTGCGCAGCCCGGGGATCTGAGGGCACCAGAGATCTGAGAAATTTGTGAGGAGGCCGGTACTCGAACTCCAGTTTGTACCCGGAAGAGACCACTTCCAAGATCCATTTGTCTGTGACCTCCCGGGCCCAAACCTGGAAAAAGTGTCGCAGCCGTCCCCCCACCCGCAAGGGTGAGGGCGCCCCCTCATTGCTGAGCTGGCTTGGCAGCGGGCTTGGAACCTCAGGCAGGTCCAGGACGAGCGTGTCCTCTGCCTCTGTTCCAGGAATCACCTCTGAAGGTAGAGTAGGCAGCTCCTCTGCCTGCTCTGGCACCGCGAAAGGAGAGATTAAAGGAGCCTGCCCCTCGAAAGGAGTGACGCTGCTTCTTACGTTGTGGTAACTTTTCCCCTTTTGCCACCGAATCCAACTTATCTCCAAACAGCCGCATACCCAGGAAGGGTAGCCCTGTAAGTGATTTCATAGCCGCAATGTCAGCCGCCGATTTGCGCAACCAGACCAATCGGCGAATAGCCACTAGCAACGCCGAGGTTCTACTACACATGCATATTGTGTCATCCAAGGCGGATAAAACAAAAGACATGAACAATTCACACCGCTTAAGGGCTGTGAATTCACCGGGTTAAGCTGGGAACCACTCAACAGGTCCCTAACCACAGACCTGGTAGCCACAGCCGTGAGCGCAGACGCACAAACAGGCCGCAAGGCTGAACCCACACTAGCGAAGGCATGGCAGGCCATTTGGTCAATGCGCTTGTCCTCACCATCTTTTAGAGTGGTGGCGTCTGGAGAATGTACAACGGAGGTGTTGGACAATCCCAGAACGGGCGCATCGACCTCAGGAGGGGACGACCAGGGCTTAACCGGGTCCACCGGAAAGGGATACTTCCTATCCCATCCCTGAGGAACACCGGGGAGCCGGCTAGGTCTCTCCCATTCCTTAAGAATCATGCTTTCAAAAGGATTCTGATTTGGAAACTCTAAGCGAGGCTTAGAAGTCCCAAAGAATTCCCATTTCAGCGGAGGAGACTCCGCTGGAGGAGAAATATCCAGCACCTCAAATAAATGGGCCATGACCCTGAGGGTATCAACGGCATTCCCCTTCGCCTGCCCAGCATCAGCATCAAAAAACTGCTGATCCTCAGCATCAGATTCAGCAAACAATTCCCCCTCCTCAAGCGGGGAATAATCAGACCAGTCAAGGGAATCATAGTCATCAAAATCCAGAACCGACGCGGCCGGAGACAGATGTCTTCTCTTAGCTGGGGCCTTTCTGGCCGCAGAGCTAGAAATCAATTTCTCGATGTTGGCCAATCTAGCACACACATCAGATTGCGACTCCCCGCCAATGACAGTGATACTTGGGGTGTGGATAAGGCGGGGTGGGATAGGAGATGAGGCCGGTGGCACGGACCCAGACGCCTGGGACCCCGACTGCCGCGTTATGGCCTGCTGAGCACATGGTATGCAAATCAGTACATTATCCCCCGTAAGGGATACCCCATAACCCACACACTGCCGGGATTGCCCCGAAGGGAGCCCAAGCCCGGTATCCTGGGAAGCCTCCATATCAGGGGTGGGCAATTATTTTTTCCATGGGGCCACATGAGAAACTAAAAATATTGTGGAGGGCCGCTGAGCTATGGGCGTCTAAGCGACGTCTAAGCTCAGCGGCTCCGAGTGCGCTGGCGGCTGCATCTCGAGCTTCCATCTAACAGGGAGCGCGCCCGCGCTGGCCATTCTCAAATGGCTGACACAGGCACGCGCCCTGCTAGAGGGATAGCGGGCATGCGGCCGCAGCTCGTGCATGCGCCGTTGAACTGGGAAAGAAGGTGAGTTTATGGGCGACCTGGGGGTTTCACACAGCGGGGCATCCCGATTTTGGATGCCCCGCGGGGAGGGGATCTATAAGATTCCCAGGCTGATAAAGCAGGGTTTTGGTCCACTTCAAACGTTCTGATGTGATAATTTCCCAGCCAATCAGAGAAGCCCTTGGCTTCTGGCAGTCTGGAAGGAGAGCTCATATCAGCTGGGGCAAAGTGTAAGAATGGTGGGCAGCAGGAAGGGGGCATGGTGAGAGCATGATGGACAGCAGGAAGGGGACATGGTGAGAGCATGTGGACAGCAGGAAGGGGGCATGGTGAGAGCATGGTGGACAGCAAGAAGGGGGCATGGTGAGAGCATGTGGACAGCAGAAAGGGGGCATGGTGAGAGCATGTGGACAGCAGGAAGGGGACATGGTGAGAGCATGGTGGGCAGGTACATGGTGAAAAAGAGACAGCAGGCAGGAAGGGAAAACACAAGCAAACTACATAATCTTTCTGAGCAGACTTACTGATGCTCTGGAGCTCCTACTCTGTCCTTCCAAAGTCCCCAGGTCTCTATCACCTGCTCATCGGGTCTGGCTTCCTCAGAGGAAGGGAGAATGTGCCAGACCCGACGAGCCGAGCGGCCGATCAGCTGCTGCTTAACCTAAGCCTCTCACACTGTACACAGGCGATCACCTAAGTTAAGCAGCAGCCGATCGGCCACTCGGCTCGTCGAGTCTGGCATGTTTTCCCTTCCTCTGCGTCTCTTACTGGCCAGCTCAGCCCGGGCCGGTAAGAGCCTAGCAAAGGGCCGTATACGGCCCGCGGGCCGTACATTGCCCAGGTCTGCTCCATATGGTGATTTTAAGGTAGTTGAAATGACCCGAGGGAATTACGCTGCTTGAGCAACCCGGGATGCCCCTTTAAGTCCCTAGTGGGAGGATTTATAGGACCCCAAATTTATCTGCACGGGACCCTAGGACCGGGGGAACCCCCTTTTGATATATTTATAGGGAGTCCTCCTGAAAGACATAATGTGAAGGGACCCATGAGAAGGCACACACACACATGCAATCAAGCACATAAAATATGACAGAATATATATATAAATACATATATAACAATAACATATGGAAGGACATATTGGCAGGCTGCCCCAACGCGCTAGAATGAACACGCAGCGCACAGATAAAGAAAAAAGAGGGGCCCAGCAGAGCACTCACGGGGGATAAATGGCGTCCTGCCAGCCAGTAACTCCTGGGAAAGAGAAGAAAGGGCAGGCCAGGCGGGCCTGGGCTCCGCAATGCACCACAAGCAAAGGGGGCAGGCCGTGCCGAGCGCCCGGCTCCGCCCCCTTTCCAAGCAACCTGAGGGGAAGAAGCACCCCATGTAAAAAGGGGCCTCCACATGCGCCAAAAGCACACACACCCCACGCGACGAGTGTAGAACCACGCACATACCCGCACACGCACACATGCTAAAGAAGTGTTGGAAAACAGTCACAATCCCCCCAATAGAGGGGAACAGGGAGACCCGAAAGGGGGGGAATCCCGCACTACAGGGTGGAACGGATAAATTAGGGATGGGGCATCCCAAACCGGGATCACCAACCCGGATACCGCCTACCCCTTAAGATGGGGTCTCACGGGGGAGCATGGCTCCCTAATACACCTCTAAAGGTGTAGTCTACCGTCGCCCGGACCTACAGCCAAGACTGGGAGGCATGGGGACTAAAACAAACAAGGTCCAGACAGAAATAGAGACAAAATGGCCGGGTGTAAACCCGGCTTACCTGCAAGGAAGAGACGCAGCCATCTTCTGACTTGCTCGCCGTCTGCAGATACGAAGACTGGGTAATGTGTGGGAGGTCCCAGGTATTTATGGACCGGGAGGGGCTTCTTTTTTTCCTGTCATCTCTGCAGAAGTTCGCCCTCTACTGGCTATAACCCAGATGTCATGCATATTGGAAGCTGGGTGTGTGACATACTGGGAATAAGAGCAACAGTCTTCCTGAAGGATTCAGTAGCCACCAAATAGAACTTCAAGGTCCTAACCACATCAAGAGTGTAAAACCCGCTCCTTAGGGTTACTAGGATTAGGGCACAGAGAAGGCAAAACAATGTCCTGATTGAGATGAAAAGCAAACACAACCTTAAATCTGACTAAAAATGAAACACCACCTTGTCCTGATGTCTCTCAAAGTAAGGGGGTTTGATGGAAAGCGCCGCCAACTCAGAAACACGCCTAAAAGAAGTGATGGCCACCCAAAAGAGCACTTTAAGCATCAAAATGGACAAAGGGGCCTCATGCAAGGGCTCAAGGGAGACCCCTGCAAGGCAAATAAGACCAAGTTCTAATCCCAGATTGGTAACACAGGCTTACGTGGGGGAGGCACGTAAGTAACCCCCTGGAAGAAGGTCTTAACCAGACGATGATGAGCAAAAGATCTTTGGAAGAAAATGGCCAAGGCAGAAGCATGACCTTTAAGGATACTAAGTTGAAGACCCAAGTCCAAACCATGTTGCAGAAATTCCAGAATCCTAGGGACAGAAAACCCCCCGACAGGGAAACGACTTAGACTCACACCAGTCAATATAAGCATGCCAAACCCTATAGTAGATGGATGACGAGGAATTCTTCCTAGCCCTAATCATAGTATTAACAACAGAAGCAGGCAGCCCCTTTTCTATCAAGATGGGGGTTTCAGCAGCCAGGCCGTTAAAGCCAGCGTTTGTAATTTGGCTGTCCCTGAGTGAGCAAGTCTGGATCCTTGGGCAGGGCGTACTGATCTACTGCCAACTGCACGATGTCTGCGAACCAGACTCTTCTTGGCCAACAGGGGGCCACTAGGATGGTTGGCACCCCTTCCTGGGCTATCTTGTGCAGCACCCTGCCCAGCAGAGGAAAAGGAGGGAACATTCTCCTCCGCCCAGGACAGTATCAGGGACACTTCCCTGAGGATTGATGTAGGCAACCGCCGTCTGGTTGTCCGAGCGAATCTGAACAGCCCGAACCCAAAAGGTGTGGAGTCAGATGGACGAGAACCAACCGTATCGCCCTCAGTTCCAGAATGTTGATATGGGTGTGGGCTCCTGAGGGCCCCACTGACCCTGGAATTTCAGGGATTTCCAGAAGCCCCCACAACCTCTCAGACTGGCATCTGTGGTGACTGTCTCCCAGCATGGAGCCGGAAAGGATCTGCCCAACAACAAGTTTCTTGAGTCCAGCCACCACGAGAGACCGCCTGACCAGAGGGGACAGAACAAACACATGATCTAGGGACACAGGGTCCCTATCCCAAACTGACAAGAGGTGAAGTTGAAGAGTTCTCATGTGAAACTGAGCGTATGGAACAGCCTCGAAGCAAGACAACATCAGGCCCACCAGCTGCATCCCCTGACGGATGGAAGGATGAGGGCAAGACAGAAGAAGAGCCATTATGCCCGCCAGCACCTTGGTGAATACCCTGGGAGCCGAGGTGAGACCGAAGGGCAAGACTACAATTGGTAGCGCTGATCCTCCAGAGCGAACCTGAGGAATCTCTGATGACCTGGAAAGATTGGTATATGAAGGTAAGCATCCTTGATGTCTACAGAGGTCATGAAGTCCCCCGGGTGTAGTGAATTTACAGCTGAGCGCAGAGTCTCCATGCGAAAGAGTTTGAATTTGACAAATTTGTTGAGGCGCTTTATATCCAGGATTGATGGACCCGTCTTTTTTGGGAACAGTGAAAAGATTGGAATAGTAGCCTCTGCCCCTTTCCTTTAAGGGCACTTGGCAGATGACCCCTAACTCCAGAAGGTTTTGGACAGTAAGGCGCAGACCCTGGGCTAAAATGGGGGGTTTGAGCCATCCGGGATTTGATGAATCTTGGTGGCGGCCAGGCTGCAAACTATCTTGTAACTGGAGGACAGTACCGCCTGAATCCACCGGTCTGAGACGTGAAGTCTCCAGACGTGAGCAAAAAACCGAAGCCGTCCCCCCACCCGGATGGGTGAGGATGCCCCATCATGCCTGAGGGGGCTTGGGTGAGGATTTTGTCTTGGGACCCCAGGAGAGGCCAAGACGGCCACGTCCTCTGCCCCTTCCGCAATGGTCTCCGCGGGCCCCAGTAAAGGAGACTCCACGGTTAGTTCTGGAACCACAGAAGGATGGGAGAAAGGCACCTGTCCCCCGAAAGGACTGAGATGGCCTCCTGCGTTGAGGTAACCTACCACCCCTAGCAAACAAATCCAAGCGTTCACCAAAGAGGCGCAGGCCCTTGAAGGGAAAACCAGTGAGAGCCTTCTTAGCAGCATTGTCAGTTACCCACTGACGTAGCCAGACAGAGCGGCGTATAGCCACCAACATGGCAGAAGTCCTACCACACATTCTAATGGCATCATCCATGGCAGAGAGGATATATGCAATAAATTCCTCACAAAGCAGGAGAGATCTATACTCCTCTCTACCCGCATCCTCAGATGCCCCATCCAAAAGACATTTAAGCACCCCTTTATTGGCAATAGCTGTAATAGCAGATGCACAACCCGGGCGCAGTGCCGTCCCCACACAGGCAAAAGCATGACAGCCAATTGGTCCAAACACCGGTCCTCGGCATCTCGCAGGTTAGTAGTGTCAGGAGAATGCATGACAGATGTATTGGACAACCCTAGAACTGGCGCTTCCACCTCGGGAGAACATGACCAACGCTTAACAACATCAGCAGGAAAGGGATACCTCTTGTCCCAACTCTTAGGCACCCCTGGCTTGTCCCGAAGGAACCCCAGGCCCATTATCCCCAGAAGCCTCCATATGGTGATTTGAATGGCACAATAGGCCAGTAAGGGTTAACGCTGAAGAGCTACCCGGGATGCCCCAAGAACCGCTAGGGAAGTGGGAGTTAGTGAGGGAAGATGGACGGGAGATACCACAGTACTGAAGTTTTCACCCGCCTGACAGACATGACCAAACATTCCCATGAGAATAAGGCAGAGAAAAAACTTTAGAAAAAATCACCCCACTGGGGCTACTCACAGACTGCAGAGAGCCAGCAGGAAGCAGCAAGGAGACAAAATGGCGTCCGCAGACCTCAAGGGGCAGGCCGTGAAGTTGTGAGGTAAAATTGCATCATCCACAGAGCCCCCCCCCCCCCCCCCGAAGAGCGGGAACGCGCCCAAGTGATCGGAGCGCAGTACAAAGCGCTGCGGCGGCGTATTCTAAAGTTACAAACACTGAAATATGACAAGGGTGAAATACAGTATTAAATCACTAGCCGACCCCCCCCCCCCCCCCAGAGATCTCCCAAGGGGAGAGTGAGGGAGGATAACAGCAGAATTTCCTGGGAAAAATGGCGCCCAGAGGACTAATATGAGAAGTGAGGGTGGAGGAGGAAATATATATGTAAATAGGGTTTAACTGCACAGGATAACCTGGCAAAACCCGTGAGGCAGTGGGGGCATCCCAAAAAGCCTAAACCGCCTACCCTGTTAGAGCAGAGACTGCGGTAGGAGCTTAGCTCCTCAGCACCATTGTTGCTTGCTAACCTACCTTCACCCGAACCTAAACAGCCGAGGCTGGGAGGCAGTAAATGGGACGGAACGGGTGGGAATAGTCTTGCAGGGCCGCAGGCATATAAGCCCCTCTCACCTGCGCCACAGAGAGCTATCTTCTGTCTTCGCAGTACCAGACTGCACAAAGAACTGGGGATTTTGTGGGAGGTCCCTGACTTCTATAGGGCCGGGAGGAGCCACAAGCTGTTTTCTGCAGTCCAGCACCATCTTGTGGATGTATTACCCAGGATTAAGGAATATTCTGGAACAGGACGTGCTGTATACTGAATATATGGGCCAAAAGCCAATCAGTATCCTCAGGAGACCACGGGTCTTCTCCCGAAGGAGACCCAGTACCACCATAGGCCTCCTCCTGGTCCCCAGAAGAATCAGAATCAGAGAAGAGTTCCCCCTGTTCTAGGGGGTAATGGCCAGACAGGTCGTAAAGTCCCTCATCCACAATGGGAAAAAGGGAAGCAGCGGGGGTTAAGTGCCACTTCTTCCCAGCAGCTTTGCGGGGGAAAGGTCCCGTAATGTGCCTTTCCAGGCTGGCCACCCGCATAGCCAAATCATAATGGGATTCCCCGCTAGCATATCCCACGCTGGGGGTCAGAGGCAGGCGCGGGGGGTTGGTGATGCAGAAGGGGGCGCAGAGCTGGGAAGTGAGGCGGGCAATCCAGACTGCAGCGCAAGTACCTTCTGAGCGCAGGGCATGCATACCCTAACATCGTCACTAACAGGGGACACCCCACACATAGCACACAACCGGGCTTGTCCCGAAGGGACCCCAAGCACATTATCCACAGAAGCCTCCATATGGTGATTTGAGTGGCACAACTGACCAGTATAGGGTTAAGGCTAGTAATAGCCACCCAGCATGCCCCAAAAACCCGCTAGGGAGGTGGGAGACTACAGATGGGAAGAGGGCCGGGAGAAACCACAGAGACGTTTATCCCCCCTGAAAGACATAAGAAGACATCCCCATAAGCCTTTACAAGTGAGAGAAAACAAGAAGAAAACTCCCCACAGGGGAATTCAGGGACCGCACAGTAAGGAGCCTGTAGCGCACGCAGCACGAGAGAGCGAGGAAGGGCTTAAAGACTTAAAATGGCGCCCGCATAGACCTTGAGGGGCGGGCCGCGGAGAAGTGACGCAAAAAGCGTTATCCGCAGAGCCGGCCCCCGAAGAGCGCAAATCGCGCCCCACGTAATCACGCCGTCCAATGACGGCACTGCAGCAGCTGAGGCAATGTCGCCGCCGTCCGCGGAGCGCTGTACAAGTGCGCGGCGGCGAGCGTATCTGGTACACACAGCCATAATAATAAAAATAAGTGACCACCGCCACCACCCCCCCTCCCCCGGGAGAGCTCCCCAGGGGGAGAGCGAGGTAAGGGAGAGCAGCAGCGGCATAAAGGCCATAGATAATAGTAGGTGGAGAAGGAGGGGGGCACCTAAGGGGATTGGTAAGGAAGACCTATAAGGCAGGAAGGGGGCATCCCACAGGGCTCACCATAAGCCTAGACCGCCTACCCATGTCAATGCAGGGATTTGCGGTAGGAGCAGCGCTCCCCAGCAGCCGACCCTGGCGCTGTCCTACCTTCACCCGAATCAGTCAGCCGAGGCTGGGAGGCAGTGGGTCCGGAACGGGTGGGAATAGTCCTGCAGGGCCGCA
The DNA here is from genome assembly GCA_027917425.1 of Gastrophryne carolinensis. Classification (NCBI taxonomy): domain Eukaryota; kingdom Metazoa; phylum Chordata; class Amphibia; order Anura; family Microhylidae; genus Gastrophryne; species Gastrophryne carolinensis. The sequence goes on from CM051237.1 coordinate 313,766,326, forward strand.
GGCTGATAAGCCCCGCTCACCTGCGCAGTATAGAGAGCCATCTTCTATCTTCGCAGTCCAGACTGCAGATAAGAACTGGGAATTTGTGGGAGGTACCTGGCTTTATATAGGGCCAGGAGGGGCCACAAATCTTTTTCTGCAGTCCAGTGCCACCTTGTGGCGGATATCCCATGTGTAAGGAATTTCTGGAACAGGACGTGCTGTATACTTGGAAAATATTTGGTATTTGGGTATGTTTTGGCCATTAGCAAAACAGCAACTCCATACACACAAGTGCCCAGTGTACAGAGGCAACCACTGAAATCAATGGGAGCACTCCAGACTGGGGCCACTCCAGCTTCTCATAACAGCATTGTGGGTGGAAGATGAGTGGTATGGGTACAGTGGTACAGATAAGCAGGTCGCCTTGTGCCTGTTGGAGCATCTGGTCCTGGGTCTGTGAGGTCCGTGAAAAAGGACTTAACCTTTGACGATTTATGTTATTGACATCTGTAGGATTCAGACAATTAAAATAGAAACCCTGAAATACCTACTTTGTAACATTTCATTTTTCGTTTCATTTAAATACCCAAGTAGAATAATCAGGTCTTCAATTATACGAAAATACTGAGGTCCAGAGGAACTGCAGGAGTGTATGGTGACTGCTATGAAAAGCTGCTGTAAATCACATGCCAGTAAAATGTATTCGTCAAGGGAAATACTAGAAGATAAAATGTAAAGATACTAAAACAACTACACTTCTTTAGAAAAAGATACAAATCACACATGCATGTTAATATTGCAACAAAACACATTAAAAAAGATCTCACAAATATCATAGGGCCCAAATTCATGGCAAAATCATAAAAATTAAACTAGCTCAGTCTTGCCCACTAATTGCTCTGCCAACACAGTATTTCTTTACTTTTCTTTAATATACACAAATATTGCTGAATAGATGAGTGAATATATTTATTCTACTATAGACTTTTTATTTTTACCCTAATCATTGTTTGGTAACACTCTCTGAGCATACCTTGTTTCAATGGCACATAACGTTGCCAGTGTATTACATAATGCATACAGAAGACCACTGTCAAGAAGCATATCCGCTACTTTCGAACAGGAGTTGAGGATTTGAAGCAAAAGGCAAAATGTATTGTGCAGCAAAGTGGCATCATGTAGGGAATTCTCCAGTAATCCAAGGATAGGGATGATGAACCACTTCTGAAATGTAGCCACGCTTCGAACATCCTCACTTTCAAATCTGTTTAAAATCGATCAAGAAACAAATAGGATAAGCACATTCTGAAAATAAAGCAGTAATGTTTTATTTTTATCTAAAAATGTACACACTTGTGTAAACTTGGGAGTACTTAAATGTCCATGTTTATGGTGGAAAAAGCTCATTAACTGTGCGCAATCTCTGCAAGTTTCTTTGGCAACAGACAGTAATGGCAGCACCCATAACCTCCTGCTGCCCTTTGTGACATGTTGGGAGTCTCTCAGTCTACAGTATGGCGATGGGGAAACAGACTTTATTCATTACCAGCAGCAGCCCCTGACCACAGAAAGCTGCCAAATATATTTACATCTTTATTAAACCTCAAATTCCAAAAAATAAAAATATATAAAACCAATTAAAACTCAAGGCTATCCCAGCCCAACCCTGCCGCTTTTCCGCTATCTCGATGTGTGCATTCCCAAGAACGTGGCCACTAACATACATCATTGTAAATAAATAAATATATATATATATATATATATATATATACACACACATATATACATACACACACACCCAAGTATAATACCCCTACATATAAGCCAGTATGCAAATTGCTACACACATTTGTGTGTGTGTGTGTGTGTGTGTGTGTGTGTGTGTGTGTGTGTGTGTGTGTGACGTTCATAACCAAAAATGTAGTTATATAAATATTCAAACCAGAAGATAAGAGCACAAAAGCTTCATGCCCTCTAAAGCCCCATACATTTAATCTGATGCACAATCATCGAGAGAACACATTTAATGTACCATATATATGGTACTTTAATTATGTTCTCTTGCCGATTGCGCACCAGCAATAAAATGTTAATCACAACGGATAATAAATAGTAAGCCCATACGACTAGATGTTACCATTTATATAGTGCTAGCAAGGATATGGGTGACCCAAAGTCAACAGAGTCGCTGGACCACAAGTTTTTTATATGAAATACACCTGAACATTTTCATTGATGGTAAAGCAGGTATATACAGTCGATTTTTCCCAAGGATAAAACAGCAACAGGTATCTGGCTTGGTGTATTTGTGTGATTCTGTGATTACTCACCTGTAGAATTGGTATTATGAGTATACAGTACGTCCTGCACCAGAGAGAATACTTACACTCGGGTACTATTCCGCCAGATGGCGCTGGACTGCAGAGACATCGAAAAAAAAGGCTCCTCTCGGCCCCTCAAATACCCAGGGACCTCCCACAATCCCCAGCATTGAAAAGCAGTTAACGAGAAGCCAGGATAATTAAAACAACCCAAACTAGTAACTTTAACAATAATAACAATCACCATACAGGGGATCCAAGATAATGCAAAAACCAAGGGTGGGGTGGAGCAGGATGTACTGTATACTCATAATACCAATTCTAAAGGTGAGTATTCACAGAATTGTATTATTCTTAGTATACAGTACGTTCTGCTTCAAATCCCAAACAGGCACCATAGGCTTACGTGCAGGACGCACATGAGTAACCCCCTGGAAAAAAGTCCTGATCAGAGCATGCTGAGCAAAGGACTTCTGGAAGAAAACAGCCAGGGCAGAAACCTGACCCTTCAGAGTACCGAGCCCCATCTCCAACCCATGCTGCAGGAACTCCAGAATCCTGGGAATAGAGAACACACGACAGGGAAGAGACTTGGACTCACACCAGTCAATGTAGGCACGCCAAACCCTGTAATAAATGGAAGAAGAAGACTTCTTCCTAGCCTTTATCATGGTATCAACAACCGAGGTAGACAGCCCCTTCTCCATCAAGATAGAGGTTTCAGCAGCCAGGCCGTCAAAGCCAGAGTTTGTAAATTGGGATGGCGTAAGGGGCCCTGAGTGAGCAGATCTGGCACCCTGGGCAGAACGTACTGATCTACTGCCAGCTGCACCACATCTGCGAACCACACTCTTCTTGGCCACCTGGGGGCCACCAGAATTGCTGGCACCCCTTCCAGAGCAATCTTGCACAGAACCCTGCCCAGCAGGGGGAATGGAGGAAAGGCATACAGGAACTGAAAGTCCTGCCATGACATTGCTAGGGCATCCATGGTCAAGGCCAGAGGATCCTGGGACAGGGAGACAAAGGCCAGGAGCTGTGATTGTGACGGGACGCAAACAGATCCACATCTGGTTGACCCTAACGATGACACAGAGATTGGAAAACCCTGTTGCAGAGGGACTGTTCTCCTTGGCGAGAGGTCCATCTGCTCAGAGAGTCTGCCAGGAGATTTTCCGCCCCCGGGATGTACACAACTGATATGCAGGGAACATTGGCCTCCGCCCAGGTCAGGATCAGAGACACTTCCTGGAGGGCCCTCTTGCTCCGGGTCCCTCCCTGATGACTGATGTAGGCAACTGCCGTCTGGTTGTCCGAGCGCACCTGAACAGGCAGGCCCCGAAGGTGAGGAGTCAACTGAGCCAGAACTAACCTGATCGCCCGCAGCTCCAAGGCGTTGATAGGTGTGTGGGCCTCCTGAGGGCCCCACCTCCCCTGGAACCGCAGGGACTTCCAGAAACCCCCCCCCCAACCTGACAGACTGGCATCCGTGGTGACCGTCTCCCAGGAGGGGGTCAGAAAGGATCTGCCCCCCAGCAGGTTCCTGGAGTCCAGCCACCACGAGGAACCGACTGACCAGGGGAGAAAGCGCACAGACCCGGTCCAGGGATGCTGGGTCCTTGTCCCATACTGACAAGAGGTGGAGTTGCAGAGGCCTCAAGTGGAACTGAGCATAAGGGACCGCCTCGAAGCACGCCACCATCAGGCCCACCAGCTGCATTCCCTGCCTGATGGAGGGATGATGACAAGATAGCAGGAACTGGACCTGCGCAATCAGACTGTCCACCTTCTGTTGAGGAAGAAAAATCCTTGCCTGAACTGTATCCAGATTCATTCTCAGGAATGGAGTCACCAAGGAGGAGGACAGAGAGGACTTGGGGTGGTTGATCACCCATCCAAATGACTCCAGGGTGGACACCACCAGCTGAGTATCCAATTCTGCCTGATGTAGAGACTGGGAAGTGATGAGAATGTCGTCCAGATAGGGAAGCACGCGGACGCCCTGATACCCGAGCAGAGACATCACGCCAGCCAGCACCTTGGTGAACACCCTGGGAGCTGAAGTGAGACCAAAGGGCAATGCCGCAAATTGGTAGTGTTGATCCTCCAGAGCGAACCTGAGGAACCTTTGATGACCTGGAAATACAGGAATATGAAGGTAAGCATCTTTGATGTCCACAGAGGTCATGAAATCCCCTTGGCGCAGGGAACTGATGGCAGAGCGCAGAGTTTCCATGCGAAAGCGCCTGCTCCTGACAAATTTGTTGAGGATCTTCAAGTCCAGGATGGGCCTGACAGACCCATCTTTTTTGGGCACTGTGAAGAGGTTGGAATAGAAGCCCTTGCCTTTTTCTCTTAAAGGGACCTTGCAGATGACCCCCAGCTCCAGGAGGCTATGCTCTGCCTGCACTAGATCCTGAGCTGAAACAGGGTACTGTGGAATCCGGGATCTGATGAATCTTGGGGGCGGCCAGGCAGCAAACTATCTTGTAACCGGAGGACACTACCTCCTGAATCCACCGGTCTGAGACATGAAGCCTCCAGACGTGAGCAAAGTGCTGAAGCCGTCCCCCAACCCGGATGGGTGAGGGCACCCCATCATGCCTGAGGGCATCCACGTCCTCTGCCCTACCCCAGAAGTCTCCCCGTGACCCAGTAAAGGAAACCCCCCTCCCTTGCCTAGCACCACGGTGGGGGGAGGAAAAGGAGCCCTGACCCCGAAAGGGCCGAGACTGCTGCCTGCGCTGGGGTAACCTGCCTCCCTTAGCAAAAAGGTCCAGGCGGTCCCCAAACAGGCGTAGTCCTTTAAAGGGAAAACCAGTGAGGGCCTTCTTGGCAGCGTTGTCAGCAGCCCACTGGCACAGCCAAACCAAGCGGCGTATAGCCACCACAAGGGCAGATGTTCTGGCACACACAACTAGAGAGTGCATTAAACACCTCACAAGGCAAATCATCAGGGGCACTATCAAGGATACTTCTGAGCAGGGTCCTAATAGCCACAGCCGTAATGGCCGAGGCACAGACTGGGCGCAGCGCCGTCCCCACACATTCAAAGACATGGGACGCCAGCTGGTCAATGCGCCAGTCCTCAGCATCCCGCAGGGTAGTAGAGTCAGGGGAGTGCATGACAGAGGTGTTAGATAACCCTAGGACCGGGGCATCCACTTTGGGAGGGGATGACCAACACTTCACCACGTCAGCAGGAAAGGGATACTTCCTATCCCAACTCTTAGGTACACCGGGAAGTCTACTGGGACGTTCCCACTCCTTGAGCACAAGGTTATTGAAATGTGCTTGCTCAGGAAATTCCAAGCGTGACTTAGCAGTATGAAAAAATTCCGCCCTTTGCCTGGAATCCGCAACAGGGGGAGAAATGGACAGAACCTCAAAAATCTGGACCAGCAATCTATCAGAATCATCCGAGGCCCAGGGATCAGAGCCAGAATCGTCATGAGAAATCGTCGGAGAATAGCTCCCCTTCGTCCGAAGGGGTATAGCCACATAGATGTAAAAACTCATCAGCTTCCATAGGGAAAAGAGTGACATCAGGCGTTAAATGCCGCTTTTTGCAGGGGCCTTACGCGCCAAGGTATTAGCAATTAACTTCTCAACACTAGCCAGGCTGAGAATCCCCACTTGTATGCAACTCAGTGGGAGTGAGATTTAAGCTTGGGGGAGTAGATGAAGTGAAACAAGGCGCAGGCCCAGCCACTGGAAGGCTGAATTGCAGCGCAAGCACCTGCTCGGCACAAGGTACACAGACCCGAGCATTGTCAGCGCTAATAGGGGACACCCCACAAGCTACACACAGCCGAGCTTGTCCCGAAGGTACCCCGGTCACATTATCCTGAGATGCCTCCATATGGTGATTATAACGGCACACTAGGCCTATAGGGATTAACGCTATACAGCAACCCGGGATGCCCCAATAACCCGCTAGGGAAGTGGGAGTAATCACACTACCTCACAAGTTAACCAACTAATAGGCCGGGAGAAGCCAATGGGTTCGCCCATCTGAAAGACATAATCAAAGGGAGCCGTAAGCAAACAATAATTAAAAAAGGTAATAAAGCCGCCCGCGAGGGCACTTACGGACCACGGTGGGTAGAAGCCCGTCACGCAGAAGCCGAACAAGCAGACAAAATGGCGTTGGTATACCTTGAGGGGCGGGCCCGCACGAGCAATGACGCGGAACGCGCCAGAGACAGGCCCCGCCCCCCGAAGAGCGCGAAGCCAACACGTGACAAGCAACCAATGACGGCGCACCGGCGGCGGCAATTTCAAGTATAATAAAAATAATACAAGTCAGCGCGGCGGCTGACACAAAGCATAATGTAATGAAGCATAAGCCAATACATGTATATACATACATACACACACCCCCCCCCCCCTCTTTTCCCCCAAATGCTACAGGGAGAATGAGGGAGGACAGCGGCCACTTAACATAGGGCCCACGATAGACAGGGGCAAGGGGCAATAGTGCAGGAGGGGCATCCCATAGAGGCTCACCATATGCCTGTACCGCCTACCCTTTGGTGGGGGATTGTGGTGGAGCAGCGCTCCTAAGCACCTGACAGCGGTGCTGCCTACCATCACCCGACCAGCGCAGCCAAGGCTGGGAGGCACATTACTAATGGAACGGGTGGGAACAGTCCTACAGGGCCGCAGGCTACTAGCCCCGCTCACCTGCGAGAAAAGAGAGCCATATTCTTGTCCATCGCAGTCCAGACTGCAGAGAAAATCTGGGGATTGTGGGAGGTCCCTGGGTATTTGAGGGGCTGTGAGGAGCCTATTTTCGATGTCTCTGCAGTCCAGCGCCATCTGGCGGAGTAGTACCCGAGTATAAGTATTCTCTCTGGAGCAGGACGTACTGCAGGTGTTGCTGCAGGGGTTAATTTTTATCAACATAACTTTACCTGTTCACATTAATACCATCTGCATCAATAATCTGTCATATGATGTCAATATACTGAGGGGATAAGTAAGGATCACTGTGGAACAGGTAAGTTATATATTAATGCACCCCATCTCCTATTTACTGTAAACCAGCAATGTGAAATTTGAATATATTGCCATTTATGTATTGAACCAGAAAAACACCCTAAAATGCAATTTTTGGGGCCAGCAACATGGATAGCAGGGAAGCCCTATCCAGATGCAGGGTGCTATTTCAGTTTAAAATATATGCCTTTTTTTTTTTATACTACAACCAAAATATTAATAGATATGGCAGTTAAGGTGGGGAAAAACCTACTCGTCGTCAAGCCCAATGCGTCTTCCTAAGAGCAACTCCAGAAGGCATTCGATCACCCTTTGACTTCCTTGGTGAAGGTACAGCTGATTAGCTAGCAATGTAAATCCACTTTTCTTCAAAAAGGCCTCTTTATTTTCCTTTGATGCTCGATGAAAATATGCATTAAGCAACTAGACAAAATAAAAAAGAAGCATAAATCCATACAAATCAATGCAGATCATATACAACTTGCTCAAGGTCAGTGTTATAATGTAGCCAATTTGTTTTAATGCTTAACTTAAACCAACTGTATTAAAATCAAATTGATAAGAAACAAAAACACTTCAAATAATCAATACTGCATGCTGTCAGCATACAATGAGTACCCCAAATTCACATTTTTGAGGATTTCCAAAAACATGATATTCACAGTAAAACCAATGTTTTCCCAAGTGGCCTGAAGGGGTCCTTCAAAGTTATTTATATATGTACAGTATACAGGATGTCTATTGTTGGCCACAGCCAGGAGGCAGACACCTCAGGTCCGAAAAATACAATTCTGTGAAATATTCAGAAATACTGTAGAATTGGTATTATTGGTATACAGTACGTCCTGCTCCAGATATAATACTTACACTTGGGTTATCCTCCGCCAGAGGGCGCTGTACTGCAGAAGCATGCGAAAACAGGCTCCTCCCGGCCCTTCATATACCCAGGGACCTCCCACAAATCCCCAGTATTGAAAAGCAGTGAACAAGAAGCCGGGAGAATTAAACCACCCAGAAACAACTGGTAAAGATAACCATGATGAAAATCACCATACAGGGGATCCAGAAAAGGCAACAACAGGGTGGGGTGGAGCAGGACGTACTGTATACCAATAATACCAATTCTACAGGTGAGTATTTCACAGAATTGTATTATTCTTAGTATACAGTACATCCTGCTCCAGATATAATACTTACACTTGGGACATCCAAAAGCAGTGTCCATAAGCAGGGTAGGATCCCCAACAAAAAATGACAACAGCAGACAGTTTAAGGCACTGTCACCTGCATAACCATACGGCCAAGACAGCATGAGCTGAGGCCCTAACATCAACGTTGTAAAAAGAACCCTTGCAAAAGGTATGAACAGAAGGCCAATGGACGTGGGCTAACCAATCAGTTTAACAGCAAAACCGGAGCTGAAGCCCCAAGAGGCATAAGCCCACATATAAGGAATCAAAGCGACAAGGGAGGTTCTCCCCCTTGCCTGAATAGGCCTAAGTAATAGCCTCACAATCCGATCAGCAATGAATTTGGCCGAAGCCAAGGCCAAAAACAAGGTACTAGGAGTAACATCCGTTAAGGAAAACAACCAGGACCAAACCGCCCAACTCAGAGAGCGGGGGAGAATGAGCACATTCAGGATGTAATGGCCCAAGCCCCAAGGAACCTCAGTTCCCTTAAGGGACACAGTGACTTCTAAGAAAAAACTGCCAACACCTGCATAAGGAATGCAGAACCACTTCCTCGACGTTGCAAGGAAGAGGGATAGACGTGGATGACAATATCTCGGATAATTGAACATACGACACCTACAGATGTAGAGAATCCGGCTTCAGGCGGAAGTCCACCTTATCTTGATGTATCTCAAGGAAGGAGCGCTAGGTAGATCGAAACTGCCCGCTAACACACGCCTGACCAAGGCAACAGTCACCAGAAGGACAACCTTGAGGGTAAGGACATCCAGACAGCGTCCTGAATAGGACCAAGGGACAATCCTGCAAGCGGACGGAATGAATTCAACTTCAATCCCAACAGTGACCATAGGAGTACATGGAGGACGCACATGGGCACCCCCTGAAGGAAGTCTTAACCAAGAAGACTGAACCAGAGACTGCTAAGGCAAGGTGGACAGGGCAGAGCCTGACCCCTCAGAGAACTGAGCTGGGGAACCAACTCCAATTCATGCTGAAAGCCACACTGGAACCTGGGAACTGAGAACGTTCAACAATAAGAGAACTAGACTCGCCCCAATAAATGTGGGTATGCCATACCCATCAACAATAGAAGACGACGAGGAAAAGGATCCTGCTAGCCCTCCCATAGTCACCAACACCGAGACAGCTAAACTTGTCTCCAACAAGATGTATGTTCAGCAGGCCGGGGACCTTGACTTATAATGACGTAAGGAGGGGCCCAGAGTGATCAACTGGCACTCCTGGCAGGATGCAGAACTACAGCCGCAGTACCATGTCTGCAACCACACTATACTAGGTCAACTGGGGTCACCAGAATCACCGGTCCCCTTACCAGAGTAATCATCAGCATAACCCTGCCTAGCAGAGGGAATAGAGAAGGACATACAAAACCGACGTCCTGTCAAGACAGTACTAAGGCAGCCGGACCACTGACATAGGATCCTGGAACAGGGGCACAAAGGCCGATAGCCTGTGAAGGTGACGGGACCCAACCGGTCCATGGCTGGTTGGGCTCCCTAACGACATGGGGATTAGCACATCCTGTCGCAGAGGGGCTTCGCCGGAGCTAATATCACTAACATGCAAGGAGCGTTGTCTCCGCCCAGAAGGTCACATAGACACTCCCTGGAAGGTCCGTCAGCTCCAGGCCCCTTCCAATGGTTAATGTAGGACGCCTGTCGTCAGACGGACCGAGCACCCCTAGCCTGGCAATTCCGGAGGGGGAACGGCCAAGCGAGAAGAGCCAACTGAAAAGTGTGATCTGCATAGACTTCCATAGACGTAAGGACCCTCTAAGGCCGGGAGTTTTTGGAAGAACCATCCCCTCAACCTGAAGGTTGGCGTCCATGGTGGCCGCCTCCAGGGAGACAAGAGGGAACTGCCCCCAGACAGGTCCCATGAGTTCATCCACTTCCAAGAGAAGACACGTCATACAGGAGGGAAGGCCCGCAGGCCCTGCTCCCGGTGTGCTGGATCCCTGTCCTATGCTTACCCCAAGGAACTAAGCATAAGAGGGCCTCTTAGCTGCTCGGGCTCCTGCCGAGCAGGTTAACCACGGCCCACCAGTTGCATCCCTGCCAGGTTAAGGAACCGGAACAGTAGTGAGGGACTGGGCCCATGAGACCAGAAGGACCACCTAATTGCTGAAAGGGGGAGAATCTGGTTTGAACCTGATCCAGACTCATTCCTATTAATGGAGTCACCACTTTAGGGAACAGCAAGGACTCGAGGTGATTGAACACCCATCCAAATGACTCCCAATGGCCCGCCAGCCGGGTATCCAACTATCCTGACTCAGAGACAGGGAAGCGAGGAAGGACGTCCGGGTAAGCAGCGCGCGGACGTCTCTTGGTCTCAGAGACATCACAATAGACAGCACCTGAGTGACACTCTAGGAATTGAAGAGAGGCCAGATAGTAGGGCCACCAGTAACAGTGTTGGACTTCCAACACGAACCTGGAGAACCTCAGAGATCTGAGGGCACAGGGGTGTAAACATAAGCATTGAAGAGTGCCCCGGGCGGCAAGACGCCCACTGGGCGCAAGGTGCTGATGGCCGAACTCAAGAGTATCCATGCAGGAAACTGCCTGTAACTGGAGAATTGCAGTGAATCCAGAATGGGCCACCTGACCCATCCTTTGGGGGGCTGAGGAAGGTGGTATATCGGCCCTTGCCTCTGCCTATTACGGGCAATCTGCAAGAGACCCTCAAACCTTGCAGGCCTAACATGGCCTGAGCCAGCAACCAAACAGGGGCAGAGACCAGGAGTACCTGGGGTCTGATAAAGAACTGGGGAAGGCTGTGCAGCAAACTCTAACCTGTATCTGGAGGACACCACCTCCTGATCTGCCGGAGTGAGGCAAAATGCCTCTTGATAAGAGCCAGGTGCTGCAGTCATCCCCTCACCCAGGCGGGCGAGGGCGTCCCATCATGCTTGAGGGGGTTTGGTGGAAGATTTGGGCTTAGCCCCACCGGAGGGGCCAGGGCATTGCCTACTGCTCGTGGGAAAAGAGTCTGCCCCAAAAATCCGGAAAGACACACCTGGTTCCTGTTTAACACTAAGGTAGGGGGGAGGGGGGGTGCTCCTGCCTCGAGGGGGCCGGGACGACCGTCTGCGAAGGGGTGATTTGCCCTTTTTTCCCCAAACAGGTCTAGACGGGCCCCAAATAGGCGTGGCCCTCTGAAGGGGAGCCCAGTAAGAGTCTTTTTTGTGGCATCATCGGCACCCCACTGTCGCAGCCAGAGCAGGCGACGAAAAGCCACCGCAAGGGCGGAGGTTCTTGCACACATTCTAATCGCGTCCTCTAGCGTCAATAGAATAAACTTCACAAATACATCACAATTGGAGAGTGCTTTGAACACCTCCCAGGGGAGATCCTCAGGGTGATGATCGAGCAATTTTTTGATGAGGGTTCTAGCGGCCACCGCCGTAATGGCTGCGGCACAGGCCGGACGCAGCGCCGTCCCGGCACAGGAAAAGGCATGGGAGGCCAGCAGCTCAATGCGTCGGTCCTCAGCATCCCGAAGGGCGCTATAGGCAGGGGTTGTGATAAAGGGGGGGTTAGGGACCCCTATGATCGGCACATCCACCACGGGGGGTGATGACCAACAATTAACCACCTCAGGGGGAAATGGGTATTTCCTGTCCCAGTCCCCTGGAACCCCTGGAAGTTTACTGGGGCATTCTCATTCTTTGAGGACAAGATCATTGAAATGAGCCTGCTCTAAAAACTCCAAACGTGCAGTCGCAGTATGGAAACGCTCCCCTCTAGGCTTGGGGACCTGACCGGGGGGAGAGATAGACAGTGCCTTAAAGACCTTAAGCAACAGGTCGTCAGTGTCACACTGGCCCCAGTATTCCGGGCCAGAATCATCGTGAGTCCTTGTCATCTCATCAGAAGAGCTAGAGTCAGAGAACAATTCCCCTTCTTCAGAAGGGGTATAGTCACATGGAGTAGCAAACCCCTCAGTTCTCATAGAGCTTACAGAAACATGGGGCGACAGGTGCCGCTTCCTACCAGGGCCCATACGCTCTGACAACCTAGCAATAATCTGTTCAGCCGTAGGCCGCCTGGAAGGGCTGGCAGGCCGCCGGCAGGCGACTCAGCAGGAGAGAGATTTATGCCTGGGGAGATAGGTGAATTGAAGCTAGGTGTAGCCACTGGCCGACCTGATTGCAGGGCCAGTGCTTGCTCGGCACAGGGTACGCAGACCCGTGCCCTGCCAGCATCAGCATGGGGTTGTCCACACGCTATACACCACCGGTCTTGTCCCGGAGGGACCCCAGTCACATAATTCTGAGATGCCTCCATATGGTGATTAATCAAGGCACAATATGCCGGTAGGGATTTACACAATAAGTAACCCTGGATGCCCCAAGACCCGCTATGGAAGTGGGAGAATTTAACAAGGCCCGCTATAATTTAACACCGGGCCGGGAGAAGCCAATGGTGTTCATAAAGGGAGTCAGAACCATGCGCAGTGAGAAGGATCATGAAAATCGCCCGCTAGGGCACTTACGGACCAAGGGAGGAGGAGGACCGCCACCACGCGTGCATGCGACCAGCATCAAAATGGCGCCAAGCGAACCTCGGAGGGTGGGCCAGAGTGTCCCGTGACGCGGAGCGCGCCAACCTATGTCCCCGCCCCCCCCCCCCGAAGAGCGCGAAGCTCTGAGGTGTAGAGTGAATGAGACACTAGATAGATGATTTGCCAATGAGGCAACGTCGCTGCCCGGCGCCGCACATCCAGCAAAGGAGAAGTGTGCGCGGCGGCGACAATTACACAAACTAAACTAACTGCGCGGCTCTGTCCCCTGGGATACTAGTCCGGTCAGACTAAGGCCATAACGTGTAAAACATACACCAGACCTTGCTACACCCCCCCCTTTCTTTCCCCCTGGACTACGGGGGGAACAGGAGAGGATGGCGACCCTTTGTATAGGGCCCACTGCTACACGGGCCATGGGATAATAGTGCGTGAGGGCATCCTCTAGAGGCTCACCATTGCCCTAAACCGCCTACCCTTTGGTGGGGGACTGCGGTGGAGCATGGCTCCATAAGCACACAAGGTGCTACCTACCTTCACCCGACCGACGCAGCCCAAGCTGGGAGGCACATCACAGGAAGGACGGGTGGGAATAGTCCAACAGGGCCGCAGGCTTGAAAGCCCCGCTCACCTGCGAGAGAGTGATACTTCATGTCTTCGCAGTCAGCACTGCAGAGAAATCTGGGGATTTGTGGGAGGTCCCTGGGTATATGAAGGGCCGGGAGGAGCCTGTTTTCGCATGCTTCTGCAGTACAGCGCCCTCTGGCGGAGGATAACCCAAGTGTAAGTATTATATCTGGAGCAGGACGTACTGTATACTAAGAATAGATCTATACTTGTAAATATGGACTGTCCGTTCCACATCCAAGGAATGAAGGCAACGTGTATCAGCAACAGGAGGTTGCTCACAAAGGAGCGGCTTTCATGGGTTCAAAGATATATCTTTCCAAGGAGGACCAGACAGTTCACACAAGGCAGACTCTGTGTACATAAGTTCTTTAGAAAGAGAGAGTGTGGTCAAATACTTTGGATTTCAAAAGAATTGCTGACAGGGCCAATACCCTGCTATGAAGGTTGGCAGCAGGAAATACTAAAATGCAAAGCACTAGATTAACTGGTTCCAGGATCCTGTATTCAGCCATATGACAGTAAAGGAACAGTGGTACAGTAAATTAATTTGAAAAAAGCACTAAAAATGAAAAGAAACAGAGGAAAAACTTACTTTCAAAACTCCTTGTTGAATGAGAGGAGATGGGTGATTGACCAGCACAATGAGGACATCAGGTTGAATTATTTCAGTGAAAACATCCATCACCATGACATCAGGCATGGTAAGAACAACGCCACATAAGAGGTCATAGAGGCCACAGCATACCAGATGAATACAACCATCCATTGATCTATAAAAGATATATATATATATAAACATTTTTTCAATGTAAACATGCTTGTAAAGTATGATTTAATAAATCAAGAGTTTAATTTTCTGTTAAACAAGTAATCAAAGCACTATACCAGACAAAATTCTTGTTACCGTTTACTGGCAAAAGCAATAGCTCTACTGAGATGAACCTTGTGTGCTAAATTTGCAAATAAAAGCGGACCAAAACCCACTGAACTTGTGAAATACTTTTGACCAAAGGCCCTGCCGATACCCTTCTTAGGGTGTAGAACTAGAAATGGGTATTTTCGCTTATCAAATCGTCCTGGAACACTTTTTGCTCTCCCTCTCTGTAGGATTGCAGGTGATTAGTCATTGCATAAGTGTGATAATGACATCACTGCCACACACAGCAGAGGCAATGAATGGAGGAGGCAGAGTTTTACAGCTAAAACAGACGCCATTATCTGGGATTAGAGTGAAGCAGGAGCAGTAAAAATAGGCAAAAGTTGCTATTCATAGGGGGAGCAATTAAGGGGATGCTAGTTAAAAATGTGGGTTTTGGTCTGCTTTAAAGCAGACCTTCGCCCTGAATAAGAACATATCTTATATGTTTCCGCCACGTTGTACATACAGATTGCTCACATTAAAAATTATCCTTCCTTCCCTACAGCATTTTATGAGCCTTTAAACATTCAAATTGGCTGCCCATGGAGTCCAAACAGGAAGTGTCGTCTGACTGTGCCATTCTGTATTCTGGGCTTGCCGACCTTTTCCTGACCCCAGCTCTGCTCTGTCTGTGCAAAGCACAGCTATAACCCAGCCCCCCTGCACTTTTGACCACAATCCTTTCCTCAGTATGTGATGCTACCGAGTCAAGATGGCGACGTCCGTATCCTAGAGCGCATGAATAGAGTTGCAGGCCAGTGGGGAAAAGAATAACAAGGGATTAAAAACATTAAAGTGGACCAACACCCAGGATTTTGACTATCCTGGGTTTTGGTCCACTTCGGTGGGGCACCCCGATCGCAGAGCGCGTCCGCCGCCGCCGCCACCCGCGCCAGCCATTCACAAAAGGGCGGCTCGGGAGCGCGCCCTGCTAGAGGGACGCGTGGGAGGCGGCGGACGCGCATGTGCCGCTGGAACGTGGAAAAGGTAGGATTGTGGGCCTCCTGGGGGGTTTCACCCCGCGGGACATCCCGATTTCGGATGCCCCGCGGGGAGGGATCTGATCGGCCCGGGAATCTTATAGATTCCCGGGCTGATCCCCCCCTGGGTGTTGGTCCACTTTAAATATATTAATTTTAGATGATGGGGAATAATTTAAGGGTTTGGGCTTTTCATGAAATTACGCTGAAGGTCCGGTTTAAATAACTAGTAAACAATAGGTCATGAGAGATATAATGGGGCTGGAATGGTTGACCTCCTTGACAAAGGGAATCATCTAGTAGTCATTACTACTTTACTGCATACTTGTTCCAGGTCATGTATGAAGTATAACTGGTTAACTGTCTTTGTTCAATCAATTTTCCAAAGCTATACCAGCCCTGTATTTATCTCATGAGTTATTTCACCATGATACAGGTATTCAGAATACAGATACTTTAATTTACATTTATTGGTATCATGGGGAAGGCAAAAAGTGTTTAAATATAAGCAATACAAAGTAATAATTAATACTTCACCTTCCATCTGTGCTTTCACTTTCTGTGTGTGCAAGAGCAAACATTGGAGAAAAGGGAAAACTACCCCATTCTTCCGGATTCTTTTTCTCCGAAACATCAGTTAAACTTGAACTAGATAATGATCCACTTGAAGGAAAAGCCAGGCCAAAGCTTGTAATAGGTCCTTGTCCCTTCCTGGACATGGAAATCCCCTTGAGAACATGAGGACGCTCTAAAAACACCTCTCCAACACTTTCACAGCGCACTTTGTCCTCAGCTATATTTTCAAGGCTAATGTCTGTGTCGCCTAAATCTTCTTTAGAAGGCTCAATAATTGTGATACTGTCAGGAAGCACCAGTGTTTCACAGACCGTTTGTGCAGACTCACAGCTGCTGACATATTCTTCCTTCTTTTTTAGCACTTCCAATTGGTGTTCAGTACTGCATAGTTTGTCTTTACTGTTTTGGTCATCAGTAGATTCAGGTAAGGCAACAATACTCTTCTCTAGGCTTCCACCCAACCTCTTTGGATACGTTTTGGGTGAACATGAAGGAGAAGCAGGCAAACTTTTGGACCGCGACCTGTCTGCCACTGAGAGATGTATATGCGGTTGTGATGAAAACATTGTGCCATCAGTACCTAAAAGAAGAAAGTAAGTTGTGTAAACTTTGGCAGTACAAGACATCACTAAAAACTGAAACCACTAATAAAAGCCAAACAAATGTACAAATTAGATGTGCAGAACGTGTTAACGACATCTGTAAAAATAACAAATTGATGCTTCATTAGTTACTGCCAGGTATCAGAGCTGCCATTTGTTTTACACATATTACTAAGATTTGATTTGGGGGTCAGAAAAGCCCTGCCTTTAGGAATATTGAATGGGGCCCTGTCAAGGCGGTCTTAACTCAATTGGATGCAGATAGACCACTAAAGATTGGAGATACAAGTGGTTCTTCTTGCTCTAAATGAAACCAAATGGGCACAAATATGGTGGAGGAGCAACAATGATGGGACCCCTCTGACCTCCTGGGTCATGGTGGGATCGGACCCCTTTACCCTCTATAGTTGCTCCTCTGTCTACTGTGTCTTAGAAGCTAAAGCTTCTAAAAGTTCTCGGGACACATTTCGAAAGCTGCAATCCTGCTTCACCCAGGGTAAATAGGTGATTTTTACCACAGTTGCTTGACTATATAGCTCAATGAAAACCCAAAGCATTTATCCCCAGAAAAGGCATGCTTAAGGAGGATCCCTTCAAAGTTGTATCTGCTGTAAAGGTCATAATCCACAATTCTGTATAGCTACCAATAAAGACACAGAATGTACTACCAATATGCTTACATCTATGGCTTGATTGAGAGCAGGTCCCTACTGTGTGGCTCACAGGCTGTAGGGGTAATGCAGCGTTGGGCCAAGGTAGAAGTATTCTGGCTTACCTAACTCTGCAGTGTGCAGAAACACACTTGGTTTCCCAGCCTGCCAGTCTGTGCCACATTTCTGAGACCTGGGACAGCAATTTAGAACCCATGTACAGAGCTCGGAGTGGCAGACAGGTTAGCTAGCACACTTCTTTGCCTACCTGACTGCCATTTAAGCTCTTGGGGGCTGGAAGTATCCATCTGTTGGGAGGGTAAATATTTTTGGGTGCAGGAGATCTCAGGAATACATTCACACACAGCATAAAAAAATTAGGAGGGAATGGGAGTGCGGGGCAGTGTGCATTTTGGTGACAGTACAGTTACAAAATTATATTCAAATGACTGCCGGTGGCAAATCGCAGGGCTGGTGATACAGAGGTCTATGTGCGCCTTAATATGGTTCACGACCATCCCTCGATGCTGAATGCTCAAATTGGAAAAGCAGATGACTCTTGTTATACAAACTAGACCAATGGATAGAAATAATCTATAACCCCTTCAGTAGCCCCATGTATTGGGCCTATTCAAATCAAGCCTTGTAGTGAAGAAAGTGAAAACATTTGTTTAGATAGGAATTTCAGGTACTGACATCATCATTGCCTGGAATAGGCAAGAAATCAAAATCCACATTTTAAGTGGGTAAAACCACTTAAGTGATGCACACGAAAAAGTGTAGTCTAGTAGTCTTTTACCAACTATCATGGTTGTTGAGGACAATCTACTGTAGGTATACTGGGGAAACAATCTGTTGACTACTAATATAAAGGGTCAAAAAGATCCTTAAAATATTAGGCCCTGAAGATGGTTGGGTCTTATTTGTCCATTTACTTGTCGACTGTTTAAACTTAGAGAATAGCAAAAACACATGAGCATCCCACTGAATACAATGGGACCCTGTGAAGGTTCTGCCTAAAATCATTTCTCACTAATGCACAGCATTCTAGAATTCTAGAATGTAGCTGTGGAATAAAAGCAGATTCTACACACTGGTGTTCTCAGTTTTGTCAGAAGTCTGCTTGGCTATATATAGGATCTGCAAGCAATTTTGTCCAACGGTACTGTGGCTCTACCCCTCAGTATACACATTGTTGTATTTTTTTTTGAGACAGACAGCTAACAGTGGCAAACAAAAAACGCTTTTAGGTATTACACAATTCTGTATTGTTCAATAAATCCAATGTGTAATGCAAGAACATTAGGTTCTTAGGACAAAGGTTTACCTATAAATTCAGGGCTTTTTCTTGAAATGACAGGACTGAAAACATTTTGTGCTCCAAGACTATGTCTCTGATATAGAACAGATTTTAGCTTTTCTTGAAAAATCTTATCATCTGGAAAATAAAACAAGAGAAAAGCAAAAGTGGAGATATAAAAATTGCAATCAATTAAGTTCACTGATACAACAAATTAATCCTGCTCATGTTTTGGTTTGGGGGTATACTGATGCCAACATACAATCTGTCTTAAAAGGTGTAGTTGAGTATTCTGGATGTTAATAGGCCAGAGCATCTCAAAGAGGACCCAAGCCCTAAAGGAAAGAATGCGCCTACTGTACTTACCAATATCAACATTACCCCAATACAAGGTTGCCTCCTTGTAGGCCTGCGCCATTAAAGTATGCATACTGCAAAGGTATCCCGAAATAAAAACAGGAGCTCTATGTCATAAGGCCTGGTATGCACCAAAAGCTTGGCGAAGATAACTGGTACAGAAAGACCAATTTCTATAAAGACCCTTGTTGCACACCACCAAAGCTAGCAACTGTAAACTGGGATGGAAGACTAAACCCAGTAGACCCCTGTCCAAAGCATGAAGGTCTCCACCTTTTCAATTTGGTGTGAAGACACCAAGCTTTTTCAATTGATAGCTGCCTTTTAAACCCGCCTCAGATTTTTCTATACACCTTTCCATGGCGTAGCCCATTTGCAAGAGGAGAAAACACAGTCAAAACACAAAAGTATTGCTTGAAGTTTCAACAGGGATATGAGATACACCTGTATAGTTGGCGACAAACCACTGTGAATCATTCACTGAGCCAGGATGCCTCCAAAGCTAGTAAGGATGGCATTGGGTGTCATCCAGTAGCACTAGAGTGGCAGAAAGAAGAACCCCTGCTCGATAAATGGACAGTAAAGCCACCAGAGCAAAAAGCCCTTTCTGTAAAGTTCAAACTTGTTCCAGTTTGTTAGAACTACTGAATGAAGAGGTCTGAGGGAAAAAAAAAGCGAAAGGCACGGAGGCAACTTCTCTTTTACCAAAACTATTAAACCCAAGACTAATATATGCTGATACAATGTTGGATGCCAAAATAGAATATCTGTTTTGGTTGACCATCGCGATAGACAAGCAAGCAGGATGATAACAACCCTGACTATGGCATATTCACCAGTTCCAGAAGATGCTTAAAATACCTGGGGTATATATTTTCCACATAGCAAAATAGAAAAGTCCCAGAATGACCAAACACACAGTTCTAAAAAATCCCATAAGACAGATTTGGATAATCCCCCTATACCTGTCCTGCTGCAATTAGGTTATTCTACTACTTTTAGTAGAGGATGTTCCCCCAGGAGCATCGACTAGACTTTTGTGCCAGGACATATTTTAAGTCAGGGGAGCACAAACAAGAGTGCCAAGGTAGCAAGAAGGTCAGCGCTGTGCAATGCCCCTAAAATGGGTTAGAAAAACAGAGAATAACGGAATTTAAAAAAAAACAAAAGAGCCTGTGTCGCATCCAAAAGGGGGATGGAATGTAGTCCTCAGAAAAGTCTTTTAATGTCCCACTTTCTGACAGTTAGGGCTATAATCTTTTGTGAATCCCTGCAGTAAATCACAAACAGTTTGGCATTCATAGCTTCATATGCCACAAGACAATGTAATTCCAATGTTTTTTTACATTTCATTTAAACTAGACCAACACCCTTACCATGCTCATATACATCCCTTCCCAGGGCAATTCAGATTGCAGCACATACAAATTAATTTAACTTTTTGTAACTCCTGCCATGATTTCCCCCCTGTCAATGACATCCTATGGAGTTGCAGGTAGTCTGAAAAGAGCAAGTGCTGCTGGGTTCCCTGCTGCTGTGCATTGTGGGTTATGTCAGTTAAATCCAGGCAGCCACATAGCTGGGATGCTGAGAAAGAAAGCTTCCCAGGTCCTTTAACCTCCCTGGCGTTCTGATTCTATGTGCAATTTTGTGCACAAAGCGTCAGGATGACGTTTAAATCTGCCGCCCAGTTCCGCCCCCATGAGCCTCTGCGGCTCACAGAGACGGAACCAGGAAGTCAGACGGACGCCGCTGCTGGGGCTCTCACCTGCGATCACAGCGGGGCCATCGCTGGATCGCAGGGAAAAGGTAAGGAGACTGCTCCTCTGCCCAATCTACCCCGAGCGTGACTCGGGGTTACCGCTACTTGCAGCGAAAATTAACCCCGAGTCACGCTCGGGAAGACCGCCAGGGAGGTTAAGATGCCCGTGCCAACTCTGAGTGGAGGCTGAAGCAAATGTAATTCCTGACAATTATTCTGCATATTGCTTGCAGAGAAGGTGAGCTTTGGGGAGGTTTTGTGCAAGGCTGTTGGTCTGCTTTAAGTAAATTAGATAAATCAGTAAAAAATAAAGAACACAAGTAACCCCTTACCAATGTGTAATGAGAAGAAGAAATTGTTGGGATTATGGCAAACATAAGTGTTTGTTGGTGGGTGAACTGCCAAAAGGAAACTGAAGATTAACTTAAGTAAATCTAGTTCTGGAGGAGATCCAAGCACTTCCTGAATGATTCTGATGTATGAAGCGCAAACCTTTTGAGGAATAGATGTGATATGTTCTTCCCTGTGTTCCTAGTATTATTAAAAGTAGAATAAAGGATTAGGTTATATACAATTATCTGCAGAACAATAAGTCTTAGGCCCATTTAATATGGGCACAATTCCTTTAAACAATGAAAGCGGAAAAATAGAAAATGACACAATATAAGTCATGTAAAGGAAATTCATAGGCAAATTTTAAAATCGTATATATCTGACCATCTGCTGTAAGAGCTGATTACTAAGACTAGCAGCGGTATGGTTGTAGAAGAGCAAATGCTGTATCCACTGCTTAACTAATTTCATGCATGCCTCTAGCAGGACCACACTGCCGATTTCATGACTTTTTCATTTAGCTGCAAGCAAATCTTCAGGGTCCCAATGGAGACGGGCTATGTAGTTTGAGAAAGCTGTGTCACATGCCACACCATGCGGTTTCAGCAGAAAGTGTGTGCAGATATACTACTTTGTACTTAAAAGGTAATTAAGGGATTGTACAGACATACAAAACATACTGACCTTTTATTCTCCACAGCTGATCATTCCTATTCAGGCCCTCGGAAACTCACCGGATCTCTGAATCTAGTCCAGCACCAAAAGCTCTTTACTCTACCTTTTAGCCACAGTGATAAGGCCATACCTGCCCATTTATTTTAATGAAGGGGGCTTCACCCATCAAAATACATACACAAGCCAGCCAACAGAAATAAATATGGTATTATAAGTATTATAAATCTCTGCAGACCGTGGCTGCTGCATTGAATCGGTGACAAAACCATTACCCATGATCCCCGGCAGCGCAGAGATACAGTGCTCCATTTCTAATGTAAGAATATATATATTTTTTGTTTTAATAGTACTTAAATAGTCAAATCAGGATTAGTGGGTGGTGGAAGAAAGATTTTTTTTCAGGGTATAAGTTATTTTTGAAAAAAACTTACATATTTCTTATGCAACAAGGTTTATGCTTGAACAATGAAACAAAAGAATTAAGAACAAAAACACTTCATGCTTCATTAAATAGATTTGATTTGCTTTTAAAAGACATAAAGTACGTGTATTACCTGAAGGATCTGACATGTGAGCAGGAAATGATGCACCACTGAGGCTTTTAGCAACTGTGTTATATTAAAAATCTTGTATGGGTGACTATCTCTGATTAATACCTCTAATGCAGAAAGTAAGCTTTCCCAGACACCAGCCTGAAATAAAAAAAAAGTGTTTTTTTTTAGTATTCACCATAAAAAAAAATTCCTGGAGCTTTGCATGGAGGCCAGTTCCTGAAATTCTGATATGACTGGGCCCTAGGCTTGTCCAAAACAGGACACAGACAAATGTAGTATAAAACCTGCCTCTCCATCACACATTCCCGAATCCAACAGTTGAGAAGGCGGGATTGAACCAATGAGCTGTATTGTGAAACAATTATCAATCCTTATAAAACATGCTAGGAAGCTACAGTGGGGGCTGCTATTACACCCTATGTGAAAAACTAACATCTACCCAAAGCACATGATGGATAAAAGCATCTACACACATAAATAGAATTGCAAAATGGTACATTGAGACTGGTCACCCCCTCCCTCCCAAGTAGAAAGCTTGGTTGGAATGGTTTTGATGCAGAATGTTTTGCTATTTACGGTACTTAAAAAAAATAAGAAATGCAGATTTTTAGCACCTGATCCATTGTATGAAAGGATTGAATAAGGTTAAGGAGGGAAGTGTTTTTAAGAAGAAGCTTAATGATAGAACAAGGGGGCACAACCTGAAGCTAGTCAGGGGGAGTAATCAGGAGCAATGTTAGAAAATATTATTTTACAGAAAGAGTAGTAGATGCTTGGAACAAACTTCCAGCAGAGGTAGTTGAAAAATCAACAGTCACTGAATTTAAACGCCTGGGATAAGCACACATCTATCCTAAGATAAAGAGTACATACAGTATACACATAAGGGCAGACTAGATGGACCGTATGGCCTCCTTCTGCCATCAACCATCTATGTTTCTATGTTTCTATGTATTCCTACAGTGAATGAGCTGTTCTAGTTGTACTCCCATCCCATAATCAAAGCAAAGGGAATAAGAAATCTGGGATCTGTACTAAGAAGGTTGGGCCTTTTGCTACAGCAGCAGTCTACTGGTCGAGAATAACACCCAGTGATACCTAAATTTGAAAAAAATGGGCGCCGGAAAATACATTTTAAGGCTAATTCCATTTTCAATGGAATTTTTAAAGGTTTCCATTATTGTGTGGCAAAAAATACAATTCTGTGAAATACTCACCTGTAGAATTGGTATTATAAGTATACATTACGTCCTGCTCCAGATAGATTACTTACACTTGGGTTATCCTCCGCCAGATGGCGCTGCACTGCAGAGACATGTAAAACAGGCTCCTCCCGGCCCCTAAAATACCCGGGGACCTCCCACAAATCCCCAGCATTGAAAAGCAGTGAACGCAGGGGATCCAGAATAATGCAAAAACCAGGGTGGGGTGGAGCAGGACGTACTGTATACAAATAATATCAATTCTACAGGTGAGTATTTCACAGAATTGTATTATTCTTAGCATACAGTACGTCCCGCTCCAGATAGATTACTAACACTTGGGACATCCAATAGCAGTGTCCATAAAGCAGGGTGGGATCCCCAATAAAAAAGGTAACAGCAGACAGTTTAAACCACTGCCGCCTGCAAAACCTAGCAGCCAAAAACAGTATCAGCTGAGGCCTAAACATCAACCTTGTAAACTTTGAAAAGGTATGAACAGAAGACCAAGTAGTTGCCTTGCAAACTTGTTCAACAGAAGCCTGGTGCTGAAAAGCCCAAGGAGGCACCAATAGCACGAGTAGAATGAGCAGTAAGGCAGAAGGGAGGATTCTTCCCCTTAGTAAATGGATCTGTCAGGCTGTGATGCAGGCCTATTCTGCTGATAGAAGACTTGGCAGGAGCCAAACCCTTCCTAGGACCAGAAGGAACCGCAAAAATAGAGCATCAGTTTTCCTGAAGGACACAGTTACTACTAGGTAATACTTCAGACACCTGACCACATCCAAGAAATGCAAAACCCTTTCCTTAGCAGTGCTAGGATTAGGGCACAATGAAGGAAGAACAATATCTTGATTCAAATGAAAAACAGACACCACCCTAGGCAGAAAAAACGGCTTAAAGCGGAACACCACCTTATCCTGGTGTCTCTCAAAGTATGGGGGCTGGATAGACAGAGCCGCCAGCTCAGACACACGCCTGACCGAAGTAATAGCCCCCAGAAAGACAACCTTGAGGGTAAGTACAGCCAGAGCAGCTCCTGAATATGTTCAAAGGGAGCACCCTGCAAGGCAGACAAGACCAAGTTCAAATCCCAACAGGGATCATAGGTTTTCGTGGGGGACGCACATGAGTAACTCCCTGAAAGAAGTCTTAACCAAGGAATGCTGAGCAAGAAGACAGACAGGGCAGAAACCTGACCCTCCAAAGTACTGAGTTGGAGACCCGACTCCAACCCATGCTGTAAAGACTCCAGAACCCTGGGAACTGAGAACACCCGACAGGGAAGAGTCCTAGACTCACACCAGTCAACGTAGGTATGCCATACCCTATAATAGATGGAAGAGGAAGATTTCTTCCTAGCCTTCACCATGGTCTCAACCACCGAGGCAGACACGCCTTTCTCCATCAAGATGGAGGTTTCAGCAGCCAGGCCGTCAAAGCCAGCGTTTGTAAATTGGGATGGCGTAAGGGCCCCAGAGTGAGCAGATCTGGCACTCCTGGCAGAACGTACTGATCTAGTGCCATCTGCACCACGTCTGCGAACCACACTCTTCTTGCCCACCCGGGGGCCACCAGAATCACTGGCACCCCTTCCAGAGCAATCTTGCGCAGGACCGTGCCCAGCAGGGGGAATGGAGGAAGACATACAGGAACTGAATGCCCTGCCATGACGTTACTAAAGCATCCGTGGTCACAGCCAGAGGATCCTGGGACAGGGAGACAAAGGCCGGGAGCTTGTGATTGTGACGGGACACAAACAGATCCACATCTGGCTGGCCCCAACGGTGACACAGAGATTGGAACACCCTGTTGCAGAGGGACCCCCCCGGAATGTATACCGCTGACATGCAGGGAACATTGGCCTCCACCCAGGTCAGGATCAGAGACACTTCCTGGAGGGCCCTCTTGCTCCGAGTCCCTCCCTGATGATTGATGTAGGCAACTGCGATCAGAGTGACTGAGCGCCCCTGAACAGGCAGGCCCTGAAGATGAGTAGTCAAGCGAGCCAGAACTAACCTGATCGCTCACAGCTTCAAGACATTGATAGGTGTATGGGCCTCCTAAGGGCCCCACCTCCCCTGGAACCGCAGGGACTTCCAGAAAACCCCCACCAACCTGATAGACTGGCATCTGTGGTGACCGTCTCCCAGGAAGGGGCAAGAAAGGATCTGCCCCCCAACAGGTTCCTTGAATCCATCCACCACAAGAGGTACCTCCTTACCAGGGGGGAAAGCACACAGACCCTGTCCAGGTATGCTGGGTCCTTGTCCCATACAGACGATAGGAGAAGTTGCAGAAGCCCCAAGTGGAAATGAGCATAAGGGACCGCTTTGAAGTGCGCCACCATCAGGCCCACCAGCAGCATCCCCCGCCTGGTGGAGGAACGGGGAAAAGCTAGGAGGGACTGAGCCTGTGCAAGCAGATTGTCCACCTTCTGCTGAGGAAGGAAGATCCTTGTCTGAACTGTATCCAGATTCATTCTTAATAATGGAGTTACCAAGGAAGGGGACAGTGAGGACTTGGGGTGGTTGATCACCCATCCAAATGATTCCAAAATGGACACCACCAGCTGAGTATCCAACATTGCCTGATGTAGAGACTGGGAAGTGATGAGGACGTCCAGGTAGGGCAGCACGCGGACGCCCCTTGGCCTCATCAGAGACATCACCCCCGCCAGCACCTTGGTGAGCACTCTGGGAGCTGAAGAGAGGCCAGATGGCAAGGCCACAAATTGGCAGTGTTGATCTTCAAACGCGAATCTGAGGAACCTTGGCGTCCTGAACACACAGGGATGTGAAGGTAAGCATCTTTGATATCCACAGTTGTCATGAAACCCCCGGGGCGCAAGGAGCTAATGGCCGAGCGCAGAGTTTCCATGCGAAAAACGCCTGTTCTTGACAATTTGCTGAAGATCTGTAAATCCAGAATGGGCCTGACTGACCCATCTTTTTTGGGAACTATGAAAAGGTTGGTGTAGAGTCCCTTGCCTCTGTCTTTTAAGGGAAATCTGCAAATGACCCCCAGACCCAGCAGGCCTTGCACGGCCTGCGCCAACACCTGAGCAGAGGCAGGGACCAGGAGCACCTGGGACCTGATAATCTTGGGGGAGGCCGCACAGCAAACTATCTTGTAGCCGGAGGACACTACCTCCTGAATCCACCAGTCTGAGGCATGATGCCTCCAGACTTGAGCAAGGTGCCGCAGCCGTCCCCTCACCCTGAGGGGCGAGGGCGCCCCATCAAGCTTGAGGGGACTTGGGAGAGAATTTGGGCTTAGCCCACCCGGAGCAGCCAGGACAATGTCTTCTGCTCCTGGGACAGGAGTCTGCGCGAGCCCCCGCGAAGGACACCCCTGTTTCTTGTTTAACACCATGGTAGGGGGGAGAAGGGGGGCCCTGGCCCCAAAGGGGCCGAGACAGCCGTCTGCACTGGGGTAACTTACTTCTCTTAGCAAACAGGTCTAGACGGCCCCAAACAGGCGTAGCACCTTAAAAGGAAGCCCAGTGAGGGCCTTCTTCGCAGCATTGTCAGCACCTCACTATCGCAGCCAGATCAAGCGGCCTATAGCCACCAAAAGGGCAGAAGTCCTTGCACACATTCTGATGGTGTCATCCAATGCTAATAGGACAACATTTACAAAAACATCACAACTGGAGAGTGCATTAAACACCTCACAAGGGAGATCATCAGGGGCACTATCAAGCATTTTTCTGATAAGGGTTCTATTGGCCACAGCAGTAATGGCAGAGGCACAGACCGGGCGCAGCGCTGTCCCCACACATGCAAAGGTGTGGGAGGCCAGCAGGTCAATGCGCCGGTCCTCAGCATCCCGCAGGGTAGTAGAATCAGGGGAATGCATGACAGGGGTGTTAGATAGCCCTAGGATCGGGACATCCACCTTGGGGGGGGGGGATGACCAACATTTAACCACCTCAGGGGGAAAAGGATACTTCCTATCCCAATCCCTTGGGACCCCGGGAAGTTTACTGGGGCACTCCCATTCCTTGAGCACAAGGGTATGGAAGTGTGCATACTCTAGAAATTCCAAACAAGATGTTGCTGTATGAAAACGCTCCACTTTTTTGCCTGGGAGCCTCACCAGGTAGAGAGATAGACAGAACCTCAAAAATCTAGGTCAATAATCTGTCAGTGTCATCCGGGGCCCAGGGGTCAGAGCCAGAATCGTCATGACCCCTTGGTCTCTCATCAGATGAGCCTGAGTCAGAAAATAGCTCTCCTTCATCAGAAGGGGTATAGCCACACAGATTCATAAACTCCTGAGATCCCATAGGGAAAACAGTAACATAAGGTGTCAAGTGCCGCTTCTTACCAGGGGCCTTACGCGCTAAAGACCTTGCAATAATCTGTTCAGCAGTAGGCAGTCTAGAAGACACATCAGGCTGAGAATCCCCACAAGTATGCAGCTCAACATGAGAGAGATTAAAGCTGGGGGGAGTAATGAAACGAGGTGCAGCCACTGGCAGGCCAGATTACAAAGCCAGCACTTGCTCAGCACAGGGAACGCAGACCTATGCCTTGTCAGCGTCAGCATGAGGCTGTCCACTCGCCATATACAGCCGGTCTTGTCCCAAGGGGACCCCGGTCACATTATGCTGAGATGCCTCCATATGGTGATTATTAGGCACAATATGCCAGTAGGGATTGATGCTATAAAGCAACCCTGGATGCCCCAATGACCCACTAGGGAAGTGGGAGTAATTTTAAAAGGCCCAACTATCAATTACACCGGGCCGGGAGAAGCCAATGGATTCACCCGTCTGAAAGACACAATGAGAAGAAAAGGGTGTCAGAACCAAACACACTACAATGGGTATAGAGCCGCCCGCGAGGGCACTTACGGACCATGGTAAGTAAGAATGTCACACACGCGCGCGACCTGACAATATGGCGCCGAGTACCTCGAAGGGCGGGCCAGAGCGAGCCGTGACGCCGGGCGCTCCAGGCCAGGCCCTGCCCCCCCGAAGAGCGCGAAGTCCAACCGACAAGCAGCCAATGAGGACGCAGAAGCGTCTGATGTAACGCCACCGCCCGGCGCGGAACATCCAAATGAAGGAAAAGGCGTGCGCGGCGGCGGCGGCATTTGCAACAGTAAAAGGACAAGTCAGCGTGGCGGCTGACACCACCTATACTAGTCCAAAAAGACATTACAAAAGGCCGTATGCACGAATCACGATACACACTCACCCACACCCCCCCCCCCCCTTCTTTCCCCACCGAAGGCTACAGGGAGAATGAGGGAGGATGGCGGCCCTTTGTACAGGGCCCACCGCTACCGGGGCATGGGACAATAATGCGGGAGGGGCATCCCATAAAGACTCACCATCAGCCTATATCGCCTACCCTTTGGTGGGGGACTGCGGTGGAGCAGCGCTCCATAAGCCTGCATGGTGCCGCCTACCTTCACCCGACCAGCGCAGCTCAGGCTGGGAGGCACATCACACGAAGGGCGGGTGGGAATAGTCCAACAGGGCCGCAGGCTAATAGCCCCGCTCACCTGCGAGAGTGATATTTCATGTCTTCGCAGTAAGCACTGTAGAGAAATCTGGGGATTTGTGGGAGGTCCCTGGGTATTTGAGGGGCCGGGAGGAGCCTGTTTTACATGTCTCTGCAGTGCAGCGCCATCTGGAGGAGGATAACCCAAGTGTAAGTAATCTATCTGGAGCAGGACGTACTGTATACTAAGAATATACAATTCTGTGATTACTCACCTGTAGAATTGGTATTATATGTATACAGCACGTCCTGTTCCAGAATATTCTTTACTCCTGGGTAATACATCCACAAGATGGCACTGGACTGCAGAAAACAGCTTGTGGCTCCTCCCGGCCCTATATAAGTCAGGTACCTCCCACAAAATCCCCAGTATTGACAAGCAGTTAACAAGAAGCCGGGAGGACAATAATAACAAGAACTCAAAATGAACAATTACCATACAGAGGTAACTGAGAATAATGATAACAAGGGCGGGGGTGGAACAGGACGTGCTGTATACATATAATACCAATTCTACAGGTGAGTAATCACAGATTTGTATTATTCTAAGTATACAGCACGTCCTGTTCCAGAATATTCCTTACTCCTGGGACATCCAAAAGCAGTGTCCGTAAGGTAGGGTGGGATCCCTAAAAAGTAACAGTGGGCAGTTTAAACCACTGCCGCCTGCAGAACTTTGCGGCCAAAAGCAGCGTCAGCTGAGGCCCTAACATCAACCTTGTAAAACTTAGAAAAAGTATAAACAGAAGACCAAGTAGCGGCCTTGCAAACTTGTTCAACAGAAGCCTGGGGCTGAAAATCCCAGGAGGCACCAATAGCACGAGTAGAATGAGCAGTAAGGCGGAAGGGAGGTTCCTTTCCCCTTAGCAGAATAGGCTTGAACCACATCCTGACAAATCCACTTGCTGATAGTGGACTTAGCTGGAGCCAGACCCTTCTTAGGTCCAGACGGGAGCACAAAAAGAGCATCAGTCTTCCTGAAGGATTCAGTAGCCACCAAACAGAACTTCAAGGTCCTAACCACATCCAGAGAGTGTAAAACCTGCGCCTTAGGGTTACTAGGATTAGGGCACAGAGAAGGCAAAACAATGTCCTGATTGAGATGAAAAGCAGACACAACCTTAGACAGAAAATCTGACTTAAAACGAAACACCACCTTGTCCTGATATCTCTCAAAGTAAGGGGGATGGCCACCCAAAAGAGCACTTTAAGCGTCAAAATGGACAAAGGGGCCTCACGCAAGGGCTCAAGGGAGACCCCTGCAAGGCAGATAAGACAAACTTCAAATCCCAGACTGGTAACATAGGCTTACGTGGGGGACACACATAAGTAACCCCCTGGAAGAAGGTCTTAACCAGACAATGGTGATCAAAAGATCTTTGGAAGAAAATGGCCAAGGCAGAAGCATGACCTTTAAGGGTACTAAGTTGAAGACCCAAGTCCAAACCATGTTGCAGAAAGAATCCTAGGGACAGAAAAACCCCCGACAGGGAAACGACTTAGACTCACACCAGTCAATATAAGCATGCCATACCCTATAGTAGATGGATGACGAGGAATTCTTCCTAGCCCTAATCATGGTATTAACAACAGAGGCAGCCAGCCCCTTTTCCATCAAGATGGGGGTTTTAGCAGCCAGGCCGTTAAAGCCAGCGTTTGTAAATTGGGATGGTGTAGCTGTCCCTGAGTGAGCAGGTCTGGATCCTTGGGCAGGGCGTACTGATCTACTGCCAACTGCACGATATATGTGAACCACACTCTTCTTGGCCAACAGGGAGCCACCAGGATGGTTGGTACCCCTTCCTGGGCTATCTTGCGCAGCACCCTGCCCAGCAGAGGAAAAGGAGGGAACACAGAGGAGCTGAAAGCTTTTCCAAGACATTGCCAGTGCATCCATGGCCAAGGCCAGAGGGTCCTGGGACAGAGAGACAAAGACTGGAAGCTTGTGATTGTGGCGGGATGCAAACAGATCCACATCTGGCTGACCCCAACGGTGGCACAGGGAGCGAAACACCCTGCTGCTGAGGGACCATTCTCCCAGGCGAGAAATCCCCTGCTGAGAGAGTCTGCCTCCAGATTCTCCACTCCCGGGATATAAACTGTCGAGATGCAGGGAACATTCTCCTCCGACACTTCCCTGAGGGCCCTCTTGCTCCGGGTCCCTTCCTGATGATTGATGTAGGCAACCGCCGTCTGGTTGTCCGAGCGAATCTGAACAGCCCGACCCCAAAGGTGTGGAGTCAGTTGGACGAGAACCAACCGTATCGCCCTCAGTTCCAGAATGTTGATATGGGTGTGGGCCTCCTGAGTTCCTCCCTGGAATTTCAGGGATTTCCAGAAGCCCCCCCAACCTGTCAGACTGGCATCTGTGGTGACTGTCTCCCAGCACGGAGCCAGAAAGGATCTGCCCATCAACAGGTTTCTTGAGTCCAGCCACCACGAGAGAGACCGCCTGACCAGAGGGGACAGAACAAACACCTGATCCACGGACACAGGGTCCCGATCCCAAACTGACAAGAGGTGAAGTTGAAGAGGTCTCATGTGAAACTGAGCGTATGGAACAGCCTCGAAGCAAGACACCATCAGGCCCACCAGCTGCATCCCCTGCCGGATGGAAGGAAGAGGGCAAGACAGAAGAAGCTTGGCTTGAGCTTGCAGACTGTCCACCTTCTGCTGAGGGAGAAGGATCTTGACCCGATATGTATCCAGAGTCATGCCCAGAAAGGACTTGACCATTGACGGTGACAGGGAAGACTTGGGATGGTTGATCACCCAGCCGAAGGACTCCAGTGTGGACACCACCATCTGGGTATTCATCTCGGCCTGCTGGAAGGACCAAGACGCGATGAGAATGTCGTCCAAGTATGGAAGGATGCGAATGCCCTGAGATCGAGATCTCAGCAGAGCCATTATGCCCGCCAGCACCTTGGTGAATACCCTGGGAGCCGAGGTGAGACCGAAGGGCAAGACCACAAATTGGTAGTGCTGATCCTCCAGAGCGAACCTGAGGAATCTCTGATGACCTGGAAAGATTGGTATATGAAGGTAAGCATCCTTGATGTCTACAGAGGTCATGAAGTCTCCATGCGAAAGAGTTTGAATCTGACAAATTTGTTGAGGCCCCATCATGCATGAGGGGGCTTGGGTGAGGATTTTGGCTTGGGACCCCAGGAGAGGCCAGGACGGCCACGTCCTCTGCCCCTTCCCCAATGGTCTCTGCGAGCCCCAGTAAAAGAGACTCCACGGTTAGTTCTGGAACCACGGAAGGATGGGAGAAAGGCACCTGTCCCCCGAAAGGACCGAGATCGCCTCCTGCGTTGAGGTAACCTACCACCCCTAGCAAACAAATCAAAGCGTTCACCAAAGAGGCGCAGGCCCTTGAAGGGAAAACCAGTGAGAGCCTTCTTAGCAGCATTGTCAGTTACCCACTGACGTAGCCAGACAGAGCGGCGTATAGCCACCAACAGGGCAGAAGTCCTACCACACATTCTAATGGCATCATCCATGGCAGAGAGGATATATGCAATAAATTCCTCACAAAGCAGGAGAGATCTATACTCCTCTCTACCCGAATCCTCAGATGCCCCATCCAAAAGACACTTAAGCACCCCTTTAATGGCAATAGCCGTAATAGCAGAGGCACAAACCGGGCGAAGTGCCGTCCCCACACAGGCAGAGGCATGACAGGCCAATTGGTCCAAACGCCGGTCTTCGGCATCTCGCAGGGTAGTAGTGTCAGGAGAATGCATGACAGATGTATTGGACAACCCTAGAACTGGCGCATCCACCTCGGGAGAACATGACCAACGCTTAACAACATCAGCAGGAAAGGGATACCTCTTGTCCCAACTCTTAGGCACCCCTGGCAGCTTGCTAGGCCATTTCCATTGTTTAAACACTAGATTATTAAAGTGAGACTGCTCAGGGAACTCCCAGCGTGGCTTAACCGTATGAAAAAGCCTCAAGAATATGAGAATCATGGATTCTCAGTGTGCTGATAAGTAAATCACAGGTCTGGGGGCACAATCCTAATACAAATGATTATTTTACATTCCTAAAAAAGGAAAACAATAAGGCAGAGCACCAAAACCTGCCAAACATGGAGTTTTCCTTTAAATGTTTTGCAATACATAGAAAAAAGCATACTAACAACAAATATCTACATCAGAGCTCAGGCACTCCCGTCTAATCTGGCGTTGTGCTAGGTAACTAAATTGATGTTAGCAGGCGTTATGCCGTACTCTAATAAATTAGTTTTGATTGTTGTACTGAGGTATTGGCTGAGGTATTACAGCGCCTGTTGGGCCACTTTGTACTGCCGCTTTTCCGGTGCTCCCCAGCATATTTTATGAAATTTCTCCGGCACTGGTCAGCGTTTTATCATTACAGTTACAAGAAATTACTGCTGGGGAAATAGGGGACAAATTTTACAGTACATTTAGGCTGCATTTTAGTTGTTGTTTCGAAATTACACATTGTGAAGCAAAAGAAGCCATTCCAATCAATTTTAATAACACAAAAAAATATTTAGGCCCATCTAGGTCCTGCATTTCAATTATTGAAGAGTCCCAATGCAAGTTCTGAACAAATAAATGTGTTTAAATAAAATCAAAACATTAACCCTTTCGCTGCCAGCCTACCTGGAGTTTTTTCACCCTTTGCTGCCAGACCATTTTGCATTATTTTGCGCTCCCCATGTTCAAATGATGATTTTTGAAGGGAAATCCAGGGATTTCCCAGGAAAAGTATATATTGTTTATTTCAGCATAGTCTGGGCTTTAACATGAAATGTCTTGTTTGTCTTTTTTTAGATGTATTCTCAATATTTTTGGGTGAAATGTGAAAAAAATAAAGAAAATCTATTTTTTACTATTTGTAGTGTTTTGTAATAAAAAATGTAAGTTTGTCCAAAAAATCTTATTGCATGTGAAATCCCAATTTCTCCCGGTTACAGCGGTACCACATATGTATAGGTAGACACCCTTTCCTCCCAGGAGACTCCCCCAAACTGAAACAGAGCTTTAGGGGATTTTCAGATAAAATACAACTATGCTATGCGCACCTTGCAGTTTTTCCAGAAAAACAACCCTTTACATTTGAAATACCCCAAACAAACTATATATTCTCTGGAAGTACACACCTCAAGCTTTCTAGGTGTACCAGGCTTGTTGATGTGGCCACAGTTTTCTGGAAGTAATCCCTCAATGTAATCTTTGGTTGCAAAGAGTTTCCCTAAAAAAGGATAAAAAAGCAGAATCAAAGCCACATTTTCCTAGAAAAACAAGTTTAATCTGAAAAAGCAACATCCCCCGAACAGAACGATACCCAACATGCATAGCTACTGTCAAGGGAAGAGTTGACAAACACTCCAAAGTAAAGCATGTGCGTAACGGTAATTTTACTTGAAAATTTCAGCTCTGCAGACAAAGTGCGCACCTTGCGTTTTTTCAACCAAAACAACCCTTTACATTTGGAATATCCCCCATAAACCATATATTCCCTGAAAGTACACATGTTAAGCTTTCTAAGCG
Source organism: Gastrophryne carolinensis (assembly GCA_027917425.1). NCBI lineage: Eukaryota > Metazoa > Chordata > Amphibia > Anura > Microhylidae > Gastrophryne > Gastrophryne carolinensis. The sequence continues at coordinate 313,800,961 of CM051237.1, forward strand.
TACCCAGCTTGTTGTAGTGGGCTCATCTTTCTGGAATGAATCCCTCAAAGAATTCTTTGGTTGCGCGGGGTTTCCCTAAAAAATGTATAAAAAAGCTGAATAAAGGCATACCTCTTGTCCCAACTCTTAGGCACCCCTGGCAGCTTGCTAGGCCATTCCCATTCTTTGAGCGCTAGATTATTAAAGTGAGACTGCTCAGGGAACTCCCAGCGTGGCTTAACCGTGGGCTTAACCGTATGAAAAAGCCCCAGGAATATGAGAATCATGGATTCTCAGTGTGCTGATAAGTAAATCACAGGTCTGAGGGCACAATCTTAATACAAATGATTATTTTACATTCCTAAAAAAGGAAAACAATAAGGCAGAGCACCAAAACCTTTTTTTCCTTTAAATGTTTTTGCTGGAATTTTCTGGAAAATTATATATATATTTTTTGCAGCAGAGTTTAGGCTTTAACATGAAATGTCTTGCTTGTAAATTTTATTCTGTTTTTTACAATATTATTATTAAGTAAAAAAAATAAATAATTTTTTTAGAAAATTGCCTCCTTTATTTTAAATAAAAAATGTATTTTATTAAAGAAAACCACATATTTATTGGTAGCCCCCTGTTCCTGCCCAGGAGACCCCCCCCCCCCCCAAACTGAAACAAGTACTTTAGAACATTTACAAATAAAATACAACTACCATACACACTACAAAGAGCTAAATCGAGAAAAACAATGACATAGGGTCCTTCTTACCCGAAGTAACCAGCCCGGGACCAGCTATGCAGGGCTTGTAGAAACGGCGCAGGGGCCAGCTTTTGTGGCCCCTGGCCCTGCAGGCTACAAGCCCGCATAGCCCATGGCCACGGGCTCTTCTGCCCCCCCCGGGCTTTGGGGAGGCAGGTAATTGGGGGTGCCGGGGAGTTAATGGCACTGAAAAGGTTAAACACTTCAATCCAATTCTGGCCATTGTGCTCTATGGGATATTGAGCTACAGCACGGCAGCCACATTAGCGTTTTTTCAGTTGTTTTATCTGATGCGGAGGCCAAAAAAGTGGCCTTGTGTGGCGCTGATGCTTCTTAAATAAGGCTCCCCAACTAACCAATGTGTCTGGTACAAAGGAAACACACAATGTTGATGCAAAGAGAATATGTTTCTTTACAATGGGTGTTCATCCACTTTAAAATCAAATTGGAACCAAATTTTGTTAAAGAATGTGGGCAATTATTTGATTTAAAGGCTTTTAATTAACACACTAGTAATTGACATGGGGGTGGTAAAAGATGTTCTTGTGTAGCCAATTTAAGCACAGCAAACCTCTGGATTTAATGTTTACTGCACCTTTAAAGTAAATTAAGAAAAGTCCTATATAACCCTTAGGTGGACTTTCATACAGAACGAATATATGCAGAATTGATATACAGAATTGCATATATTACACTCCCACAGCCCCCAATATCTGACACTGGGTCTTACACTTCTGCTTTTCAGCTTGCTGTAGGTGTATGGTGAAGTACAAGGCTCAAACAAGGACCTCAGAATAATAGGACCTGGCATTGGATACTGGACCCCTGGCAGTGGAGTTGATGCTGCAGGGGCCTCTTGACCTGTGTACTGTGAGAAAAACCAGCAAAAGGGGGGATTGTTATATTGTAAAACTGCTAAAGAAAAAGTTGTAGAGGTTTTAGAAGAGGAATTTTTCTTACACCAAAATATATTATTTGACTAAAGGGGACCTCTCCCATACAACTTAGAGGCACTTGGATACTTTAGTCTCTTCCTCTGATGAAACATATGTACCTGGATTGAATATTGAAAAGGACAGGAAAATGCTGTTGGAAGGTAATTGTTGTCCTGACGGGGTTAATAGAAAATAAACATAATCTAGAGTACTGTTGTAGCTTAATGGCAATCCTAAACCCCCTTCTAACCTACACTGCTTTATAAGTAGTTCAACTACCCAGGTATACTATACTATACTATACTATACTATACTATATATAGACCAGGACCTACTTCATACATCAAACATTTTGACAACTGCAAACAAACACATCAGGCTGTTTTGGAGTACATTACACACAGCAGTGGTACTGTAACATAGAAATGTAAGCTGCATAAAAGAAGAAGCTACGGTCACATTTTGAAAGCAACCTAGATTATATTTAGAAGGGTAAAATGGTACTTTCTTAACCAATTCAGCTGCACTACTAGCCGAAAAAATAAGGTTGAAGAGGAAGTTGAAATCTCATAATGAGATAATAATGTTCAGACATGTTCTCATTCTAAGCAAACTTTGGATGGTCTAATGTAGACAGTATATCCTTCTGACTAGATTTCAAAGCACTCATCAGAGTTGGCGTGCAACTGGCGGTCGTCATTGAGACAGGAGACTATGTTCTTCCTGGGGAGGGGAGCGATACTGGTTAGTAGCAGGTGGGTATTATAAGCTGTGCATTAGCCAGGTCCAGGAAGCAAGCCCTGCGTACCCATACAGGAATATTTTCTGAGCCAGTTGCTTTGCTAAGAAAGGAGACTTAAAATATATATATACCGATATTGATAACTCACACTCTGACTATAAAAGGCACTAACTGTAATCATTTGACTATTACACGGATTTTCTAAAGCATCAGGAAAGCTTACATTTTACAACACTCTCTTTTTAAGATGCATACCTCTGCTTTTGACCATATTTTCCAGTCTAACAGCAGGTGTTCTAGTAACCGAATATCTTTGATAACAGCAGTTGAATCAACATTTAGATTACATTGGCCATTTTCATTGAGGTATAGCAGCCAGTCACCAGTACATCCATGTAGAAGGGTCTGTTAAAAGAAAAAGCAAAATGAGCATTCACTTTGCATACAGCTGCAGCAGACTTAGGGGCTGATTCTGCACCATTTGAAAAAAAAAAGAAAAAAAAAGTTCAGATACTAAGGCCTTGATTCAACAAACATAAACATGTTGTTTTGGTTGGAAAATTGGATTGCATGCAAAAAACATAAGTAACTTTGAGTGGTTCAACAAAGCTGACTAATTAAATGGGTAAATTTGAATAGGCTTTATTTATTAAAGAGGAACATTGGAGGCCCTGGAGTCTAAAAGACTCCTAGGCTGTCCGAGTTCCTGTTCATGGGGCTTCACAAATTGGTATGCCCCACAGTGTGAAACCCCATCATGCCCAGATCCACTCACCTTCTCCCGAGCCCTCTAGCAATGAGCTGCGCAGGTACATCACAGCTGCAAGGTGAGTACAGGATGTGGCTGGTGGCACACTCGGCCAAGTGACAGCGAGCACGCTGATTAGCTCAGCCAATCAGCACACTCGCTGTCGCCCAAGTCTGTGCCATGGCAGCAAAAGGAAAGCAAGTGTATGGGGAAACCTGGCGGGGGGATACACACAGCGGGGCATCTAAATTCGAGATGCTGCAGCACAGAGGAGCAACGCACAGAAAAGTGAAAAAATACAATTCTGTGATTACTCACCTGTAGAATTGGTATTATGAGTATACAGTACGTCCTGCTCCAAATCTAATACTTACAGTTGGGATATACTCCGCCAGATGGTGCTGGACTGCAGAGACATCGAAAATAGGCTCCTCCCGGCCCCTCAAATACCCAGGGACCTCCCACAAATCCCCAGCATTGAAAAGCAGTTAAGGAGAAGCCGGGAGCATTAAACAATCCAAACTATCAATTTTTAACAATGATAACAATCACCATACAGGGGATCCAAGAAAATGCAAACCAAGGGTGGGTTGGAGCAGGATGTACTGTATACTCATAATACCAATTCTACAGGTGAGTAATCACAGAATTGTATTATTCTTAGTATACAGTACGTCCTGCTCCAAATCTAATACTTACAGTTGGGACATCCAATAGCAGTGTCCATAAAGTAGGGTGGGATCCCCAAGAAAAATCAGCAGCAGGCAGTTTAAACCACTGCCGCCTGCAGAACCTTTCGGCCAAAAACAGCATCAGCTGAGGCCCTAACATCAACCTTGTAAAAGTTTGAAAAGGTATGAACAGAAGCCCAAGTAGCAGCCTTGCAAACTAGTTCAACAGAAGCCTGGTGCTGAAAAGCCCAAGAGGCACCAATAGCACGAGTGGAATGAGCAGTAAGGCGGAAGGGAGGATTCTTCCCCTTAGCAGAGTAGGCCTGAATCAAAGCCTGACTAATCCACTTGCTGATAGTAGACTTGGCAGGAGCCAAACCCTTCCTAGGACCAGAAGGGACCACAAAAAGAGCATCAGTTTTCCTGAAAGGTGCAGTAGCCACCAGATAGTACTTCAGACACCTAACAACATCCAAAGAGTGCAAAACCCTCTCCTTAGCATTGCTAGGATTAGGGCACAAAGAAGGAAGAACAATATCCTGATTCAAATGAAAAGCAGACACTACCTTGTCCTGGTGCCTCTCATAGTAGGGGGGCTGAATGGACAGCGCCGCCAACTCAGACACACGCCTGACAGAAGTGATAGCCACCAGAAACACAACCTTGAGCATAAGAATGGCCAAGGCAGCATCCTGCACAGGTTCAAAGGGAGCACCCTGCAAGGCTGACAGAACCAAGTTCAAATCCCAAACAGGCACCATAGGTTTACGCACATGAGTGACCCCCTGGAAAAAAGTCCTGATCAGAGGGTGCTGAGCAAAGGACTTCTGGAAAAAGATAGCCAGGGCAGAAACCTGACCCTTCAGAGTACTGAGTTGGAGCCCCATCTTCAACCCATGCTGCAGGAACTCCAGAATCCTCGGAATAGAGAAGACAACAGAGAAGAGACTTAGACACACACCAGTCAATGTAGGCACGCCAAATCCTGTAATAAATGGAAGAGGAAGACTTCTTCCTAGCTTTAATCAAAGTATCCACAACTGAGGAAGACAGCCCCTTCTCCATCAAGATGGAGGTTTCAGCAGCCAAGCAGTCAAAGCCAGAGTTTGTAAATTGGGATGGCGTTGTGAGCCCTGAGTGAGCAGATCTGGTATCAAGACCAAGGGCAGAGCGTACTGATCTACTGCCAGCTGTACCACGTCTGCGAACCACACTCTTCTTGGCCACCTGGGGGCCACCAGAATTGCTGGAACCCCTTCCAGAGCAATCTTGCGCAGAACCCTGCCCAGCAAGGGGAATTGGGGGGGAAGACATACAGGAACTGAAAGTCCTTCCATGACATTGCTAGCGCATCCGAGGTCAGGGCCAGAGGATCCCTGGAGAGAGAGAGAAAAGCTGGAAGCTTGTGATTGTGGCAGGACGCAAACAGATCCACATCTGGTTGGCCCCAACGGTGACACAGAGATTGAAACACCCTGCTGCATAGGGACCATTCTCCCTGGCGAGAGGTCCCCCTGCTCAGAGAGTCCGCCAGGCAGTTTTCCACCCCCGGGATGTACACAGCTGATATGCAGGGGACATTGGCCTCCGCCCAAGTCAGGATCAGGGACACTTCCTGGAGGGCCCCCTTGCTCCGGGTCCCTCCCTGATTGATGTAGGCAACTGCCGTCTGGTTGTCCGAGCACACCTGAACAGGCAGGCCCTGAAGATGAGTAGTCAAGCGAGCCAGAACTAACCTGATCGCTCGCAGCTCCAAGACATTGGGGGGGGGATGACCAACATTTAATCACCTCATTAGGAAAGGGATACTTCCTATCCCAACTCTTTGGAACCCCGGGAAGTTTACTGGGGCGCTCCCATTCCTTGAGCACAAGGTTATGGAAATGTGCCTGCTCTGGAAATTCCAAACGTGATTTTGCTGTATGGAAAAGCTCCCCTCTTTGCCTGGGAGCTTCAACAGGGAGAGAGATGGACAGAACCTCAAAAATCTGGGTCAATAATCTGTCAGTGTCATCTGGGGCCCAGGGGTCAGAGCCAGAATCGTCATGACCCCTTGGTCTCTCATTAGATGAGCCTGAATCAGAAAAGAGCTCCCCTTCATCAGACGGGGTATAGCCACACAGATTCATAAACTCCTCAGTTCCCATAGGGAAAACAGTGACATTAGGCGTCAAGTGCCACTTCTTAGCAGGGGCCTTACGCGCTAAGGACTTAGCAATAATCTGTTCAAAAGTAGCCAGTCTAGAAGACACATCAGGCTGAGAATCCCCACTAGTATGCAACTCAGTAGGAGTGAGATTTAAGCTTGGGGGAGTAGGTGAAGTGAAACGAGGTGCAGCCACTGGCAGGCCAGATTGCAATGCAAGCACCTGCTCAGCACAGGGTACACAGACCCATGCTTTGTCAGCGTCAGCATGAGGCTGCCCACAGGCTACACACAGCCGGTCTTGTCCCAAAGGGACCCCGGTAACATTATCTTGAGATGCCTCCATATGGTGATTATAGCGCCGCTATACGCCAATAGGGAATAACGCTATATAGCAACCCTGGATGCCCCAATAACCCGCTAGGGACATGGGAGTATAATTTTACAAGGCCTACAAGTAATATACTAAAAGCAGGGCCGGGAGAAGCCAAGAAGGGTTCGTCGCGCCTGAAAGACATAAGCAGACAAGACCTTAAGCATATCGTAACAAAAGTGAAGCAGATAAAGCAGCTCGCGAGGGCACTTACGGACCGCGGTAGGTAGGAGTCCGTCGCGCATAGGCCAACCAAGTCAGAAAAGATGGCGTCGGTATACCTCGAGGGGCGGACCAGTAACAACGATGACGCGGAAGGCGCCAAAGACGGACCCTGCCCCTTCTGAAGAGCGCAAAGCCAGAAGGCCAACAGCCAATGATGGCGCACCAGCGCCTGAGGTAATGCCGCCACCAAGCGCTGAACCAAGTCAGCGCGCGGCGGCGTTAAATTTAAAAGCAATAAAGACAGGTCAGCACGGCGGCTGACACAAGAATAAAGACATGTGAAAGATGAAAGCACAGACTGCATAACCTACATATCTATACACATACACACACACCCCCCCCTCTTTTCCCCCAAAGACTATAAGGAGGACGACGGCCACTTAATTAGGGCCCACCGATAGACAGGGGCAAGGGGCAATAGTGGGCTCACCATAAGCCTGAACCGCCTACCCTTTGGTGGGGGATTGCGGTGGAGCAGCGCTCCTAAGCACTTGACAGCGGTGCTGCCTACCTTCATCCGACCAGCGCAGCCAAGGCTGGGAGGCATATTACAAGTGGAACGGGTGGGAATAGTCCTACAGGGCCGCAGGTTAATAACCCCGCTCACCTGCGAGTAGAGAGCCAATTTCTCGTCCTTCGTAGCCAGACTGCAGAGAAATTCTGGGGATGTGTGGGAGGTCCCTGAGTATTTGAGGAGCCGGGAGGAGCCTATTTTCGATGTCTCTGCAGTCCAGCGCCATCTGGCGGAGTATATCCCAACTGTAAGTATTAGATTTGGAGCAGGACGTACTGTATACTAAGAATATTACAGTATTTTGTGCCCTATAAGACGCACTTATTTTTCCCCAAAAGTGGGTGGAAAATGTCTGTGCGCCTTATCGGGCGAATGTAAAAAAAAAAAGGAAAAAATAAACTCACCCATTACCGTTGCCTGCCACACAGCGAGGGGCCAGAAGAAGACAGAGGAGCGGCAGCCTCTGTCCCCGACCCCCCTGCTGCTACTGCGGTCTTTTCCGGCAGCGACAGCAGCGGAAGGGCCAGAGACAGCGCCCACCACTCCTCCATCTGCTGCCTCTTCCGGCTGGGGCACACGCAAGCACCCGGGTCCGTGCTGCACCCACCCGCTGCCCTGACCTGGGTGTTCGCCGTGGCCAGGGAGAGGCAGCAGATGGAGGAGCAGCGAGTGCTGTCTCTGGCCCTGCCGCTGCAGGAAAAGACAGCAATAGCAGTGGCGGGGACGAGGACAGAGCCCGCTGCTGCTTCTTACTGGCCGTCCCATAGAGCGGGTGGGCGTGGCCTGCACCAACGCGGTGCAGGCCAAACCCACCCGATTTACGGAGGCGGGCGCTCAGCGGAGAGGTGAGTTTTACTTTTTTTTTTTTTTTTACTTCTGCCACACTGCCTATACTATTGTGGGGAGAGGGAATGCCACATTGCCTATGGGAATGGGGGGGGCACACTGCTATATGGGGAATGGGAGGGGGGAATGCCACACTGCCTATGATAATGGGGGGGGGGGACACTGCCTATATGGGGAATGGGAGGGGGGAATGCCACACTGCTTATATGGGGAATGGGAGGGGGGAATTCCACACTGCCTATATGGGGAATGGGCGGGGGGAATGCCACACTGCCTATATGGGGAATGGGTGGGGGGAATGCCACACTGCTTATATAGGGAATGGGAGGGGGGAATGCCACACTGCTTATATAGGGAAAGGGAGGGAGAATGCCACACTGCCTATATGGGGGATGGGTGGGGGGAATGCCACACTGCTTATATGGGGAATGGGAGGGGGGGGATGCCACACTGCCTATGATAATGGAGGGGCACACTGCCTATATGGGGAATGGGTGGGGGGAATGCCACACTGCTTATATGGGGAATGGGAGGGGGGGGGAATGCCACACTGCCTATATGGGGAATGGGGGGGATGCCATACTGCCTATATGGGGAACGCCACACTGCCTATATGGGGAATGGGAGGGGGAATGTACACTGCCTATATGGGGAATGTACACTGCCTATATGGGGAATGGAATGGGGGAAATGCTACACTGCCTATATGGGGATTTTTTTAATCTTTAATAAAATGAGGCAACAGCAAGTCCAAGGCAACCGTTTTCTTTTTCTGCATGTTTTATTATTTATCCCACTGGATGCATGTGCGACTTCCACATTGCCTAGTGGGAAGACGGTTGGATGATTTGTGAAACATATTGAAGTGAACAAAAAAACAGCTATTACGTAGAATTATTCCTACAGACCTACAGGAGTTAACTTTTTATTTATTTGTTTACTGTTTCAATTAAAATGAAAATAAATCATGGGCCTTTCCTCCAGATTTTCACAAGAATTTGAAAACGCTAAACGTAGTATTTTTTTCTAAAAAAACTACTTTCTCATTAAAGAGTTTGTTGCATCATTAAGTATTCAGTACAAGCTATCCACTTGCGATCTTCTCCACGAGGCATCCCATGTCACTTAGACAATGCCCTTTAATTTTTATCGATTCTCACTTAATACTCTCTCTCGTAATCAGTGATATAAACTATTTTAGAGAGCTTAACTCCATGCAGATGTTGTGAATTAGCAGACACAATTTTGACAGCCTAGCTTATGAAAAAAACAGTCCTCCACTCAAAATGACCCTAAATCTCATTGAAATAATGCTAAAGCTAACAATGCTAAGCAAAAAGGCATACGACATGAATAAGCAGTGCTCAGAAAGCTCTTAACACATTGTATCAATATTGTAACCAACTCTGCAGCAGTCAAGGTCATTGACTTACATACGGTAGACTCATAGTTGGTGATTCAGTGTGTGAGGGTGTGTAACATGACAGACAGGCCGAGTCCTTTTCAGAGGTATATATTTCTCTCAGTCTAGTGTGGGCTGCTTAAAGCGAAACCCCAAGCTCCAGACAGCCTGCCCTGTGTGAAGAAATAATATCACACAGGTACACTGCAGACTTTCTGCATCAATGCAGCCAGCTACAGAAAGATTGCTTCTAAATACAATCGCCCCGGCTGGCTGGGCTGATCATAAGCGCCCAGCTCAACTGCTATGTGTCTATATAGAATACTGGAAAGGCCCCCCCACCCCCACCCCCCATTTATGCTTACATGTAAGCAAGGCTCTCAGGTATAATCCAAGATGGCCGCTCCCATGTAAATCTAGGAGCTCAGCTATTTACAAAACATGTGCATTGGTCTAAGCCCTCTCAAACAACATATACCACAGATTGTCAAAGGGGAGCTTTAGGGGAGCAAATTACTAAAGGTCCACTTTAATTAATTAGGAACAATTAAGAAGCATAACACTTGCCTTTAATGTATGAAACCCAACAATGCATTTAGGGTTTATTAAGATTTGGTGAATCATGGAATACAGATCACAATTTTCACTCTCTTGAATCCTCTGCTGATTGCACTTGGTAAGGGATAATACAATCTGCAACCCTAATGACTGTGTCTTCTCACAGCTGCCAATTTCCACAATCTAGAGATAATAAAAAAACATTAGAAAGTGTTAAAAAGAAACAAACAAACAATCTCCCAATCTGGGATGCCCAGAGGCATTGACTAAATAATAAACTAATCTAAAATAGAATAACATGCATTTTGGTCCTAAAAGCTGTCAGTTAATGACATTTGCCTAATTCCTAAAATACGCATATCTTGCATACTATCCAAGTGTAAGAAATGGTCATTTAAATATAATGATGTATTGGTTTAACAAAGAACCAAAACCCTATTCGGCTGGGCCTATTGTCTAAAAGATTCAAGGGTCGGTCAATTCCCTGTTTCCGATTTGGGATGCCCCGCTGTGTGAAATCACTGGGATCACAGTAATATGTAACTTCCTGACGATCCAATGGCACAAGTGCCCGTGTCCGGTCTAACTGAATGGCTGGCACGGGCACACACAGCTGGATGGGAGCAGCTAAAGGGGTTCCAGTAACTCTCAGTGATCTGTGCTGGTCCAAGTTTACCATCAGTGCTCTATGTCATTATTTCATATGTGCACACTGGATGCAGGAGAACCTGTGCATGCAAGAGTAAGGATGAGATAACCGGGATGAGATAACCAGACCCAAAGAACCAGGGGTTTCACATAGCAAGGGATCACAAACAAGGATGCCCTGGGGTCAGGGACTAAAACACAGGATATGCAAAATCCTGGGTTTTGGTCCACTTTGGTAAAAGGCTCTGTAAACATCACTATCGCTTTCTGATGTCCATGAAAAAGCAGTGATTGTGATATTAAATGCTTGTTACAGAGTTAGTGCGAATGTTTAAGGTAAATGTACTGCAATTACAGTCTCCTCTGTCTATACATTTTGATGCCTGTCGGCATGCACATGCAGCTTGTATTATTGCATGAAGAACGAGGAACAAAACCCACCAGCAGCCACCCTGGAATCTAAGAGATTTCAGAGACAGATGCTGGATTTCCCCTGGGCATGCCGAACTGGGATGTGCCACCGTATGAAACCTCCCAGGACCCCAGTAATCGCTTACCTTTGCCTGGTCCAATGTAGCATGCAGAGCCTATCGTCCTATGAGAGACATCTGCCGTGACTGTTTATCGGCAAAATGCTCTCATTGTTTTTAAATTGGGAACACAACAAACGGCTCTTGTCAGATTGTGCTTGCGCATGCGTCGTAAGAATGAAGACGAGGCGAGTTGCACTGGACATTCAGGAAGGTTTCACACAGCGGGGCATCCCAATTTGGGATGTCCCCGGGGAATGGAACAAAACCCAGGGTTTATTCTGCTTTTATGGTGGTAAAGCTTATAGCACAATGCAATGTTTTTTATTTCTGCTGATTCAGCTACAGTTTTTAAACCCTTTATGCTGCCCCTTTTCTTTAAATTAGATAACTACAGAATACATTTAAATTATTGTTATGAAGTAATTGTCACTATCACATTAACATATTAAAGATTACAGACTTTAATTTTACTTTTGGCCTGGTTTAGTGGCCAACTGCATTAGACATTTGGCTCAAAATTAAAGATCACTAGGAGGCATCCAGGTTTGGGATGCCCCCAGGAATCTAATACCGAGCCAAATGTCTAATATGACTTTGGTCTAGTTTAGTGGCTAGCCAGGATACATGCTGTATTCAAATGGCCATGCTCAGATAGTTTGCCAGACAGGAGTGCGCACAGCAGGGAATCAGATGATGGTGCTGTGATGCACAGGAAATATGGTTTTGGCTCGACTTAAGTTCTATCAGCTAGAAGCATAACATACCCTTGCAAATAGGTAAACCATGGCTCTGATCCCTCCAAACTCATGCAGAACACTGTGTATGTTTTTTTCAAGGCATGGCAGCAGCATTTTCAAAGCTTGGGCATCGAGAATTTTGCTGGAGACATCTTTAGCGCTAAATGGTCTTTGAGCCGATGAGGTTTTCATGCTTCCTTTGATCCTGATCACTGGCTCATAAATGGTGTACTGAGCAGGACTGAGCATATCATAAACAACTGCTAGACTGTCCTAAACCAACAAAAAATAAAAACAATCATAACAAAGTCTTTACTAACAAAAAAAAAAGCAAGAAAATTAACATATTCATATTTTAGAGCAGACTGCAAAAGGATTGCCCATATGTTTACCACTTAGTTAACTGTCTTGTCTGTAGCACTTCCTCTGTTCAACCTTCAAATTTTCTGGGGCCAGGGCCACTGTTAGCAGTGCAGGCCATAAGACAGGCCCCTCACCACCCACATATTAGGCTCAGACAAGGGGAGGGAGCACTGCCTACTGCTAAGAAAGAAGCAAAGCATAAAATACCACATAGGCATAAGAAAACCTTTCACAAATGGGCACAGCACAAAATATATAGCAAAAATATAAATCTTTGTTTTAGCGACTCTACTACATAAAAACAAATATAGACAATATTAAAAACAATTGCACCAATAAGTAGCCCTATTGCTCTGATAAAAATAAATCAGAGACTTCATCACCTCCATACTGGGAATATCACATCAAAAACAAAACTAAATTCATAATGTTACACATATCCCAGATACTACTCCTATCCAATACAGAAAAGATACAATAAATATAAATGTGACAAAATATATATATATCAACCATGTGCAATAAACTACATTGAAACAAATTGATGATAGCAGCTGAGCTCTCCTAATATAAAGTGCAAATGCTGAAATGGCAGTGCAATCCCAGTAATCAAGCTAAATATAAATCCACTTTGTGATTCTACAAAACTATAATTGAGTAAAATACTATTCACCTATACCCAATATTTCTCTCCACCTCTGAGAAGCCAAAGGCGGTGGCGGAGTGCGTGAGGTTGTTTTGCACCAGCCCTCAGAGGATATACAGATTTCCATGGGGGATAAGTATCTCATATACTCTTTGCTCATTTATTTGACCTAAGTTGTGTTATTTTTCTTGTTGCTTCCCAAGTATATTGCACTTTAGCAGTATCATTTATAAAATATGTGAGAAATATTAGGTATAGGTGAATAGTATTTTACTCAATTATAGTTTTGTAGGATCACAAAGTGGATGTACTGTATATTTAGCTTGATTACTGGGATTGCACTGCCATTTCAGCATTTGCACTTTATATTAGGAGAGCTCAGCTGCTATCATCAATTTGTTTCAATGTAGTTTATTGCACATGGTTGATATAAATGTGACTATATATATATATATATATATATATATATATATATAGTCACATTTATATTTATTGTATCTTTTCTGTATTGGATAGGAGTAGTATCTAGGATATGTGTAACATTATGAATTTTGTTTTGTTTTTGATGTGATATTCCCAGTATGGAGGTGATGAAGTCTCTGATATATTTTTAGCAGAGCAATAGGGCTACTTATTGGTGCAATTGTTTTTAATATTGTCTATATTTGTTTTTTATGTAGTAGAGTCACTAAAACAAAGATTTATATTTTTACTATATATTTTGTGCTGTGCCCATTTGTGAAAGGTTTTCTTGTGCCTATGTGGTAGTTTATAGTTATTGGTGTGGCACAGACCTAGGAGTATGCACATGATTTTGATTTAGGCTGTGCCTGCTGCTCTCTTTTTTGGAAAGAAGCAAAGCATGGCACATACCTATGTGGGACAGCAGCATCATAGGATGGGTGAGGAGGGGGCAGATTTCTTTCCTTTCCGCGTGGAGTGCTATTTTACCTAGTAACTGCATGGATTACCCAACACGATGTGCCAGTAAGAGATCATATGGAAAGCAGGAGCTCCATGGGAGAGTAGGAGGATTAGTATGTAGTATTAGTATGTATTTGTGCTAGAGTTCATCCATGAGTGACTGGCCTTTCATAAAGTGAGACTGACACTTCCCAAGGGATGGATTTAACTTACAGTCAAAGATACATTTCCAGCCACAATCATTTCTCAGCCTCCCTAGCTGGTAACACAACCCCATGCTCTCATATATTCCTTGTATGCAACTAATGTAATGGTTATGACACTAAATGGTTCTCAATCTCCTAAATAGGTGCAGAAGCCTGCTTAGGTATTACAACTGAATAGAAGGAGTTATGCAATTAGCCTTCAAAGATGGAAATACAAAGGATATAAAACACAAAAAAAAGTGATTTAAAATTAATTGGATACTAAATTGTGTGCAATCCACTAAATACGGTAGGTGCAGAAGCCTGACTAAGGGCTCTCAGCACAATATATGGGGTACTGCAATCAACATTTACAGCAGGGAATATACATTATATAAGCACAAAAAAATCCCTGTTAGTCTTACAGGTAATGGTATTTCTACAAGTCCTTCAGGGCGGCCACAGAGAGAGAAAGCGAGAGAAAGAAAGAGAGAGCACCACTTCCCCACAGTCCTCAGTATTAAACAAGTATTAAATGGTGTTGAACCATAGGACCTATTGTATAGGGTGTGTTATAAGGGTCACCCTGAAGCATTCGTAGAAATAATGTTACCGGTAAGACTAATAGGGATTTTGTCCTTCAAGACAGCCATGGAGAGGATAAGCAAGTTCTTTAGATCTAGGAATGGGAAACTGCCCATAAGACCCTTTGACCCGAAGGCCTGGTCTTTGTCAGATAATAAATCTAGTCTGTAGTGTTTGAGGAAGGCGTGGGGAGAGGACCATGTGGCTGCCTTGCAAATTTTCTCAGTTGAACATCTCCGCCCATGATGTGCAGACTGATCTAGTAGAGTTGGCCTGATGTAAGGCAAGGTGGTATTCATAGATGTATAAGATAGAGAGATTGCCTGTCTAATCAATCTGCCTAGGAAAGCTTTAGATGCTGCCAGGCCCCTATTCCTTCCTGAAAAGGATATAAAAAATGTATCTGACCTACAGAAGTCATGTGTGCGTTCTATGTAGGTTATGAGGCATCTGCGAACATCAATAGCTTGTGTGTATTCTACCGGATTACCTGAGTCTGGTAATAAAGTAGGGATGGTTATGTCCTGGGAACCACGAAAGGAAAGATGGTGCAATAAGGCTCTCAGGCAGATAGAGCCTGTAAGTCACTAACCCGTCTGGCTGAAGTTAGGGCCAGAAGTCGTCTTGATTTGATTGTTAGGATCTTGTCTGAGGCCTCATCTAAGAGTTCAAGGGGAGGTTTAGCTAACCCCTTGAGGAGCAGAACTCAGTCCCAGGAAGGACAACAGTTACGAAGTATAGGTTTCTTACGAGTTATAAGAAATAAAGAATCTGTTGACCAAAGAGGGATTCTGTAGTCTTCTGTCTAGGAAGACTGAAAAGGCAGAGGCCTGGGTTTTTAGGGTACTTACTGCTAACCCTTGTTCAAAGACCTATTGTAGAAATTCAAGTACCTTTGCAACTGCGTCTTTTCAAATTGTTCGATTCTCAGAATTAATTGAAACGTTTCCATACTTTAGCATAGCTTTTTCTGGTAGTCATTTTCCTTGATTCTAGGAGCATCAGGACTACTTTGTTACAGAAACATTTTTCTTCAATATGGTCCAGGATTCAGGATTCACGCTGATAATTTTAGAGCCTGGAGATTCAGGTGGAGCACCAGACCCTGAGTAAGCAGGTCTGGAATTAGAGTTTTCTTGTGCCATTGCTGTTAGAATCATAAACCAGCTTCTTCTTGGCCACGCTGGTGCGATTAATATAACCCGGCTTTGCTCAAAAGCTATTATGTGACAATTTAAACAGAGTCTAACTGTTTTAATGCCCAACTTGGGCTTTCTCCTTTTTAGATGGAGGATGCTACTAGATGAGGAATACTCATTAGTGAAACACTAAGGGTGCTAGATACATACAATAGGCCCTATCAACCTGTGTATCCCCCCAAAAGCAGTGGAAAATATACGCCTCACCGTCTTTCCTGATAGGGCATCCTGGCAAGGAACACTGTCTGCTGTAAGAGTTCTGCTGCAGCCCTGCTGTTGCTTTTCTGGCTGTGTCTCCTGATCCACTGAGTCTGCTTCAGCTTGTCTCTGGCCAGGAAGCGAGTCTGGAACGCTCATGGTTCCGGACGGAAATGACCTCCCGGTCCAGTAGTTGTCGCGGACGGCACCTGATCGGGTGGGGGACAGAGCCTGAGATGTGCCTTAAGCTAACTGCCCTCCCCCATCTTCCAGACCCCTTGTTCGATCTGGCCGGGTCTCCTCTTCACCTGGGGGGTCTCCGATCTCCCATCCGGGCTCCTCCGGCTGCAGGGGGGTGCCCAAAATAGGTCCCCCCTCTTCAGTGGCCGACGGGATCTCCTGTGAAAAAAATTACATTTACTCACCTGTGGCTGCAATCGCTCCCGCCAGCTCTCCTCTTCACCCAGGGGGCCTCCGATCACCCCCCCCCCCCGGGCTCTTCTGGAGAGAGCCTGCCAGGCCCTCTTCCCCTCCTTTCCCGACGAGCGCCGCCATCTTGAAGAGGTGAATGACATCATCCAGCGGGCGCCATCTCAGCTCGGCGGCTCAGCTGCCTGATGCCCTGAGATTGGTGGGCAGAGGAGCACGGGGCAGCAGATCCTCTGATCTCCTGCCTCGCCCCCTCTTCTGGCCACCGATCACTGGCATCATTGGATCAGCGAGGGACACAGGAGCTGACAAAAAGGTGAGTAAAATATTTTTTTTTTTCTTAAGGTAATTTTTACTGTGTGTGTGTTTTTTTTTTACTGTTAACTCTTTGTGAACTGGTCCAGGAGAACTATACCAGTTCACAAGGCTTGGGGGCTAGCAAGTCACCTGCGGCTATGGGGTGACTTGCCATTAACCCTGAGCCCCCCCATTACCTGCCTCCCCAAAGCCCAGGGGGGGCAGCGGAGCCCGTGGCCATAGGTTATGCCGGCTTGTAGCCTGCAAGGCCAGGGGTCACCCGGGCTGGTTACGCTGGGTAAGGGTGACCTCAAGCTATTTTTGGGGGGAATTTTAAGGGTTTTTAACCTGGGAGTGGGGACCCTATGTCATTTTTTTTTAATTAACCCCATGTTACCTGTCACCCAGCAGGTATAAAAGGCTTCCAGCAGCAGCAGGAGAGCCGAAGCCAAAGTGATCAGCGTGGGACACAGTGCTCTGAGATAAATGGGAGGTAAGTATTTAAAAATATAATAATAATACAATTCTGTGATTACTCACCTGTAGAATTGGTATTATGAGTATACAGTACGTCCTGCTCCAAATCTAATACTTACACTTGGGATATACTCCGCCAGATGGCGCTGGACTGCAGAGACATCGAAAATAGGCTCCTCCTGGCCCCTCAAATACACGGGGACCTCCCCCAAATCCCCAGCATTGAAAAGCAGTTAATGAGAAGCCGGGAGAATTAAACAATCCAAACTATCAACTATAACAATGATAACAATCACCATACAGGGGATCCAAGATAATTCAACCAAGGGTGGGTTGGAGCAGGACGTACTGTATACTCATAATACCAATTCTACAGGTAAGTAATCACAGAATTGTATTATTCTTAGTATACAGTACGTCCTGCTCCAAATCTAATACTTACAGTTGGGACATCCAATAGCAGTGTCCATAAAGTAGGGTGGGATCCCCAAGAAAATCAGCAGCAGGCAGTTTAAACCACTGCCGCCTGCAGAACCTTTCGGCCAAAAACAGCATCAGCTAAGGCCCTAACATCAACCTTGTAAAACTTTGAAAAGGTATGAACAGAAGACCAAGTAGCGGCCTTGCAAACTTGATCAACAGAAGCCTGGTGCTGAAAATCCCAAGAGGCACCAATAGCACGAGTGGAATGAGCAGTAAGGCGGAAGGGAGGATTCTTCCCCTTAGCAGAGTAGGCCTGAATCACAGCCTGACGAATCCACTTGCTGATAGTAGACTTGGCAGGAGCCAAACCCTTCCTAGGACCAGAAGGGACCCCAAAAAGGGCATCAGTTTTCCTGAAAGGTGCAGTAGCCACCAGATAGTACTTCAGACACCTAACCACATCCAAAGAGTGCAAAACCCTCTCCTTAGCATTGCTAGGATTAGGGCACAAAGAAGGAAGAACAATATCCTGATTCAAATGAAAAGCAGACACTTAGGCAGAAAGTCAGGTTTGAAACGAAACACCACCTTGTCCTGGTGCCTCTCATAGTAGGGGGGCTGAATGGACAGTGCCGCCAACTCAGACACACGCCTGACAGAAGCGATAGCCACCAGAAACACAACCTTGAGTGTAAGAATGGCCAAGGCAGCATCCTGCACAGGTTCAAAGGGAGCACCCTGCAAGGCTGACAGAACCAATTTCAAATCCCAAACAGGCACCATAGGTTTACGAGGGGGACGCACATGAGTGACCCCCAGGAAAAAAGTCCTGATCAGAGGGTGCTGAGCAAAGGACTTCTGGAAAAAAATAGCAAGGGCAGAAACCTGACCCTTCAGAGTACTGAGTTGGAGCCCCATCCCCAACCCATGCTGCAGGAACGCCAGAATCCTGGGAATAGAGAACACACGACAGGGAAGAGACTTAGACTCACACCAGTCAATGTAGACACGCCAAACCCTGTAATAAATGGAAGAAGAAGACTTCTTCCTAGCCTTTATCAAGGTATCCACAACTGAGGAAGACAGCCCCTTCTCCATCAAGATGGAGGTTTCAGCAGCCAAGCCATCAAAGCCAGAGTTTGTAAATTGGGATGGCGTAGTGAGCCCTGAGTGAGCAGATCTGGCACCAAGGGCAGAGCGTACTGATCTACTGCCAGCTGTACCATGTCTGCGAACCACACTCTTCTTGGCCACCTGGGGGCCACCAGAATTGCTGGCACCCCTTCCAGAGCAATCTTGCGCAGAACCCTGCAGGGGAATTGGGGGGAAGACATACAGGAACTGAAAGTCCTTCGATGACATTGCTAGTGCATCCAAGGTCAGGGCCAGAGGATCCCTGGAGAGAGAGACAAAAGCTGGAAGCTTGTGATTGTGGCGGGACACAAACAGATCCACATCTGGTCGGCCCAAACAGTGACACAGAGAGTGAAACACCCCGCTGCATAGGGACCACTCTCCCTGGCGAGAGGTCCCCCTGCTCAGAGAGTCCGCCAGGTGATTTTCCACCCCCGGGATGTACACAGCTGAAATGCAGGGGACATTGGCCTCCGCCCAAGTCAGGATCAGAGACACTTCCTGGAGGGCACCCTTGCTCCGGGTCCCTCCCTGATGATTGATGTAGGCAACTGCCGTCTGGTTGTCCGAGCGCACCTAAACAGGCAGGCCCTGAAGATGAGTAGTCAAGCGAGCCTGAACTAACCTGATCGCTCGCAGCTCCAAGACATTGATAGGTGTGTGGGCCTCCTGAGGGCCCCACCTCCCCTGGAACCGCAGGGACTTCCAGAAACCCCCCCAACCTGATACACTGGCATTCTTGGTGACCGTCTCCCAGAAAGGTGCAAGAAAGGATCTGACCCCCAACAGGTTCCTTGAGTCCATCCCCCACAAGAGGGACCTCCTGACCAGGGGGGACAGCACACAGACCCTGTCCAGGGACGATGGGTCCTTGTCCCATACAGACAATAGTTTAAGTTGCAGAGGCCTCAAGTGGAACTGAACATAAGGGACCACTTCAAAGCATGCCACCATCAGGCCCACCAGCTGCATCCCCTGCCTGATGGAGGGATGGGGACAAGCTAGGAAGGACTGAGCCTGTGCAATCAGACTGTCCACCTTCTGTTGAGGAAGGAAGATCCTTGCCTGAACTGTATCCAGATTCATTCCTAGGAATGGAGTTACCAAGGAAGAGGACAGTGAGGACCTGGGGTGGTTGATCACCCATCCAAATGACTCCAGAATGGACACCACCAGCTGAGTATTCAACTCTGCCTGATGTAGAGACTGGGAAGTGATGAGTAAGTCATCCAGATAGGGAAGCACGCGGACGCCCTGACATCTGAGCAGAGACATCACGCTAGCCAGCACCTTGGTGAACACCCTGGGGGCTGAAGTGAAGCCGAAGGGCAAGGCCACAAATTGGTAGTGTTGATCCATCAGAGTGAACCTGAGGAACCTTTGATGACCTGGGAACACAGGAATATGAAGGTAAGCATCTTTGATGTCCACAGAAGTCATGAAATCCCCTTGGTGCAGGGAAATGATGCCAGAGCGCAGAGTTTCCATGCGAAAGCGCTTGCCCCTGACAAACCTGTTGAGGATCTTCAAGTCCATGATGGGCCTGACTGAACCATCTTTTTTGGGTACTGTGAATAGGTTGGAATAAAAGCCCTTGCCTTTTTCTCTTAAGGGGACCTGGCAGATGACCCCCAGCTCCAGGAGGCCTTGCACCAGCTCCTGAGCTGACACAGGGTCCTGAGGAATCCGGGATCTGATGAATCTTGGAGGGGGATCAGCAGCAAACTCCAACTTGTAACCAAAGGACACTACCTCCTGAATCCACCGGTCTGAGACATGCAGCCTCCAGATGAGAGCGAAGTGCTGCAGCCGTCCCCCCACCCGGATGAGTGAGGGCGCCCCATCATGCTTGAGGGGGCTTGGGAGAGGACTTTCCTTTGGGACCCCAGGAGGAGCCAGGACGTCCACGTCCTCTGCCTCTACCCCAGAAATCTCCCCGGGCCCCAGGAGGCGCAGTCCTTTAAAGGCATCCTGAATAGGACCAAGGGACAAATCCTGCAAGCAGACAGAATGAATTCAATATTAATCCCAACAGGGACCATAGGATTACATGGAGGACACACATGAGCACCCCCTGAAGGAAGTCTTAACCAAGGAAGATTGAACCAGAGACTGCTAAGGCAAGGTGGACAGGGCAGAGCCTGACCCATCAGAGAACTGAGCTGGGGAACCAACTCCAATTCATGCTGAAAACCACACTAGAAACCTGGGAACCGAGAACGCCCAACATGTAAGAGAACTAGACTCGCCCCAATCAATGCGGGTATGCCATACCCTACAACAAATAGAAGAAGACGAGGAAGAGGCTTACTCCTAGCCTTCCCATAGTCACAAACACCGAGACAGATAAACCTGTCTCCATCAAGATGTATGTTTCAGCAGTCAGGCCGACTAGGCCAGGAACTGTAGATTGGAGCGACGTAAAGGGGGCCCTGAGTGATCAAACTGGCACTCCTGGCAAGGTACAGAACTACTGACCACAGTACCATGTCTGCAACCACACTCTACTAGGTCAACTGGGGGCCACCAGAATCACTGGTCCCCTTACCAGAGCAATCTTACGCAGAACCCTGCCTAGCAGAGGGAATGGAGAAGGACATACAGAACCGAACGTCCTGTCAAGACGGTACAAAAGGCATCCGGACCACTGACATAGGATCCTGGGACAGGGAAACAAAGGCTGATAGCCTGTGAAGGTGACGGAACCCAACAGATCCACGACTGGTTGGACTCCATAGCTACACGGGGATTAGCACATCCTGTCGCAGAGGGGCTCCGCCGGAGCTAATGTCACTAACATTCAGGGAGCATTGTCTCCACCCAGAAAGGGAACATAGACACTCCCTGGAAGGTCCGCCAGCTCCAGGCCCCTTCAATGATTAATGTAGGACATCTGTAGTCAGACGGACCGAGCACCCCCAGACTGGCAAATCCAGAAGGGGAGTGGTCAAGCGAGATAGAGCCAACTGAAAAACGCTCACTGTTTAGAATTCAATAGGCGTAAGGACCTTCTAAGGGCCCCACCACCACCAGAATCGCAGGGGGTTTCAGAAGAAACCTTCCCCTTCAACCTGAAAGGTTGGCATCCATGGTGACCGTTTCCAGGAAGGGGCAAGAAGGAACTGCCCCCAGACAGGTCCCTCGAGTTCATCCACTTTCAAGAGAAAAATCGTCATAAAGACCCTGCTCCAGGGGTGCTGGATCCCTGTCCTGTGTTACCAATAGAAGTCGCAGAAGGGCTCAAGGGGAACTGAGCATAAGGGACCTCTTCCGAGCAAGTTAACAACGGGCCCACCAGTTGCATCCCTGCCTGGTGTTAAGAGACCGGGACAGCAATGAGGGACTGAGCCCATGAGACCAGATTGCCCACCTAATTGCTGAGAAGGGGAGAATCTGGTTTGAACCTAATCCAGAATCATTCCTATTAATGGAGTTACCACTTTAAGGGAACAGCGAGGACTCGGGGTGATTGAACACCCATCCAAATGACTCCCAATGGATCCACCAGCCGGGTATCCAACTATCCTGACGCAGAGACAGGGAAGTGAGGAAGGGCGTCCGGGTAGACATCGCGCGGACGCCCCTCAGAGACATCACCATCGTCAGCACCTGAGTGAACACTCTGGGAGTTGAAGAGAGGCCAGATAACAAGGCCACAATTAACAGTGTTGGACTTCCAACACGAACCTGAAGAGCCTCAGAGACCTGAGGGCACAGGGCTGTAAACATAAGCATTGTAGAGTTCCCCAGACTGCAAGAAGCCCACTTGGCGCAAGGTGCTGATGGCCCAACTCAAGAGTATCCATGCAGGAAACTGCCTGTAATTAGAGAATTGCTGTGAATCCAGAATGGGCCAACCCGACCCATCCTTTGGGGGACTGTGGAAGGTGGTATAGCGGCCCTTGCCTCTGCCTATTACGGGCAATCTGCAAGAGACCCTCAGACCTTGCAGGCCTAGCATGGCCTGTGCCAGCAACTGAACAGCGGCAGGGACCAGGAGTACCTGGGACCTGATAAAAACTGGGGAAGGCCGTGCAGCAAACGCTATCCTGTATCTGGAGGACACAACCTCCTGAATCCACCAGAATGAGGCGAGATGCCTCCTGATAAGAGCAAGGTTCTGCAGTCATCCCCTCACCCAGACGGGCGAGGGCGCCCCATCATGCTTGAGGGGGTTTGGTGGAAGATTTGGGCTTAGCCCCGCCGGAGGGGCCAGAGTGTTGTCTGCTGCTCGTGGGGCAGGAGTCTGCACGAAAAATACGGAAGGACACCCTTGGTTTTGTTTAACACTAAGGTAGGGGGGAGGAGGGGTGCCCCTGCCCCGAGGGGGCCGAGACGGCCGTCTGCGAAGGGGTGATTTGCCCTTTTTACCGAACAGGTCTAGACGGGCCCCAAATAGGCGTTGCCCTCTAAAGGGGAGCCCAGTAAGAGTCTTTTTAGTAGCATCATCAGCACCCCACTGTCGCAGCCAGACCAAGTGACGAATAGCCACCGCAAGGGCGGAAGTTCTTGCACACATTCTAATCGCGTCATCCAGTGCTAATACAATACATTTCACAAATACATCACAATTGGAGAGTGCATTAAACACCTCCCAGTGGAGATCCTCGGGGTGATGATCAAGCAATTTTTTGATGAGGGTTCTAGCGACCACTGCAGTAATGGCTGCGGCACAGACCGGGCGCAGCGCCGTCCCAGCGCAACAAAAGGCATGGGAGGCCAGCAGCTCAATACGCCGGTCCTCAGCATCCCGAAGGGTACTATAAGCAGGGGTTGTAAAAAAGGGGGGGTTAGGGACCCCTATGATCGGCGCATCCACCACGGGGGGTGATGACCAACAATTAACCACCTCAGGGGGAAAAGGGTATTTCATATCCCAGTCCCCTGGAAGTTTACTGGGGCATTCCCATTCCTTGAGCACAAGGGCATGGAAATGAGCCTGCTCTAGAAATTCCAAACGTGCAGTCGCAGTATGGAAACGATCCCCTCTAGGCTTGGGGACCTGACCGGGGGGAGAGATAGACAGTGCCTTAAAGACCTTAATCAACAAGTCGTCAGTGTCACACTGGCCCCAGTATTCAGGGCCAGAATCGTCATGACTCCTCGGCCTCTCATCAGATGAGCCTGAGTCAGAGAACAACTCCCCTTCATCAGAAGGGGTATAGTCACACGGAGTAGCAAACCCCTCAGTTCTCATAGAACATACAGAAACATGAGGCGACAGGTGCCGCTTTCTACCAGGGCCCATTCGCTCTGACAACCTAGCAATAATCTGTTCATCCATAGGCAGTCTGGAAGGCCCAGCAGGCTGCAATTCCCCACTTGTAGGCGACTCAGCAGGAGAGAGATTTAAGCCTGGGGAGATAGGTGAATTGAAGCTAGGTGTAGCCACTGGCCGACCAGATTGCAGGGTCAGGGCTTGCTGGGTACAGGGTACGCAGAACCGTGCCCTCTTCGCATCAGCATGGGGTTGTCCATACACTATACACCGCCGGTCTTGTCCCAGAGGGACCCCGGTCACATAATTCAGAGATGCCTCCATATGGTGATTAATCAAGGCACAATATGCCAGTAGGGATTTACACTATAAGTAACCCTGGATGCCCCAAAGACCCGCTATGGAAGTGGGAGAATATTACAAGGCCCGCTATAATTTTACACCGGGCCGGGAGAAGCCAATGGTGTTCACCAGTCTGAAAGACATAATGGGAATAAAGAGTGTCAGAACCATGCGCAGTATTCAAGGATCATGAAAATCGCCCGCGAGGGCACTTACAGACCAAGGGAGGAGGAGGACCACGCGTGCGCGCGACCAGCATCAAAATGGCGCCAAACGAACCTCGAAGGGCGGGCCAGAGCGGGCTGTGACGCGGAGCGCGCCAACCAGGTCCCCACCCCCCCCCCCCGAAGAGCGCGAAGCTCTGAGATAGTTACAAGGTTGTCATGAGGAGCGAAGTGTATGGCACACTTAGAAAAAATGATTTGCCAATGAAGACGCCGCAGCGTCTGAGGCGGCGCAGCCTGGCGCAGCACATCCAGTAAAGGAAGAGGTGCGCGCCAAATACACAGTAAAGAGCAAACAGCATGGCTCCGTTAAGCACGCATGGTGCTGCCTACCTTCACCCGACCAGCACAGCCCAGGCTGGGAGGCACATCACAGGGAGGACGGGTGGGAATAGTCCAACAGGGCAGCAGGCTTTGGTAGCCCCGCTCACCTGCGAGAGAGTGATACTTCATGTCTTCGCAGTCAGCACTGCAGAGAAATCTAGGGATTTGTGGGAGGTCCCTGGGTATTTGAAGGGCCGGGAGGAGCCTGTTTTTCCATGTCTCTGTCTCTCTTTTTTTTTCTTAAAAATATAAAAAACTGTTGAAAAATTACAGCCAAGACATTTCATGTTAAAGCCTAAACTCTGCCGCAAAAAGAAAATATGTAATATGTAAATCACAGTTGAACATCACGCAAATGGTGAAAAATAACCTGTCAACAGAGGGCGACGAAATCTCAAGTACGCTGGCAGTGAAAAGGCTTAAAAGTACCTATGCATGTTGGGTATTGTTCTGCTCGGGGGACCTTGCGCTTTCAGATTTAGCTTGTTTTTTATTGTTTGCTTATTGATATTTTAGGAAAATGTGTTTATTTTGCTTTTTTATTCATTTTTTTAGGTAAACACTGTGCAACCAAAGAATTATTTGAGGGATCACTTGATGAAGCCACTACAATAAGCTGTGTACACCTGGAAAGCTTAATGTGTTTACTTTCTGGGAATATATGGTTTGTGGGGGGTATTCCGTATGTAAAGGGTTGTTCTGGTTGAAAAAGTGCAAGATTCGCACTTTGTCTGCAGAGCTGAAATTTTCACGTAAAATTACCATTATGTGCATGCTTTACTTTGGGGTGTTTGGCAACTCTTCCCTTGACAGGACCTATGCATGCTGAGTATTGTTCTGTTCGAGGAACCTTGCTTTTTCAGATTTAACTGCTTTTTTTCTTGTTTACATATTGTTTTTTTAAGGAAAATGTGGCTTTGATTCAGCTTTTTTATTCTTTTTTTAGGGAAACCTTGTACAACCAAATAATTAATTGAGGGATTACTTCCTGAAAACTGTGGCCACGTCAACAAGCTGGGTACGTCTAGAAAGCTTGAGGTGTGTAATTCCAGAGAATATATAGTTTGTGGGGGGTATTTCAAATGTAAAGGATTGTTGTGAAAAACTGCAAGGTGTGCATATTGCATAGCATAGTTGTATTTTATCTAAAAATCTCCTAAAGCGCTGTTTCGGTTTGGGGGGGAGCCTCCTGGCCAGGAAAGGGTGTCTAACAATACATATGTAGTATCGTTGTTTCCTGGAGAAATGGAGCTTTTACATGCAAACAGTTTTTTTATTTTTTTGCACATATTTTGCCAAAAATATTGCGAATACACTTAAAAAATGACAAACAAGACATTTCAGGTTAAAGACCAAACTCTGCTGAAAAAAACAATATATAATTTTCCCAGGAAATGCCAGGAAATCCCTTCAAAAATCACAGTTAAACACGAGGAGCGCAAAATAGTGCAAAATGGTCTGGCAACAAAGGGTGACAAAATATCCAGATAGGCTGACAGTTAAAGGGTTAAAGGCAATTTATAAAAGGGCGCATCCAGCCTACTTTGAAGTTGAAGGAATGGATGAATAAAGTTTATGTACAGTAAATTAATTTTTGAGGGCATTACAGAATGAGACATTTTACTATTATTATTACTAAAATGGTTTACATGACACAGTGAGTAATGTACCTCCTAAACAAAAATAAATGAATAAATAAAGCCATTTAACCCTTCTATTGCCAGCCACGTAAATTTTACGTGGCTGCCTCTCCAACAGTTAAACGCCAGCCACGTAAAATTTACGTGCCTGACTTTCCCCAGAAATAAAAAAAAAAGTAAAAATAAAAGACACTTACCTGACCCCTCGTTCGATCCGGTCGGGTCTCCTCTTCAGCCAGAGGGGCTCCGATCGCCCATCGGGGCTCCTCCGGCTGCAGGGGAGGGCCCGGAACAGGGTGCCCCCCCCCCCCCGTTTCAGCAGCCGCCCGGTTTCCTATCAAAAAAAAAAAAAAAAAAAAAACAGTCACCTACCTTTGTCCCCGCTGGCTCCCGCAGGCTCTCCTCTTCACGGGGGGGGGCTCCGATCCCCCCCCCGCTCTTCTGTCTTCTGGAGGGGGCATAACAGCCCTCCTCCCTTTGCTTTCCCATGGCGGCCGCCATCTTGGTGACGTCATCGGGGCGGGGCCAGATGACGTCACCGCCGGGTGTCATCGGGGCACCCGGCAGTTGAACTTTCAGATGCCGGTGACGGCTGGGCGGGGAAGGAGGGAGGTATGCGATCCTCCGATCGCCTGCCTCCCCCCTTCTCTGCCCAGCCGTCACTGACAGCAGATCGCCGCGGGACACAGAAGATGAAGATCGGAGGTGAGTAAAGTAAAAGTTTTTTTTTTTTTTTTTAATAAACTTTTTTTAAAAAACGTGTGTGTCTTTTTTTTACCTTTTAACCCTTTGTGAACTGGTAAGGGGTCCATGTGACCCCTATACCAGTTCACAGGGCTCAGGAGTCTGGCAAGTCACCTGCGCTAGCGGGTGGCTTGCCATTAACCCCTGGCACCCCCATTACCTGCCTCCCCAAAGGCCAGGGGGGGGCAGAAGAGCCCGGGCCCACATAGGCTATGTGGGCTCGTAGGCTGCAGGGTGGGGGGGCCACAAAAGCTGGCCCCCCCACTCTGTGCCTACAAGCCCCCATAGCTGGTCCCGGGCTGGTTACTGTGGGTAAGGGGGACCCCACGTCAATTTTTTTTTTGATTTTTAAGGGTTTTTAACCCTTAAAAATCAAAAAAAAAATGGGGTCCGCCCCCCCTGGGAGGGGGGACCCTATGTCATTTTTTTTTTTTGATTAACCCTTTGTGTTCTGTCATCAAGCAGCTATAAAAGGCTTCTAGCAAGTGAGCAGAAGCCAGTGATCGCCGAGGGACAGAGTGCTCCAGGATGGATGGGAGGTGAGTACAGTGTAAAAAAAAAAAAAAATTAATAAAATATTTTTTCTCTTTTGTGTGTCTGTGTCATTTTTTACTTTTAACCTCTTGTGAACTGGTAAGGGGTCCATGACCCCTATACCAGTTCACAAGGCTGGGGGGATGGCAAGCCACCTGCGCTAGCGGGTGGCTTGCCATTAACCCCCGGCACCCCCATTACCTGCCTCCCCAAAGGCCAGGGGGGGGGGGGGCAGAAGAGACATGGGCTATGTGGGCTCGTAGGCTGCAGGGTGGGGGGGCCACAAAAGCTGGCCCCCCCACTCTGTGCCTACAAGCCCCCATAGCTGGTCCCGGGCTGGTTACTTCGGGTAAGGGGGACCCCACGTCAATTTTTTTTTTGATTTTTAAGGGTTTTTAACCCTTAAAAATCAAAAAAAAAATGGGGTCTCCCTCCCCTGGGAGGGGGGACCCTATGTCATTTTTTTCTCGATTTAACCCTTTGTAGTGTGGATGGTTTTTGTGTTTTTTTTGTGAATGTTATAAAATACTTGTTTCAGTTAGGGGGGTCTCCTGGGCAGGAACGGGGGGCTACCGATAAATATGTGGTACCGTTCTAATCGGTAGAAATGGGGCTTTCACATGCAATATGATTTTCCTTAATAAAATACATTTTTTATTTAAAATAAAGGAGTCAATTTTCTAAAAAAAATTTATTTTTTTTTCACTTAATATTGTAAAAAAAAAAAAAAATTACAAACAAGACATTTCATGTTAAAGTCTAAACTCTGCTGCAAAAAAAAAAAAAATATAATTTTTCTGAAAGTTCCAGCAAAAATGGCGCAAAACATGTCGCAAAACATGACGCAAAATGGGGAAAAATGGCCTGTCAACAGAGGGTGACAAAATCTCAAGTAGGCTGGCAATTAAAAGGGTTAATAGTACCTATGCATGTTGGGTATTGTTCTGTTCGGGGGACCTTGCGCTTTCAGACTTAGCTTGTTTTTTCTGGTTTGCATATTTATATTTTAGGAAAAGGTGTTTTTTATTCAGCTTTTTTATAAATTTTTTAGGGAAACCCTGCGCAACCAAAGAATTCTTTGAGGAATTAATTCCAGAAAGATGAGCCCACTACAACAAGCTGGGTACCCTTAGAAAGCTTAACGTGTGTACTTTCAGGGAATATATGGTTTATGGGGGATATTCCAAATGTAAAGGGTT
Organism: Gastrophryne carolinensis; assembly: GCA_027917425.1. Lineage (NCBI taxonomy): Eukaryota > Metazoa > Chordata > Amphibia > Anura > Microhylidae > Gastrophryne > Gastrophryne carolinensis. The sequence continues at coordinate 313,829,857 of CM051237.1, forward strand.
GTTTTGGTTGAAAAATCGCAAGGTGCGCACTTTGTCTGCAGAGCTGAAATTTTCAAGTAAAATTACCGTTATGCGCATGCTTTACTTTGGGGTGTTTGGCAACTCTTCCCTTGACAGAACCTATGCATGTTGGGTATCGTTCTGTTCGGGAGATGTTGCTTTTTCAGATTAAACTTGATTTTTCTTGTTTGTATATAGTTTTTTTAGGAAAATGTGGCTTTGATTCTGCTTTTTTATCCTTTTTTTAGGGAAACTCTTTGCAACCAAAGATTACGTTGAGGGATTACTTCCAGAAAACTATGGCCACATCCACAAGCCTGGTACGCCTAGAAAGCCTGAGGTGTGTACTTCCAGAGAATATATAGTTTGTTGGGGGTATTTTAAATGTAAAGGGTTGTTTTTCTGGAAAAACCGCAAGGTGCGCATATTGCATTGCATAGTTGTATTTTATCTGAAAATCTCCTAAAGCGCTGTTTCAGTTTGGGGGAGTCTCCTGGGCAGGAAAGGGTGTCTACCTATACATATGTGGTACCGCTGTAACCGGGAGAAATTGGGATTTCACACGCAATAAGATTTTATTGACAAACTTACATTTTTTATTCCATTTTTTTTTTTGCACATATTTCACCCAAAAATATTAAGAATATACCTAACAAATGACAAACAAGACATTTCATGTTAAAGCCCAGACTCTGCTGAAAAAAAACAATATATCATTTTCCTGGGAAATCCCTGGAAATCCCCTCAAAAATCACAGTTGAACAAGGGGAGCGCAAAATAGTGCAAAATGGTCTGGCAACAAAGGGTGACAAAATCTCAAGGTAGGCTGGCGGTTAAAGGGTTAATGTTCGACCTACCTCAGTTTGTGGCACAGTATATACAAAGCATGTGGTGCATTGGGAGCAACCTCTGGAGTGGATTCATTTTTGAGCTCCAGTAATGCCCTTTGCTGTTATTTACCAGTCACAACACATTTTTTGTATTTAGTCGATTTGATTTTTTTACTTGTATGTATGTATTGGGCGCTGAGCACTTTATTGGCAGTTTCATGGATGTGTACATTATAAAATGTTTTATTGATGTTTTTTTTTTAGTTGGGTGTGCAAATGTGTAGTGGGGGTCTTGCCTGAGCCTCGCTCATCTGGTACTACTACTTATTTCCTAGTTATCACACATAATACAATAAACAGGAGGTAATGCTTTAAAGCAGATCTGTTTTGAATATACTCCACTGGGTCCAGGGGGTGCCAGTTCTCCTGCCAGAATTGTCAAGATGCTACACGGTGCCTGCCCAATGACTCAACCTCCCCCCACATCCTACCAGAAGAGCAGCATCCTGGGAATCTAGCATCACTAGGAGAGGACTGCACACTGCAGACCTTCCTCTGTGCCTCCTATTGAGGCAATGTGCAGCAGCTGCTCCACTCTGCTCCTTGTGACCCTGCTTCTCAGCACGATTTAGACTCAAAGCTCCAGCATTTAGGAAGAACTGCATTATACAATTTAAATCAAATTCATGTAAAAGGGGTCAATTGCAACACAGTATTCATTTGACTTACAGTTAACGCGCTCAAGTCGATGCCTTGATTTTTCATGAGAAACTCGTATATTTTCTCATTCTGGAGAATGTCTTTTGAAATGTGCTTGCAATGATCAACAATACTGTTACCATGCTTGCAGTTCATCAATGATGTAAAATCAGGACCTCGGCAATAAAGATCAAAAGCTTCATCAGCGCCAAGACTTGGGCCTAATAATAAAAAAATGGAGGATTTATAAAAATGTATAGCCGATCGACAAAAACACCATTACCCTCCCCCCCCTTCAACACTCTCTCCTGGGGCATCCCAGGGATGCCTCTACAGTTATGGATCCTTAGGAAGCCAAAATCGGGCATTAATGATTGGGGGGACAGTAGCTGCATACTTCAGTGAAGCATGTCTCCTATTGGTTGAGCTGCGGATTATGCACATGTATAGCTATTAACTGTCCCCCCAAAAATAAGCAGCTCTGCCAGGTAAGTGTCAGTATCTCTCCAATTCAGGGTTTACTGATGGTGCCAGGGGATAGGTTATGTTAGTTTAGTCTCCCCGTAAACCAGGACCCAACCCTGGCATAGAATTGCAAGGGAGAGTGGATTACTGTGTTATTCAGTTGAAAAAAAAACACTAAAACCAAAATCTGCAACAACATCAAAAGATATTGTTTATTTTGATATAGCAGCACACTCACCATTAAAAAGCAACACATTTCCTAAATGCAAATTTCCTAATATTGCAAGGATTTCATCTTGGGAAGTTAAATGATGTCCAATCAAACAAAATGTTCTGTTGCTGTCAGATGACAAACTTCCTTTGCGTGGAGGATTATATTCCAAAGTGATCTCAGCTTTCCTATAATTAAGAAAATAAAGTAACAAATAAAAAAAACTAAAAAACAAAAAAGTCTTGCTTTTCTATTGCTTCATGCTGGCGCCATGGGGGTGAATTAAAAGGTCAGTCCAGCCAGACTACCTGATTTAAAAGCACCCCCCTCCCCTGCCACCCTTACTTAGCACTAAAGCACGGCAGGGGGGTTAAATAACACTTCCCTTGCCCTTAAACCATCAGTGCCGGCTGCCTGATCACAAAGTCGGGCGCGGTCAACTTTTCTAAGCTGCATCAGGAGGCCAGAGCGGAAGTTCCCAGCACGTGCGCACTCCCACCCACCTGTTCACTTGAATGGGCGGCGGCCGTGTGGACTGCACAGGGAAATTCCGGCTCCAGCGGAATCAAGCAGCAGTTAAATGATAGCTGCACCCGGAGCTGCAATCAGGCAGCTGGATTAATGGAGAGGTAAGTGTTTTTAAAATCAGGCAGCCTGGCTGGACTGGCCCTTTAAGTATCTGCTGGAATGGTGCCAAAGCAAGCTGAGGCAAGGTAGCCTCAATCTGCTTCACAGCTCTATGAAAGCAAGCTAGCCTGCAACATTTAACCATGCAAGGGGACCATCACCACCTTGTCATGATCCGGCTATATTTTATAAAAAAAAAATCAAGGGGCTGAACTCACTCAAGTATGAAATTGTGATTCCATAAAACGCATCTTAAAAGGGGACACAGGCCTAAAAAACCCGCTACGCAGTGGGGCGGGAGGGAGAGGGGCTACGCAGTGGGGCGAGAGGGAGTGGGGCTACGCAGTGGGGTGGGAGGGAGAGGGGCTACGCAGCGGGGCGGGAGGGAGAGGGGCTACGCAGCGGGGCAGGAGGGGAAAAGTCTGCGTCGAGCAAGAACATTTTCAGCTGCTCAATGCATCTCTAGGTGAAGGTCCAGACAGCAGAGATAAAATGAGCATTTCCTCATTTAGGTAGGTTACCTCTTTTTTACCAAGTGCCTAAATAATTCCATTAATATTTGTATTTGGAGATAAACTTCTTGTAACAATTAAGGCATATACCAGTAAATGTTATTTCAAAATTCTTAGTAATTATACAGCAATTATAGTATGATTCGGTTAACCAAATACTAATACCACCTCTTGAACACACTGATGTTCATCCAGGACTACCAAGCAGCCATTGAAATTCCTGTCCTCCTTATAGTGAAAATCCTGGGTGTTGGTCCACTTCTGCGGGGCACCCCGATCGGGCGCTCAGATCCGCTGTGGTATGTACGGACAAGCGACGGACAGCCACAGCGGCTCTGAGCGCGCTGGAGGCCGCCTCTCGCGCTTCCTTCTAACAGGGAGCGCGCCCTGCTAGAGGGCAAAACGGCCGGCGCAGGTACGCGCCCTGCTAGAGGGAAGCACGAGAGGTGGCCGCGGCCCGCACATGTGCCGTTGGAACGGGGAGAAGGTAAGGTTTGTGGGCGTCCTGGGGGGCTTCACACAGTGGGGCATCCCGATTTCGGATGCCCTGCGGGGAGGGAGCCGATTGGCCCGGGAATCTTATAGATTCCCGGGCCGATCAGCCATGGGTGTTGGTCCACTTTAATAAATCTCCTCTGAGTCTTGAGGCCATTTTATCAGATTTAGAAACTATTTTTAGACAGTCTTCAAAAGCACCAAATAAATATAATATCCTAAATAAGAGCACTGGGAAAAGTGCACAAACATGCTTAAAGTTATACAGCAGGGAGAAAAAACATAAAGGGTACTTACCTTTTGTCCTGCTCCACAGGTCGCTGCAGGTCCGGAGCTTCAGACCTCACCCAATTGCTCTACGGGGCCCCCGATGCATCCGCCGCCTCCTGCGCCGTCTGGGGCCAGACCCGGGGACATAATTGCGACTCGTCATCAATCACCGAGATTTGGTCACGCCCTCGACATTCATTGCAATAGAGGTAGTGGTGAGACCTTATATGCCCCCTCCCCATTGTAGTGAATGGAAGGGAAGTGGCCCACCCCCTGTGACTGATGGTGGAGGTGAGGTCTGGCACAGAAGTGCCAGAGAATAGTGTTTTAGGCCTTGGACAGTGTGGGAGGTGACAAGTGACACAAGACAAAAATACCATTTTGTGAGTACTCACCTGTAAAATGGTTATTACGAGTATGTCACGCACCCCACTTCCAAATATTCATGACACTTGGGAACCCGGCCTGTAGAGGGCAATCTTGCAGAGATGACATGGAAAAAGGAGCCCCTCCTGGTCCATAAGTACTGGGTTCCTCCCACTATTCCTCAGTCTTTTTAAAAAGCAGTGAAGAACCAAGAAGAGCAAATTATATTCGATAATTGAAAAATAGTTTGAAAATAATAATCACCATATAAAGGATCCCTTAGAACAAAAAAACACTAGGGCACCAATAGGTTTGAATGAAGATACTTCATTTGCACCTTTTTTGGGACGGGATTGATTTGATTTTAGCACTAAGGAATCACCTGTCACTGGTTTGTATCCAGCCAATTGTATGTTGTCTATTTTTGGATTCTGTACAATTTGGTATCTCACATTGGGCACTACTGTGTATTTTTCTTAGTCACTTAATGAACTTTAGAATTAATTTTATTTTTCACAATTTTTCATTTTTTTATTTTTATATTTTTTATATATATATGGTCCATACAGCATGAGATGCCCTTCGTTTATCCATCACACGGCTTAGAAGGAAACAGACAACTATGTGGAGAATGGATGAAGATCTTTGAGATGAATTCGCCCATCACCGCCCTACTACCAGGGACAAAGGCTTATGTTTGGGCGTCACTAGAATCGTGTTTTTAGAATGAAAAACCTCAGATGAGCTTCGGGTTTTCTTCTTCTGCCCTATTCCCCATGAGCTCTAAAACATCGGGCGCTTGTGTAGAATTAAGCAATCGTTACTCTTGGATGTATGCACTCTAACATTGGACATTGGCAACCACAAGTCTTTTTAAGTCCATGGATCATGAGGAATCGGGACATCCTTTTGAAACTTGGCCCATTTGGATGGAGAGTATTCGTATATTAATTATTCCATTAATTATCCCAAATATTCAAATTGGGACACTCTCCCAGGATGGACATTGATGTATAGTTCTTTGGGATGGACCTCCTTTCTCCATTTTCAGTAAAACAATGGTTGTGTATACGTGTAGAGGAACCTAGCTCGGATAAAGAGATCTTCTTGTTGCGGGACTTGACCAGTGGGCCTCTGGGGGCCACACCAGTGACTCACTGGTCTGTCCTCTTATGTAATTCCCACCATTCATTTGGAACACTCATGGTGAAAGTTCTATAGCCCTAATGGTGGGGCTGATATAGGTATAGACCATAATGAGAATTAATAACTACAGGCTATCATGAAGCGGCCCCTCTGTTTAATTTTATTTATCATAATTCACGTTGAATTGGGGTCCACAATGATTGGGATTAATAATCATTAATAGTAATCACTAAATTTGTATTGCAGACAGTATATGATTAACACAGATCATTGGGGAAAGGCTGAACACTTGGTGTGTATTGACAACCCAAACGAATCATTGATCACCTACATGACCGATACAGATCATGTGGGTGGTCATAGAATGTCTGTAATGCAATTAATCAAACACAATATATTTTTTTCACACATATCCTTTAGGTAATAATATTTTTTAGGTAATATATGAGAGCACATATGATCATTTTCACTTATAATGTTATAATATATTAATGAACGTTTAAATTCACTATGTCAACTAAGTATTCGTTTTTTAGTTTTTAATTTTTATTTATTTTTTAGTTTTCTCGTTTTAATTAACATTGATATTTTATATTATATTTTATAATTATCAACTTAATTGTAATATAAAATGTTAATTAATATAATATTTATACACGGCCTAGGGCAAAATAATTAATCAGGGGGGACCAGTTAATCATGAAATCTCATCCTAGCCATTAATTGTAATGAATTAAATTAAATTAATCAAAATAAATTAATTGGAATATGCAGAATATTGATCAACTAAATTAATTAAAAATAATTTAATAAACATGATAAATATAAGGCATGATAGATTTGACTCAGAAATACGTCATCCACATGGGGACAATATGAGTACGACTCACTGTACAACGCCCCTTTAAAAGGATTTATGGTTTTATACTGTGAGAATAAAAGCATTAGATAAGATGAGTGTAGACATAGAATTGAGTGTATATTTGTATGTTTTTGTCGTTATTATCGTAATCATATTGATTTGTTTGCTGTCCATCCCATCCATTAATACCATCAACCATACCAGGCACAGGGCTTTGTGTGCACGTGCGCGGTCCGATCGTGGCCACGCGCGTGCGCATGAAAAAAACGCCCATTTCCACCTTTTTTCCCCCCCTCCCTTTGACCCTGTCCCCACCTGTGGTGGGTGTGCCTCTAGAATTAGACCGAGAACACAGTGCGCGTGCGCACTGGGTGTAAATCTCGGTCGCGCCTCATGGGAATAGCGCATGCGCGCTGGGTGTAGGGTGACGCGGACGCTTTAGTGCGCCTGCACGCCTCTATATCACGGACCGGCGGCCCGCGCCTGATAATTCCAGCGATCCCCGATACATATACATATATATGTATCTAAATGGCATCTTTTCGGTGGTTGCACAGATTGGGAATTACAGACTCCGCACATGGGCTATTTTACAATACACCGGCAACATAATGACTGGTTATGTGCACGCCCCACAGGAAGTTGTGGAAGTCACAAGAAGCCATTATAGGAGGAGACACACAGGTGTGCCATCAATTTCCAAGGGTATATAAGGATGGGATTTTTTGGAGGACAGCATAGAACACCCTGAGGAAGTGATTGCTCACGCAACGCGTCGGTGTTGGTGAACGGGGGCGGACAGGTGGACCAGGACTCACCTACTGGTGATAGTATCACATTTTTACTTTTATTATCATGTGAGGTTAATTCATTTATCTACATATGCCTTGATATATTGGTCATACTGTCAACTTGTGTTGGTCACTCTTTGCACTTTGCACTTTAAACCCCAGTACTCTTTGGGGTTTTCCTTTTTATTAAATCTATATCTATAATCTCTTTCAAGTGATTATTTCTGTCTTTTATCTTTGTGAACACATTTTCACACGCATATATATTTAAGGCATATGCGCACAGTCACTGCCACTTTCTAGACAGAAGACCTTTTATATCCGGCATTTTTATATAATTGGTATATCTTGGAGGAATATCCACCATCTATTGATATAGCTTTAAATAGTCCATGTAGGCCACCTGCTGCACCTGTTCATTGCTTTTGTATATATTTTAACCATGTTGTTGTCAATGTATGTTGTATGTCTATGTCTATGACTTCATAGCTTAATAAACTTTAACCAATTAATTAATTATCCTGTGTGCGGCTTAAACTTATGTGGTGAGACAATAGCAGTCTGATACTGGCGGACTGCCCCTTGGTTTAAAGTCATTAAGGGCCCTTCTCACCTTGCCAGCACCTACATCTTTATTGAACTGTGCGGGTCTCTTTAAGGTTTTTGTATTAGAACAAAAAAGGGCGGGGGAAGTGGGGTGTGTGACATACTCGTAATAACCATTTTACAGGTGAGTTGTCACAAAATGGTATTATTCCTAGTATGTCACACACCCCACTTCCAAATATTCATGACACTTGGGACATCCAATAGCAGTGTCTATAATGGGTGGGGATCCCCAAGGAATAATGCATAACTTAAATTACTGCAGCTTGCAGAATTTTGCGGCCAAAAGCAGCATCCGCTGAGGCCCGCACATCAACCTTGTAAAAATTAGAAAAAGTATGCACAGAAGACCAAGTCGCAGCCTTGCAAACCTGTACAACAGAAGCCTGGTGCTGAAAAGCCCAGGAAGCTCCAATAGCACGAGTAGAATGAGCGGTGACACGAAAAGGGGGAACCTTCCCCTTAGCCATATAGGCCCCAATGATGGCCTGACGTATCCACTTACTAAGGGAAGATTTGGCAGGAGCAAAACCCTTCTTGGGCCCAGAAGGCACAACAAAAAAGGCATCCGTCTTGCGGAAGGCCGAAATAGTAACTAAATAATACTTAACACAACGAACTACATCCAAAGAATGTAAGACCCTTTCCTTGTCGTTACTAGGTTTAGGACACAAGGAAGGAAGAACTATATCCTGATTTAGGTGGAAAGCAGACACCACCTTAGGAAGGAGATCCGGTTTAAAACGGAAAACAACCTTATCTTGAGGCCTCTCAAAATAAGGGGCTAGAATAGACAAAGCCGCCAGTTCAGAAACTCGGCGGACAGAAGTAATAGCAACCAAAAAGGCAACCTTCTCAGTAAGAATAGGAAGAGGGATATCCTGCAAAGGCTCAAAGGGAGCAGCCTGCATAGCTGAAAGCACTAGGTTATGGTCCAAAACAGGAAGTATAGGCTTTCTGGGAGGCCGCACATGCGCGACTCCTTGGAAAAAAAGTCTTAACCAAAGGATGAAGAGCAAACGACCTTTGAAAGAAAATAGCCAAGGCAGAGACTTGCCCTTTCAGAGCACTAATCTGGAATCCCATATCCAGACCTCGTTGCAGATATTCCAGAATTCTAGGAATAGAAAATACTCTACAGGGCAAAGCCCTGGATTCACACCAATCAATATAGGACCTCCAAGTCCTGTAATAAATGACAGAGGAAGACTTCTTCCTAGCTCTAATAAGAGTCTGAATAACCACATCAGAAAGACCTTCATCTTTCAAGATGGAGACTTCAGCAGCCATGCCGTCAAAGCCAGCGTTAGTAAATTGGGGTAACAAAGTTGACCCTGAGTGATGAGATCTGGAAGAAGAGGCAGATGGAACCGATCCACTGCCAGCCTTACGACGTCTGCGTATACCACAGACGTCTTGGCCACCTTGGCGCCACCAGAATTGCTGGCGCCTCCTCCAGTGCTGACTTGCGAACCACCTTGCTGATCATGGAGAATGGGGGAAACAGATATAGGAACCCCAGATCCTTCCAGGCCAGAGACATGGCATCCGCTGCCACTGCCAGAGGATCCTGGGATAGAGACACAAAAGCTGGCAGCTTGTGATTGTGACGAGAAGCCAACAGGCCCAACCGTGGAGTCCCCCACTTGTGACAGAGGAACTGAAAGACCCTTGGATTGAGAGACCATTCTCCCTGGCGAGAACATCCCCTGCTCAGGGAGTCTGCCTCCACATTCTCTGTCCCCGGAATGTAAACTGCTGATATGCAGGGAACATTGATCTCTGCCCACTGAAGGATCAGAGACACTTCCCGGAGGGCACCCCAACTGCGAGTCCCTCCCTGGTGATTGATGTATGCAACAGCTGTTCGGTTGTCTGACCGAATCTAAACTGGCAGACCCTGTAAGAAATGGGTCAGTCGAAGTAGAACAAGACGTATGGCCCGAAGCCCTAATACATTAATTGGAGAATAAGCCTCCTGAGGCCCCCACAATCCTTGGAACTGATGCTTCTTCCAGAAGCCCCCCCAGCCCACCAGGCTGGCATCCGTGGTAACCAGTTCCCAACGCGGAGTCAGAAATGACTTGCCCTTCTGGAGGTTGAGCGATATTAACCACCACTGAAGGGACTGCAAAACGTGGGGAGACAATAGACAAGTCTGATTCAATGACAGTGGGCACCTGTCCCACTTTACCAAGAGGAAGAGCTGAAGCGTCCTTATGTGAAACTGGGCAAACGGGACTGCCTCGAATGCAGCTACCATCAATCCCACTAGTCTCATCCCTAGACAGATAGACTGACGAGGGTTGGACAAGAATAGACGAATCAAGTCCTGAATCAGAACCATTTTGGACTGAGGAAGAAAAACCCCGGCCTGAAATGTATCCAGAATCAGGCCCAGGAAGGGAATTTCCCTGGACGGACAGAGAGAGGATTTGGGGTAACTTATTACCCATCCGAACCTCTCTAGACCACCGTCCTGGTGTCCAACTCTGATTGTTCGAGGGAGGAGGCCGCGATAAGAAGATCGTCCAGAAAAGGCACAATGCGGATGCCCTGGACCCTGAATATAGCCATCACTCCTGCCAGCATCTTGGTAAAGACTCTTGGGGCCGAGGTAAGGCCGAATGGCAGGGCCACAAATTGATAATGCTGGTCTTCTATCGAGAACCTGAGAAATCTCTGGTGACCCGGAAAAATAGGAATGTGCAAATAAGCATCCTTGATGTCTAGGGATGTCATGAAGAGCATCGATCGTTGATCGCAGAGACTCCATGCGCAATTTTCTGAAACTGATAAATTGATTGAATCTCCTTAGGTCTAGGATAGGCAGAACAGAGCCGTCCCTTTTGGGTACTGTGAATAGGTTGGAGTAAAACCCCAAACCCCTTTCCACTGGAGGCACTAGGCCATGATTAACAGATTCGCTACTGCTGCCCGCAGTCCCTGCGCAATTGCCGGATCTGACGGCATCCGGGTCATGAAAAATCTGGGAGGAGGCCGGAACTCGAATTCCAGTTTGTAACCAGAAGAGACTACTTCCAGAACCCAATTGTCTGATACCTCCTGACCCCAGACCTGGAAGAAGAACCGCAGCCGTCCCCCCACCCATAAGGGTGAGGGCGTCCCCTCATTGTTGAGCAGGCTTAGTGGCAGATTTGGTTTTGGACCCCCAATTCTGACTTGGACGGCCACGTCCCTTTCCTCTATTCCCTGCATTCCCTCTAGGGGCTGAAAACGCCGATCCTCTACCGGATCTAGACCCCTGAAAGGAAGGGTTAAAAGAGGCCACTCCACGAAAGGAACAACGTTGTTTCTTACGCTGAGGTAATTTGCCTCCTTTAGTGACAGAATCCAATTTTTCTCCAAAGAGGCGCAATCCTACAAAAGGGAGCGCTGTAAGCGATTTCTTGGCTACAATATCAGCTGCCCACTGCCACAACTATACTGACCGCCCAATGGCGATTAACAAGGCAGAGGTTCTGCTGCACATGAGCAGAGTATCATCTAAGGCAGAAAGTACAAAAGATGCAAACATCTCACATCGCTTAAAGTGGACCAACACCCAGGGGGGATCGGCCCGGGAATCTATAAGATTCCCGGACCGATCAGATCCCTCCCCGCGGGGCATTCGAAATCGGGTGTTGGTCCACTTTAAGAGCGGCGTACTCATCAGAGGCCGGATCAAGCCCTGAGTAATTCATTAGGTCTCTCACAACAGACCTAATAGCCACTGTCATGAGTGCTGAAGCACCAACAGGCAGCAAGGCCGAGCCCACACTGGAAAAAGCGTGGCACGCCATTTGATCAATACGCTTATCCTCTCCATCTTAAAGTGTAGTGGAGTCAGGAGAATGCAACACAGAAGAATTGGATGAATCAAGCACAGGGGCATCCACCACAAGTGGTGATGACCAACGCTCAACAGTATCAGCTGGGAATGCCAGGAAGCCGCGCAGGCTTCTCCCATTCTTTAAGAATAATTTCATCAAAATGCTTTTGATTTGGAAATTCTAAACGAGGTTTAAAGACTCCAAAGAATTCCCCTTTTTGAGGAGGGACTACTTCAGGAGGAGTGATAACCAAAACCTCAAATAACTGAGCAAGAGCCTTTGGGGTATCCACAACACTAGCTTCACCCTGCTAAATCACAGTACCAACAAATTGCTGTTCATCAGAAACATCTGAATCCTCATATAATTCTCCTTCTTCTAACTGAGAAGGATCAGACCAATAAAGCATTTCACAATTATCCAACTCACTTACCCGAACGGCCTGAGTCAAATGTATCCTTTTAGCTGAGGCCTTCTTGGCCACAGAGCTAGACATTAATTTTTCAAGATAAGCCAATCTGGCACATAAATCAGAATGCGACTCACCACCCATGACAATATCACTGGGGGGATAAGACATGGTGGAGTAGGAGATAAGGCAGAAGCCGCAGACGCCGAAGCCTGGGCCCCAGTTTGCTTCATAATAGTTAATTGAGCACAAGGGACGCAAAGAATTGCGTTATCCCCAACAAGGGATGCCCCACATCCAAAACATTGCCGAGTCTGTACAGAGGGAACTGCATGCCCGTTGTCCTGAGATGCCTCCATATGGTGTTTAGTATTATACTATAATTGATTATAGTCGCCAAGTATATATGGGATTTACGCAATTGCTACCCGGGATGCCCCTTTAAATAGTCCCAAGTGGGAGGATATTAACACAAATGGACCCCCAAATAAGGCTTTAAGGGCTAAAGACCAGGAGAAACCCCTTTAAAATAAAGAGTTTCCACCTACAAAGAAAACAAACAGTCACCAATGCACACAATACAATAAATGACAAAGCATGAAAAAAAAAAAAAATGGCAGAAATTCCCTTCAGCAAGCTGAGGGGTACTCACAGCACCAGGAAATCAGCTCGCACCATGAGGGAAGACCATAGGTAAGCAGCAGGAGCCAGGCAGACAAAGGGAGCACACCAAGGTGCTCTGGGAAATGAAATGACGCTGTGTGCCTAAGCCCCGCCCACCCCCAGAATCACATGACCAAGAATGGAGGGAAATTCAAATCTGAACACAGCCAGAAACAAAAGAGCTTTAAAAGGTAAGCAAAAAAGAATGCATCCTAGACAGAGATAGGAAAATCTAAATAAAACATATCCTATTAAATAGTGTAGTAAACATACATAATAATATATATGTAATAAAGATTTTATATATCTTTTTTTTTTTTTTTTTTTTATTATTTGTGTGCATGGTGACAAATAAGCCCAGATAACGCCCCCCCCCTCCTTTTTACCCCAGCAGGGTAAAGGAGAACTAAAGGGGAGAGGATAGAAATGCACCCATAAGGCACAAGGGGATTATAAAGGGACAGGGGCATCCCATGCCGGGAACACCAGCCGGAAACCCACACACATTTGGGTCTCACGGAGGAGTAAAACTCCTGTATACACCAGAAAGTGTATGTATCTACCTTTGCCTGAACCATACAGCCAGGGCTGGGAGGCATACAATATAACCAAACAGGTTTAAAGAGTATCAGACAGAAATAGAGAAAAAAAGGGGCCGGGAGCAAACCCGGCTACCTGCAGCTTGAAGGAGAGTCATCTTCTGAATGCTTCGCTGACTGCAAAGACGAAAAGACTGAGGAATAGTGGGAGGAACCCAGTACTTATGGACCAGGAGGGGCTCCTTTTTCCATGTCATCTCTGCAAGATCGCCCTCTACAGGCCGGGTTCCCAAGTGTCATGAATATTTGGAAGTGGGGTGTGTGACATACTAGGAATAAGTTAGTATCCTTTTGTTTGTTTTTTTCCCAGCTGTATCACTTTAAATCCTCTAGACCAGAAGCCCCGGACTTTTCTTTAATGAGAGATCGCTTTCCATTTTTTAAATATTTCAGTTGTCGGTCATCTAAAATCATGTCAAAATATAGCCATCTAAAGTACGTGGGAGTATAGACCTAGCTTTTCATTACCTTTTGGAGATGTTCCGGATTTATGTAGCAAATCAGGATTTGGTATAGAATAGATGGCAGCAGATTGGGTTGGGGCACAGATCAGTCTGAAGTCTTGACATGTACCTCCTGATAGGACCTTGTGTACACATACCACTGGTTGGGGACTCTGCTCTAGACTACATTTAGCTTACAAAAAAAAGCCAGTATCACCACATACCGCTGTCCAGAGACCCACATCAGTATCTTGCTGCAGACCTTATTCTTACTTTCAGGCAACTCTTTGTATGTGAAAGACAAATGCTCCCAACATCCAGGATGGAAAACATGTTCTTGTGTTATAGCTTGTGCCAGGAGGACACATCCGAATTCATCATTAACATGTGTACATATTCTGTTAAGCAAAGAACACAATTTGGTCACAACCAAGTATCACTGTATCATCATCAGTGAAATGTAAAAAGCATTACATTTTCATAGGTTTTTAAACTATACCTAAAATTTCCCTCCCCCCCCCCCATTCCTCCCCCAGGAATAACGATATACACACTGATCTTCAGCTGCAGTCTATTATTGTCCCAATCGAGGGCATCCCAGAGAAGTGGAGAGACACATGAGAAGTCCTGGATTAAGTAGGAGTGACAGATAGTGAGTAGAGGCTGCACTGGTGGCTGATATTGCTGTGTTTAGTAATGAAACGTAAGAAGAGTCTGGCTGTAGGGAGCTTGCAAGTTAGTTTTAAAGAGGAACAATGCACAGGAATTTCACTTTCACATGGTGTTCCTTTGGGATGCACTGTATCCAATCAGGTCAGCATAAAACCTTACCTTTCTCTCTCTCCCTAGGTGCCGCATCCCCCACTCAGATTCTAGCTGTGGTGTGTCCGTGCCTGCCATTCAGAAAGATCTGGTGCAGGTACGCACACAGCTAGTGGTGAGCGGGAATGCGGCCGCGGCGCAGAGACGTGACAAGGGCTCTGGGAGCACATGAATAAAGTGGTGATCCGGGGAGTAAAAAGGAAGTTACCCAAGTTGTGCAGTGGATTTTAGAGTAAATTGGAGGGTTGGCAGTCTGTTTTACAACAGTCTTTTCGGGATACGAACAGAGCATGCACATTTAAAGAAGTTCAGTAAAAAATTAATTCCTCTTTATTATGGAGCAGCAGCAAATTCGGCTGCTCTGCTGTGCATCAGCACCTGATAACCATGAGAACATGGCAACCGTTACTAATCTCTTCTGAGATCCATGTCCCGTGTGACCAAGAGCAGCCTGTTTGCTGTAATAGCTTGATAGGCTGGTCTATGTCTGCCCTGTTCTCTAGGTTATGGGGAACCAATAAGCAGTGGGCTCCCCCGTACACAGAAGTTCCCAGAAGTGTTGTGCCCTCTACAACCCACAATCTCAGGTCTGTGGGAAAGTCTACCAAAGCCGACATTCCCTTTGGGCTACTGGAAACCGGGACAGTAGAAAAATAAGGTGGGATGAAATAGAATTGAGGGACCAGGTAGTAAAAGACCTTTTAGATGAGGAAGGATAGTCCTTGTTGAGTACATGTAGTCTGGGAGTAAGGTGTGGGGGATGTTTGTGTCTGGCTCCATTCAGTAGTCCAGTTTATGTGCCGGAATTAGAAAGACATATCCCAGCTTGATCTTCGGGGGTTTAGAATCAGTGACGAGTGGTACCTAGGCAAGTATATATGTGGCAAGTATATATGTGGCACTAAGGCCCAATGCCTGGAATTGTCCTTTAAGGTTCACCTAAAACTGAAAGATTAGTCATGGTGGACATTATTTTAACATAAAACCAGTTAACCGACCCCCAAAATTGCAACATTACTTCTGGGCTTTGAAGAACGGCCAAGCAGTAAGTGTAATTCCTCCATTGCACTCCCTTTGCACACACGCGATTTGGGCGGGGGGGGGGGGGGCACATTGCCTGTAATTGGCGATGCCGCACACTGCCTGTAATTGTCTGGAGTAAACAGAAATAAAAGAATTACCTGAAAATAAGTCGTCCAGTCATCATACTGGCCCAGATCTGGATCATCAGCACTTTAGATCCCACAGAGATTACATGAATGCAACCATCATCTAGAAGACTCTCATTACTGGGACCATCCTGTCCTGAAGTCTTATCGCCTGTAAATTTAGCGTTAACATGAAAATTATTACTATGATGTACAGTTTACACTGTCAAAGCATAACAGCAAATAATATGCATCATGAATCTTGTTCACAAAACAAATTACAATGTCACATAATAAGTACCCTCTTGGGTTCTTTCTACAGAACACACCCTTTCCCTACACTTTCCCTTAACCGCTTGCTCCCCTTTTTCCCCCTACTACACCAATTTAGTCCTTCTCATTAGCTTTCCTTTTCTTACTCCCTCACTTTTTTTCTCTCCTCAGTTATTCTTTCCCGAAGGATACTTTGCTCTTGCTAAATAACAGTCGCTAGCCATCATGTGGAGAGACCAATGTTAGGCTTAATATAGGGGGCTAAAGAGACCAAAAGACCCTCTAAGGTAAAGGAAAAAATCCTTGTTGGTCTTAACAGTAACTGTATTTCTACAAGTTCTTCAGGACTCAGAGAAAGGCTTCTCCTCCTAGAGAGGAAACACAACTGGGACAAATTTTAAAGCCCCAACCCTTCCCCCAATCCTCAGTATTAAACAAGTAGGACCAAAGGACTTAAACTATCGGGGGAGGGTGTAAGGGCCATTCCGAAACAAATAAGACTAACAGGGATTTTCTCCCATCATCCTTCAGAACAGGCATAGAGAGGATTAAAAATAAAAGGGGGTGGGAGACAGCTTGTAAAACAATTCTACCAAAAGATAGTTGTTGCTCGGAGAGAAGTACTAATATATAAAGTCTAAGGAAGGTATGGGGAGAGGCCCAGGTAGCAGCTTTACAAATGTCATCTATGAAGATGCGTCACCTCTCTGCCTAGAATGTGGAGACTGGAATGTGCTCTAATATAAGGTGGGGGGGAGGGTTCATACACTTTTAAGTTAGTGCTATGGCTTGTCTAATCCACCTTGCTAGTGCGGCTTTAGAGGCTGCTAAGCCTTTATTCCTGCCAGAAAAGAAAACAAATAACTGATCAGCCCTCCGGCAATTATCAGTTATTTCTATGTAGTTGATTATTATTCTGTGTGCACTAGAGCCTGGGAAGAATCATCAGGGATATCTGTGTCTGGAGGTAGAGATGGAATAACTGACGAAAATGACAGACTATTTTAGGGAGATACAGGGGATCAAGCCTTAGAGCCAATACCAAATCCCAAGCTGGACATCTATTCCTCTGAACTGGTTTCTTGTGGGCTATTAAAGTAAATAATCTGCTGACTAGCCTTTTACCTAGAAAAACTGACAATACCGAGGCCTGGGTTTTAAAGCATTTACTGCGAACCCCTCCTGGAGAATTCCCAGGACTGAAGCATTTGCCTCTTTATGCAGACTGTTGACTTTACAGAATGAAAGAAAATGTTTCTATGTCTTTGCATATATCCTACTCGTAGTCATTTTTTTACTGTCTAGAAGCTTCATGACTACTCATGACTACTCTTTGAGATAGACCTTTGTCTCTTAGTATTTGCCATTCAGGATCCATGCAGAGAGTCTTAGATGCTGGAGAGAAGGATGATGAATCAGGCCTTGGGTCAGGAGCTCTGGAATTCGTGGGCGTTCCCAAGGCTATTCTGATGCTATTGCCTTTACTCCAGTGAACTAGCTCCTTTTTGGCATTGCGGGAGCGATTAGGATGACCTGAGGGAGAATCTGAAATAGAGGAAAGGTGTAGGCTAGACTGAACTTCCGCTGTTGGGCTAGAACACCCTCAGGGCTCCACCACCCCAACCTAGGGAGAAGAACAGCTGACACTTTGAGTTGCTGTGGTGGCAAAGAGATCTATGCTTGGAGCGCTTCACTTAGCTATCAGCAGAAAAAATACAATTCTGTGATTATTCACCTGTAGAATTGGTATTATGAGTATACAGTACGTCCTGCTCCAAATCTAATACTTACACTTGGGATATACTCCGCCAGATGGCACTGGACTGCAGAGACATCGAAAACAGGCTCCTCCCGGAACCTCAAATACCCAGGGACCTCCCAAAAATCCCCAGCATTGAAAACCAGTTAATGAGAAGCCGGGAGAATTAAACAATCCAAACTATCAACTATAACAATGATAACAATCACCATACAGGGGATCCAAGAAATTGCAAACCAAGGGTGGGTTGGAGCAGAACGTACTGTATACTCATAATAACAATTCTACAGGTGAGTAATCACAGAATTGTATTATTCTTAGTATACAGTACGTCCTGCTCCAAATCGAATACTTACAGTTGGGACATCCAATAGCAGTGTCCATAAAGTAGGGTGGGATCCCCAAGAAAAATCAGCAGCAGGCAGTTTAAACCACTGCCGCCTGCAGAACCTTTCGGCCAAAAACAGCAGCAGCTGAGGCCCTAACATCAACTTTGTAAAACTTTGAAAAGGTATGAACAGAAGACCAAGTAGCGGCCTTGCAAACTTGTTCAACAGAAGCCTGGTGCTGAAAAGCCCAAGAGGCACCAATAGCACGAGTGGAATGAGCAGTAAGGCGGAAGGGAGGATTCTTCCCCTTAGCAGAGTAGGCCTGAATCACAGCCTGACAAATCCACTTGCTGATAGTAGACTTGGCAGGAGCCAAACCCTTCCTAGGACCAGAAGGGACCCCAAAAAGGGCATCAGTTTTCCTGAAAGGTGCAGTAGCCACCAGATAGTACTTCAGACACCTAACCATATCCAAAGAGTGCAAAACTCTCTCCTTAGCATTGCTTGGATTAGGGCACAAAGAAGGAAGAACAATATCCTGATTCAAATGAAAGGCAGACACTTAGGCAGAAAGTCAGGTTTGAAACGAAACACCACCTTGTCCTGGTGCCTCTCATAGTAGGGGGGCTGAATGGACAGTGCCGCGAACTCAGACACACGCCTGACAGAAGCGATAGCCACCAGAAACACAACCTTGAGTGTAAGAATGGCCAAGGCAGCATCCTGCACAGGTTCAAAGGGAGCACCCTGCAAGGCTGACAGAACCAAGTTCAAATCCCAAACAGGCACCATAGGTTTACGTGGGGGACGCACATGAGTGACCCCCTGGAAAAAAGTCCTGATCAGAGGGTGCTGAGCAAAGGAGTTCTGGAAAAAAATAGCCAGGGCAGAAACCTGACCCTTCAGAGTACTGAGTTGGAGCCCCATCTCCAACCCATGCTGCAGGAACTCCAGAAACCTGGGAATAGAGAACACATGACAGGGAAAAGACTTAGAATCACACCAGTCAATGTAGGCACGCCAAACCCTGTAATAAATGGAAGAGGAAGACTTCTTCATAGCTTTCAAATCAAATCAAATTATCCACAACTGAGGAAGACAGCCCCTTCTCCATCAAGATGGAGGTTTCAGCAGCCAAGCCGTCAAAGCCAGAGTTTGTAAATTGGGATGGCGTAGTGAGCCCTGAGTAAGCAGATCTGGCACCAAGGGCAGAGCGTACTGATCTACTGCCAGCTGTACCACGTCTGCGAACCACACTCTTCTTGGCCACCTGGGGGCCACCAGAATTGCTAGGAATGGAGTTACCAAGGAAGGGGACAGTGAGGACTTGGGGTGGTTGGTCACCCATTCAAATGACTCCAGAGTGGACACCACCAGCTGAGTATCCAACTCTGCCTGATGTAGAGACTGGGAGGTGATGAGGATATCGTCCAGATAGGGAAGCACGCGGACGCCCTGACATCTGAGCAGAGACATCACGCCAGCCAGCACCTTGGTGAACACCCTGGGCGCTGAAGTGAGGCCGAAGGGCAAGGCCACAAACTGGTAGTGTTGATCCATCAGAGCGAACCTGAGGAACCTTTGATGACCTGGGAACACAGGAATATGAAGGTAAGCATCTTTGATGTCCACAGAAGACATGAAATCCCCTTGGCGCAGGGAACTGATGGCAAAGCGCAGAGTTTCCATGCGAAAGCGCCTGCCCCTGACAAACTTGTTGAGGATCTTTAAGTCCAGGATGGGCCTGACAGAACCATCCTTTTTGGGTACTGTGAATAGGTTGGAATAAAAGCCCTTGCCTTTTTCTCTTAAAGGGACCTGGCAGATGACCCCCAGCTCCAGGAGGCCTTGCACTGCTCGCACTAGCTCCTCAGCTGACACAGGGTCCTGAGGAATCCGGGATCTGATGAATCTTGGAGGGGGATCAGCAGCAAACTCCAACTTGTAACCGGAGGACACTACCTCCTGAATCCATCGGTCTGAGACATGAAGCCTCCAGACATGAGCAAAGTGCTGCAGCCGTCCCCCCACCCGGATGGGTGAGGGCACCCAATCATGCCTGAGGGGGCTTGGGAGAGTATTTAGCTTTGGGAACCCAGGAGGAGCCAGGACGTCTACGTCCTCTGCCTCTACCCCAGAAATCTCCCCGGGCCCCAGGGAAAGAAACCCTCCTTCCCTGTCTTGCACCACGGAAAGGGGAGGGGAAGGAACCCTGACCCCGAAAGGGCCGAGATTGACGCCTGCGCTGGGGCAACCTGCCCCCCTTAACAAAAAGGTCCAGGCGGTCCCCAAACAGGTGCAGTCCTTTAAAGGGAAACCCAGTGAGGGCCTTCTTGGCAGCGTTGTCAGCAGCCCACTGGCGCAGCCAAACCGAGCGGGGTATAGCCACCACGAGGGCAGAAGTTCTGGCACACATTCTGATGGTGTCATCCAATGCTGAGAGGACAAAATTTACAAAAACATCACAACTGGAGAGTGCATTAAACACCTCACAAGGCATCATCAGGGGCACTATCAAGCATATTCCTGATAAGGGTTCTAGTGGCCACAGCAGTAATGGCAGAGGCACAGACCGGGGCGCAGCACCGTCCCCACACATGCAAAGGCGTGGGATGCCAGCTGATCAATACGCCAGTCTTCAGCATCCCGCAGGGTAGTAGTATCAGGGGAATGCATGACAGAGGTGTTAGATAGCCCTAGGATCGGGGCATCCACCTCGGGGGGGGGGGGGGATGACCAACATTTAACCACCTCAGCAGGAAAGGGATACTTCCTATCCCAACTTTTTGGAACCCCGGGAAGTTTACTGGGACGCTCCCATTCCTTAAGTACAAGGTTATGGAAATGTGCCTGCTCTGGAAATTCCAGACGTGATTTTGCTGTATGAAAAAGCTCCCCTCTTTGCCTGGGAGCCTCAACAGGGAGAGAGATGGACAGAACCTCAAAAATCTGGGTCAATCTGTCGGTGTCATCTGGGGCCCAGGGGTCAGAGCCAGAATCGTCATGACCCCTTGGTCTCTCATCACATGAGCCTGAGTCAGAAAAGAGCTCCCCTTCATCAGACGGGGTATAGCCACACAGATTCTAAAACTCCTCAGTTCCCATAGGGAAAACAGTAACATTAGGCGTCAAATGCCGCTTCTTAGCAGGGGCCTTATGCGCTAAGGACTTCGCAATAATCTGTTCAACCATAGCCAGTCTAGAAGACACATCAGGCTGAGAGTCCCCACTAGTATGCAACTCAGTCGGAGTGAGGTTTAAGCTTGGGGGAGTAGGTGAAGTGAAACGAGGTGCAGCCACTGGCAGGCCAGATTGCAATGCAAGCACCTGCTCAGCACAGGGTACACAGACCCGCGCCTTGTCAGCGTCAGCATGAGGCTGCCCACATGCTACACACAGCCGGTCTTGTCCCAAAGGGACCCCGGTAACATTATCTTGAGATGCCTCCATATGGTGATTATAGCAGCGCTATACGCCGACAGGGAATGACGCTATATAGCAACCCGCTAGGGAAGTGGGAGCATGATTTTTACAAGGCCTATAAGTAATATATTAAAACAGGGCCGGGAGAAGCCAGGAAGGGTTCGTCCCACCTGAAAGACATAAGCAGACAAGACCTTAAGTACATCGTAACCAAAGTGAAGGAAATAAAGTCACCCGCGAGGGCACTTAAGGAGCGCGGTAGGTAGGAGTCCGTTGCGCATAGGCCAACCAAGCAGGAAAGATGGCGTCGGTATACCTCGAGGGGCGGGCCAGTAACAGCGATGACGCGGAACGTGCCAAAGACGGGCCCCGCCCCCCCCCCCCCCCGAAGAGCGCGAAGCCAGAACGGCAAGCAGCCAATGATGGCGCACCAGTGCCTGAGGTAATGCCGCTGCCAAGCGCGGAGCCAAGTCAGCGCGCGGCGGCAAATTTAAAATGCAGTAAAGACAAGTCAGCGCGGCGGCTGACACAAGAATAAAGGCATGTGAAAAGACAGTGTAAAAAACACAGAATGCATAACATACCTATCTATACACATACACCCCCCCCCTTTTCCCCCGAAAACTACAAGGAGGATGAGGGAGGACGGCGGCCACTTAAATAGGGCCCACCGATAGATAGGGGCAAGGGGCAATAGTGCGGGAGGAGCATCCCATAGAGGCTCACCATAAGCCTGAAACGCCTACCCTTTGGTGGGGGATTGCGGTGGAGCAGAGCTCCTAAGCACCTAACAGCGGTGCTGCCTACCCTCACCCGACCAGCACAGCCAAGGCTTGGAGGCATATTACTAGTGGAACGGGTGGGAATAGTCCGACAGGGCCGCAGGCTAATAGCCCCGCTCACCTGCGAGTAGAGAGCCAATTTCTCGTCCTTCGCAGCCAGACTGCAGAGAAATTCTGGGGATTTGTGGGAGGTCCCTGGGTATTTGAGGGGCCGGGAGGAGCCTGTTTTCGATGTCTCTGCAGTCCAGCGCCATCTGGCGGAGTATATCCCAACTGTAAGTATTAGATTTAGAGCAGGACGTACTGTATACTAAGAATAAAGTATTTACACAGCGACCAACACAAGGAATTACACATCACTCATTACAGTTGATGAGACACATGCAAATCATTTCTTTACCACTTGTGGCCATCCAAAGCATGCAGAAAACAGCTGAGTGTGCAATACCAATGATAAGCTTAACATTTATACAGTCAAACAGGTTCAACTTGTGCAACTCTGTCTTAGTACTCACCAAGTCTCACCCCCATACAACCAAATACTTTAGGCCCTGTCCAAACTGGAAATGGTACTTACTTTTCATAAATGTCTCTGATTAGCATTGTATACAATAAGACATGTAAAGAAATCTTTTATCTAGTACTGATCACAAATTTCAGTCCTGGATACCCATATGAGGTTAAGCTAAACACCCACAATGAGCTTACAAACATCAATTAAGATTTAAAGTCATCCCTTTCCCAGAAAGGATGTTTATGTCATCTATCCCCAGCCCAGTTCTCCAAAACAGCCTGCGTTTCTTTTCTTTTTTTCCTAAAGCCTTTGCCCAATATTCATATCAACATGAAACTGGATGCAGTCGGCCATAATGCCCCCTGGCAGAGCAGTCCCGCCCCCAGCAATGACGCGTTCAGTTACAATACACACAGATAAGCACTGGGGAGCACTTCAACCTAACTGTCATTATGTGACAGTTTAGTTGTAACTGAATGAATTAGCAAACAGTTGCCATTCGGACCTCATACTGCTTCTCATTAGTGTTTTTAGGAATAATTGGCAAAGGCTTTAGTAAACAAAAAAAAAAAAAAAAACAGGCTGTTCTGGAGCACTGAGCTGGGGATAGAAGGTGAAGGGCTTCAACTTCTCTCCTCTGTTCAAAACTATAATACACACTTTAGCTGGAGTTGAGCTTTGCCATTTTGGAAGTTTCATTTACAGTATTAATCATTTAACATAAATTCATTTTTTTTAGGAACCAAGTAAGACCCAGAATACAAGAGTAACTACCTGTGCTTTGAGTTGGAGTTGGAAATGCCTTACTTTTTTTCTTGATCGGTTTGCCTTTATTAAGCAGACATTCTAGGTCTAAACTGTATTCTATTTTCAACCATGTTGAGAAACTAAATCCATCTGACATGTGAGGCCAGCAATTTTGGCCGACCAAAGGTAAATGTATAGGTGCGACATTCCAAGATGAAAGTAAAGAGTCACAATGAGTCTCTTTATTCTGCCAAATTTTGGTTTTCTTAAAGAATCCACTCATTTTCCCAGTGCCAAATCCAGGAGATTTCTGTGCCGTGCCACACGTTCCACTAGGGCCTTGTTGCAGAGGAAATGTCAAATATTTTAGAGGTGTCATACTGTTGTGTGCCTCTGTAATACTTAGAATTCCCTTTAGGAGCATTTCCTACAAACAAACAAATGTAAGCAAATGATATTGAATGTGTATATGTATACAATGACAATCAATAATGGATGTCCCTGTCCAGACATGCGCTAACTTTTTCCACATTATCCTTCTTGGGAACTGTGTTACATGAGCCATTTCAAAGCATCTCACCATCTCTGATTATATGTAAATATCTTATGGAATATCAGTAAAGCTGCTGGCTTTTCTTCCATTTTCTCCCATTTCTGGGTGTGGTAGAGCTGGAAAGGGCATGTCATAGTGCAGGTTTATGAGTCATGTGTGCAACCTGTTTTGGTCAGAGGCAGCTGAGGGACCACTGTGGTTTTCCATCCTTACTCACACTGAGAGCTCCAAGGGACAGAGTGGCTGTAGGACCACTTTTTCAAGTGGTCCAAGTATTGTGGAAAACCACTCAGGACACAAATAGTCTTCAAGAAGGTAAATGTTTGTTGGTCGACCGGGGGCTTGCTGCCTCAGCAGCCAACGCCAGAGATGCCCTGTTCACTACTTGCTGAAATACAGGTTTAGACAAATAAACTTTAATGACCATTCTGATTGGATGCCTGGACATATGTCATTTTTCCACTGGCCATTTCAAGCATATACAGCACATATATGAAAAGTATAGCTCACACATGAAGAACATCTGTTGCTCATTAAAGCAGCACTGTCGTGAAAAATGGCCCAATGATAAAAATCCATATAAATTTGCTGGGTGACGGGGGGAAGAGGTCACTTATACACCCGGCATCAAGAAATATCCAGCCAGGCTTGCTTTTCTTTCTTTTAATGAAAGGAAGAGGATATCTGGGGCAACAGGCTCTGTCACCCCTGATATACTAAACCTGTCACCCCTGAATTTTATTCCTGCACGGAGAGGAAACCCAAAAGCTTGGTGGAAGTTTTATTCAGTTCGGGTGTATAAGGGACACCTCCTCTCATTAGGTGTTTTTTAAAAATTTTTAATTTAAAACAATGTTGCTATAGTGCTCCTTTAAGCAGACATAACATTATTTAGTGATGGTCATTCCTATGAGGGAGTGAAGACCCCCCTCCACATTCAGGAATGTGGGGGATGGCATACAGGCGGCTAGGACCAGGCTAATTAAAGGTAATTATAATATTTATTTTTCCACCTTAATAATAAGTAATAAATATTGAACAGAGGACAAACTTTGGAAACCTGCTACAGGTTTTACCAGACAGGAATTGGGAGAGAGACACATAGGACAGGCAACAGGTGAACTGCTTACTACAGCATTATTGCTTTTGCCTGGAATGTCTCTTTGATAAAGTAAACTTTCTTGCTCCCACATAACCCTTAGATCCACCATTGAAAATAACATGTCCATAGTATACAGGCAATTTGTGATCTCAAAAAAATACTGTGTGGCGTGGGCTCAGCAATGGAAAAACCTGCTTAAAAAAAGAAAAAAAAAAAGAAAAGAAAAAAGGGCCACCACCAAACCAACTGCATTCCCATGGTACTTGGTTGGGAAGGGTTGTAGGGGTTCCAAGGAGATGGGGGAAAAGGGTTTTTTGCTGTCCTGCCCAAATTCAGTTACATCAGCTTTTCCTTTCTCAGCAAAAGCCGCAGTGTATGCCATCCAGCTTGGGGGGGGGGGGGGAGTGCTTGGCACAGATCTAGGTGACTCATTGTGCAAAAAAAGTGGACCTATCACCAGGATTTTGCTAGGGTTTTCATATTTGGGATGCCCCACTTTGTTGCAATCCGCAGATCACCCAAACAACTCACCTTTCCCCCACTAACATGGCTCATGTGCAACCTCATGTGTGAGGTGGTTTACACAGCAGGGCCACACCCACTGGGCATTTTAATATCAAGATATCAAGATAGATATCATGAATGTTGGCTGATGTGGCCAGCCCACTGGTCATATCCCTGCCTTCTCTCTAGTTTGGAAAGCACTGCCATTCCCCTCCTTTGGGGGTAGAACATGGGCGTTTACTGCTACCTTGGGGGTTTTACACAGCAGGGCATACCAATTTGGGGAAAGGCTAGCGGGCCAGCCCTGGAGTCTTTTAAACCCCAAGGCAGCCACACAAGGGTTTGGTCTGCTTTAAAGGTGAGCTGGAAGGGGACTCAGAAGAAACATGCTCCGGCTTTGTATGTAGGTCTACTTTAATATACCAGGCAAAAAATGTTTTTTGCAGCAAAAACATAACACATTCTACATCCCTGAGATATAGCTCTGCATTCTGGGATTGCTGTCCCTTTCTTAATCCCAGCGCTGCTCTTATTACCCACCCCCCTAAACCTCTCCTCAGCACGCGATGCTGGGAAGGAACAAGGAGTAGCTTCTGAGGCAAGATGGCGACAGCCGTATCCCGAAGTCCTGCAGATAGATGCAGTAGAAAGAATAATAAGCATAATAATTAAGCAACTAAAAGAAAAAAACTTAAAACACTATTTCCCGCCCTTTAAAATTAGTATATTTTAAGTGTTTGGTCTTAAATGATGCTGAAGGTTCAGTTTAACAGTGCCAGCTATTTAAGCAGTTTCAAAGTTACCAACAGGACTAAAATGCTTGAATTGAAAACAATAGAAGTGTACTTTAAAACTGACAAGTTAGGAGTTTTGATTATACTATTACAGAACACATTAGGGGTCTCACGTTAGATTAGATAGAAATTTGGTATGCCTAAGAATTGGAGACCTGTCCATATTGACAACAGTAGAATAATACAATTCTGTGAAGTACTCACCTGTAGAATTGGTATTATAAGTATACAGTACGTCCTGCTCCATATAGATTACTTACACTTGGGTTACCCTCCTGCCAGATGGCGCTGCACTGCAGAGACATGTAAAACAGGCTCCTCCTGGCCCCTCAAATACTCGGGGACCTCCCACAAATCCCCAGCATTGAAAAGCAGTGAACAAGAGACCGGGAGAATTTAAAGTGGACCAACACCCACCGGTGATCGGCCCGGGAATCTATAAGATTCCCGGGCCGATCACCTCCCTCCCCGCGGGACATCCGAGAAACCCCCCCAAACTCCTTACCTTATCTCCCTCGCGCCCCTCTAGACGTGTGCGCGCCCGCGCCGGCCGTCTGTGAATGGCCGGCGCGGGCACGCGCGCGTCAAGAGGGACGCGCGGGAGGCGGTGGCGGAGGAGCCGCTTGTCCGTCGGCGCGGGGAGAGGTGAGTTCGGGGGGTTCGGGGGGGTTTCACACAGCGGGGCACCCCGATCGGGGGTGCCCCACCGAAGTGGACCAAGACCCAGGATAGTCAAAATCCTGGGTGTTGGTCCACTTTAACCACCCAAAACAAAACTGGTAACTATAAAAATAATGAAAATCACCATACAGGGGATCCAGAATAAGGCAACAACAGGGTGGGGTGGAGCAGGACGTACTGTATACTTATAATACCAATTCTACAGGTGAGTACTTCACAGAATTGTATTATTTTTAGTATACAGTACGTCCTGCTCCAGATAGATTACTTACACTTGGGACATCCAATAGCAGTGTCCATAAAGTAGGGTGGGATCCCCAATAAGAAAGTTAACAGCAGACAGTTTAAACCACTGCCGCCTGTAAAACCTTGCGGCCAAAAACAGCATCAGCTGAGGCCTTAACGTCAACCTTGTAAAACTTTGAAAAGGTATGAACAGACGACCAAGTGTCGGCCATGCAAACTTGTTCAACAGAAGCCTGGTGCTGAAAGGCCCAAGAGGCAACAATAGCACGAGTAGAATGAGCAGTAAGGCGGAAGGGAGGACTCTTCCCCTTAGCCGAATAGGCCTGAATCACAGCCTGATGGATCCATTTGCTGATAGTAGACTTGGCAGGAGCCAAACCCTTCCTTGGACCAGAAGGGACCACAAAAAGAGCATCAGTCTTCCTGAAGGACGCAGTGACTACTAGGTAATACTTCAGACACCTGACCACATCCAAGGAGTGCAAAACCCTTTCCTTAGCATTACTAGGATTAGGGCACAAGGAAGGAAGAACAATATCTTGATTCAAATGAAAAGCAGACACCACCTTAGGCAGAAAATCCGGCTTAAAAGCGGAACACCACCTTATCCTGGTGTCTCTCAATGTATGGAGGCTGGATAGACAGAGCCGCCAGCTCAGAAACACGCCTGACCGAAGTAATAGCCACCAGAAAGACAACCTTGAGGGTAAGTACAGCCAGAGCAGCATCCTGAATAGGCTCAAAGGGAGCACCCTGCAGGGCAGACAAGACCAAATTCAAATCCCAAACAGGGACCATAGGT
Organism: Gastrophryne carolinensis; assembly: GCA_027917425.1. Lineage (NCBI taxonomy): Eukaryota > Metazoa > Chordata > Amphibia > Anura > Microhylidae > Gastrophryne > Gastrophryne carolinensis. The sequence goes on from CM051237.1 coordinate 313,858,163, forward strand.
TTACGTGGGGGACGCACATGAGTAACCCCCTGAAAGAAAGTCTTGACCAAGGAATGTTGAGCAAAGGACTTCTGAAAGAAAACAGACAGGGCAGAAACTTGACCCTTCAAAGTACTGAGTTGGAGACCAGACTCCAAGCCTCGCTGTAAGAACTCTAGAACCCTGGGAACTAAGAACACCCGACAGGGAAGAGACCTATACTCACACCAGTCAATGTAAGCACGCCAAACCCTATAATAGATGGAAGATGAAGACTTCTTCCTAGCCTTCACCATAGTCTCAACCACGGAGGCAGACAAGCCTTTCTCCATCAAGATGGAGGTTTCAGCAGCCAGGCCGTCAAAGCCAGCGTTTGTAAATTGGGACGGCGTAGTGAGCCCTGAGTGAGCAGATCTGGTACTGCTGGCAGGACGTACTGATCTACTGCCATCTGCACCACGTCTGCGAACCACACTCTTCTTGGCCACCTGGGGGCCACCAGAATCACTGGCACCCTTTCCAGAGCGATCTTGCACAGTAGGGAATGGAGGAAAGACATACGGGAGCCGAAATTCCTGCCATGACATGGACAGAGCATCTGTGGCCAAGGCCAGAGGATCCTGAGACAGGGAGACAAAAGCCTGGAGCTTGTGACGGGATGCAAACAGATCCACATTCGGTAGACCCCAACGGTGACACAGGGACTGGAATACCCTGTCACAGAGGGACCACTCTCCCTGACGAGAGGTCCCCCTGCTCAGAGAGTCTGCCAGTAGATTCTCTGCCCCCAGGATGTACACAGCCGAAATGCATTGAACATTGGCCTCTGCCCATGTAAAAATCCCCAATACCTCCTGGAGGGCCCTCCTGCTCCGGGTCCCTCCCTGATGGTTGATGTAGGCAACCGCCGTCCTGTTGTCTGAGCGCACCTGCACAGACAGACCTCTCAGGTGATTGGTAAACTGCTCCAGTACCAACCTGATTGCCCGCAGTTCCAGAATGTTGATGGGTACGTGGGCATCCTGAAAGCCCCACCTCCCCTGGAACTGCAAGGACTTCCAGAATTCCCCCCATCCTGACAGACTGGCATCTGTGGTGACCGTCTCCCAGGAGGGGGCCAGAAAGGACCTGCCCCCCAAGCAAGTTCCTGTGGTCCAGCCACCACGAAAGGGACTGTATGACCAAGGGGGGAAGCACACAGATCCCGTCCAAGGACGTAGGATCTTTGTCCCATACGGACAGAAGGTGAAGTTGTAGAGGCCTCAAATGGAACTGAGCAAAAGGCACCGCCTCGAAGCACGCCACCATCAGGCCCACCAACTGCATTCCCTGCCTGAGTGAGGGCTGGGGGCACGATAGCAGGATCCTCACCTGCAAAGTTAGAGCTTCCACCTTCTGCTGAGGAAGGAATATCCTTGACTGAATCGTATCCAGAATCATTCCCAGGAATGGGGTCACAGAGGAAGGGGACAGGGAGGACTTGGGGTGATTGATCACCCAGCCGAAGGACTCCAGGGTGGATACCACCAGCTGCGTGTCCAACTCTGCCTGATGCAGAGACCGAGAGGTGATGAGCATGTCGTCCAGATAGGGTAGCAAGCGTATGCCCCTTGACCTCAGAGACATCACCCCTGGCAGCACCTTGGTGAACACTCTGGGAGCTGAGGTGAGACCAAAGGGCAGGGCCACAAATTGGTAATGTTGATCTTCCAACGCAAATCTGAGAAACCTCTGGTGTCCAGGGAACACAGGGATGTGAAGGTAAGCATCCTTTATGTCCACCGACGTCATGAGATCCCCTGGGCGCAGGGAGCCTATGGCCGAGCGCAGAGTTTCCATGTGAAAACGTCTGTTTCTGACAAATTTGTTGAGGATCTTTAAATCCAGAATGGGCCTGACTGTCCCATCTTTTTTGGGAAGTGTGAAAAAGTTGGAATATAACCCCTTGCCTCTTTCTCTTAAGGGGACACTGCAAATGACCCCCATATCCAGAAAGCCTTGCACGGCCTGCATCAAGACCTGAGCTGAGGCAGGGTCCTGGGGGATCCTGGACTTGACGAATCTTAGGGGGGGGCGCACAGCAAACTATCTTGTAGCCAGAGGACACCACCTCCTGAATCCACCTGTCTGAGACGTGATGCCTCCAGACGTGCGCGAAGTGCTGTAGCCGTCCCCCCACCCTGATGGGAGAGGGCGCCCCATCATGCCTGGGGGGGCTTGGGAGAGGGTTTTGGTTTAGACCCCCAGGAGGCACCAGGACGTCGACCTCTGTTCCTGTGCCAGGAATCTGTACAAGCCCCCGTGAAGGACACCCCTTTGCCCTGCTTAGCACCGCGGTAGGGGAGTGAAGGGGGCCCCTGGCTCCGAAAGGGCCGCGACTGCCGCCTGCGCTGAGGTAACTTGCCTCCTTTAGCAAAAAGGTCTAGGCGGTCCCCAAACAGGCGTAGCCCCTTAAATGGAAGCCCAGTAAGGGCTCTCTTAGCAGAATTGCCAGCAGCCCACTAGTGCAGCCAGACCGCGCGGCGTACAGCTACCGCCAAGGCAGAGGATCTGGCACACATCCTAATGGCATCATCCAAGGCAGATAGGATAAAGTTCACAAACATATCACAGTTAGACAGGGCATTACACGTATCCGGTTGCCCTTCATCAGACCCGTCAAGTACACTTCTGATCAGGGTCCTGAGCGCCACAGACGTGATGGCCGAGGCGCAAACCGAGCGCAGCGCCGCCCCAAACAAACGCAAAGGCATGGCACGCTAATTGGTCAATGCGCCGGTCCTCAGCATCCCGCAGCGTAGTAGTGTCGGGGGAGTGCATAATAGAGGTGTTAGACAACCCTAGAATAGGAGCATCGACCTCAGGGGGCGATGACCAGCACTTAACCATGTCATCAGGAAAGGGATACTTTTTGTCCCAACTCTTAGGTATGCCGGGAAGTCTACTGGGACGTTCCCCCTCCTTAAGCACAAGGTTATTGAAATGGGTTTGCTCAGGAATTCCAAACCAGCTTTAGCAGTATAAAAAAGCTCCCCCCTTTGCCTGGGAGCCGCAACCGGGGGAGAGATAGACAAAACCTCAAATATTTGGACCAGTAGTCTGTCAGTATCATCCGGGGTCCATGGGTCAGAGCCAGAGTCGTCATGACCCCTTAGTCTCTCATCAGATGACCCCCGAGTCATAAAACAGTTCCCCTTCGTCTGATGGGGCATAGCCATACAGATGCAACAACTCCTCAGATTCCATAGGAGACGGTAGCATCAGGAGTTAAGTGACGCTTTTTAGCGGAGGCCTTACGCGCTAAAGTATTAGCAATCAATCTTTCAACACTGGCCAGTCTTAGGGGAGTAGGTGAGGTGAGACGAGGTGCAGGCCCAGCCACCGGAGGGGCGGGTTGCAACGTTAACGCCTTTTGTGCGCAAGGGACACAGACCCGCGCGCTGTCACCATTGATAGGTGAGACCCCACAAGCTACACACAGCCGGGCTTGTCCCGAAGGAACCCCGGTCCCAATATCCTGGGATGCCTCCATATGGTGATTATTAGGCACAATATGCCGGTAGGGATTGACGCTATAAAGCAACCCTGGATGCCCCAATGACCCGCTAGGGAAGTGGGAGTATTTATACTAGGGCCAACTACAATTACACCGGGCCGGGAGAAGCCACAGGATTCACCGGTCTGAAAGACACAATGAGAAGGAGGGGTGTCAGAGTCATACACGGTAAAATAATGAGTATCAAAGTCGCCCGCGAGGGCACTTACACTTACAGACCGCGGAAGGGGGGACCGTTACACATGCGCGCGCGACTGTACAGGGAAAGGCGCCAAAAAGAACCTCGAAGGGCGGGCCAGAACGAGCCGTGACGCAGGACGCGCCAGGCCCGGCCCCCCGAAGAGCGCGAGGTCCACAGACAAGCAGCCAATGAGGACGCAGGACCGTCTGAGGCAACCCCGGCGCGGCATCCTAATTTGAAGGAAAGGGCGCGCACTGCGGCGGCGTTTGCAATAGTAAAGACAAGTCAGCGCGGTGGTTGACACACATATACTAGTCCCAACACACATGCCAACAGGCAATATACTGTTCAACCACACACACCCCCCCCCCTTCTTTTCCTCCCCGAAGGCTACGGGGAGAATGAGGGAGGATGGCGGCCCTTTGAACAGGACCCACCGCTACCGGGACATGGGACAATAGTGCGGGAGGGGCATCCCATAGAGGCTCACCATCAGCCTATACCGCCTACCCTTTGTTGGGGGGGGGACTGCGGTGGAGCAGCGCTCCTTAAGCACACATGGTGCTGCCTACCTTCACCCGACCAGCGCAGCCCAGGCTGGGAGGCACACCACATCAAGGACAGGTGGGAATAGTCCAACAGGGCCGCAGGCTTTAATAGCCCCGTTCACCTGCGACAGAGTGATATTTCATGTCTTCGCAGTAAGCACTGCAGAGAAATCTGGGGATTTGTGGGAGGTCCCGGGTATTTGAGGGGCCGGGAGGAGCCTGTTTTACATGTCTCTGCAGTGCAGCGCCATCTGGCGGAGGATAACCCAAGTGTAAGTAATCTATCTGGAGCAGGACGTACTGTATACTAAGAATAAGAAAGTTTTCTAACTAACTATTGTAGAAGTTATTTCATAAAACCACACTAGATGAAAAAATAGCCCGCCCTGCATTTTGACACTTACCACAGGCAATTCCTTTTCAAGAAAAGTGTGCAGGAGAAGACTTAACTCATATGAAGTAACGCTGTAGCTCATAAGTGTGACAAAGAGATCAACTAGTACTTCCTGACAAACTTAAAACAAATGACACAATTAAACAAAAGCAACACATCAAATGTATTTATACAATAAGAACTAATCTCACTCAACAACTACATTTCAATGGGTTAACAATTCTTACTGGGTGCAGATTGAATAGATATTTAATTCACCCCCTCAACCTAAGTGCCCCTTCACTTTATGCTAAGGAAGACTTTGGAGAAGGTTTGGCCATTCCTCGCCATGCTGGCTTACTTTTAAAGGGGTGGCCACATCCATCAAACCCCCAAAAATTGGGTGAACTTGTATTGTCCCTAACTTGTTTTCTGGAGAAACAAAAAGAGGAAATTACCTCTTAACCAATGTTCACATAAGTTCCTTTATGTGGGTTCTTCAAAGTGTGCCTATGGTCACTTTGGATCCCATGCCCCCCGAAAGTAAAGATTATTAGCAGAGCGACGACTCCATTTCCAGTGAAGCTCAAAAGAACAAAAAAATACAACTCTGTGAAGTACTCACCTGTAGAGTTGGTATTATATGCAGACAGCAAGTCCTGCTCCAGACATAGTCCTTACATGTGGGTATACCTCCGCCTTCAGCGCCGTGCACTGCAGAATCATGAAGAAAACAAGCTCCTCCCGGCCCTACATACACCGAGGGACCTCCCACAAATCCCCAGCATTGAAAAGCAGTGAGAAAAGAAGCCAGTAGGAAAACAACCACCCAGAGACTGGCAATAATATCCAAGATAATAATCACCACACAGGGGATCCAGAACAAAGTGAATCAGGGTGGGGTGGAGCAGAACGTGCTGACTGCATATAATACCAACTCTACAGGTGAGTACTTTACAGAGTTGTATTATATTAAGCAGACAGCACGTCCTGCTCCAGACATAGTCCTTACATGTGGGACATCCAATAGCAGTGTCCATAAGTAGGGTGGGATCCCCATGAAAAAAGGCACAGCCAACCAAAAAAGCGCTATCGCCTGTAACCTTGCTACCACTAGCAACTAGAGCAAAGCTCTAACTTAACTTATGAAGCCTTACAAGGCTAATGAAACACGAGCAGAGAACTAGTCAGCCTGCTCAACAACCAAGTGCATAAGGCCAAAACCAATCACCGGTAAAAGAAATCCAAACCAAGAGAGAAGAATGAATCTCCCTTAACAAAAACAGGCCAGAGTAGCAGCCTAACCATGCTACTAACAATAACAGGGTAGTCATGGTAACCATAGAACCTTTCCCGTCAGGGAATACGAACCCTGGTCTCGGCGAGACCAACGTAATACTGAACATGAGCTAACAAGGCTCCCCATGAGCCAACATGATAGTCAGGAGCTCAGAAGGGCAACCAGCCAAGCAAGACCAGTCCAACAGACTCCCATACTCATGGAAGTAACCAGATCCTGCTGCAAGAAGGATGGTGACGTCTATAAGCCCAACGTGCATAGCCCCAACCCTGGACAGGAAGCAGTCCAGAGGTTCCCAAATCCTATTGAGGGATACAGATCCCGTTTAAGCTCAAAGTAAGCAGAACACCAGTCCAAAGACCATAGGTTCTGGAATCGAGAGGAATAACAACCCTCCGCCTGGACTCAAGCTTGGTGCAAGGCGGACACATCCTCACCCGACAGTGTACAGATATAAAGAGCTGTAAAAAATATAAAAAAGGACTAGGCTAAGAAAGCCGTCTCCTATGGCACGCCCCAGACTGAGGCACCCGCCCCGAAGGAGTCATTTGAGGCAGGGAACAGTTCAGACAAGAACCTGAATAAGACCCAGGGAAACCCTTAGCAGGACAACAGGATAAGCAACCCCCCCCAAGGGAGCTTAGAATTCTCTGGGGAATGCGCCTGAGCCACCCCTGAGGAAGGCTCAACGCCGAAGCTTGAAACTAGTCTCTACCTAGGACAAACAGGGCGAGCCCTGGAACCTCTCAAGGAACTGAGTTGGGAGACCAACACCAGCCATGCTATAAGAACTCTAGTACCCATGGGTAAGGCCTCATTCCATAGGGAATAGAGAGCTAGTCCCAGCCAACCAACTAGGATGCCAACTCCCAACATAGCTGGTAGAAAGGGAGAAGAATAAAAAAAAAGGGAGGGATCTAGACCCAACCCTCCAAAAAGAAGAGACACCCAGAGGGAACATTTCTGATAGGGTGAATAACGATCGTCCAAACCCTGTGAAGGGAATGACGTAGTAAGGAGCCTAACTAGGCATAACAGCCCACATGAGAGGGCTCACAGTACAACTGTCTCCAGCAGAAAATGCGAACCAAACCTCATAGGGCCACTCATGGACCCCAGTGCAACAGTTCACCCTTGCCACAGCACGCCTGTGCAGAACCCCACCTAGCAGGGTGTAAGAAGGGCCAGACAAAGGGTAGAATACCCGGACCAAAGGCCAGACTAGGTCCCCGTGACCAGGGCCAGAGAGTCCTGGGACAATCACCCAGGGCAACGAATTAGGACCTTAACCAGGACAGAGTCTCTGTAACAGTCACAGGGCCACGGCCCCAATCAGTAGGTTCATTGAGACACTAGGGAGGGCCCTCCCAGCACAGTAGGACAGTCAACGAGCCAATTACCAATGAAGCGCAAGGAGTGTAAAAAACCTCCACTGGATCAGAACCAGACCCTACAAGAAGGGTCAACCTGTTCCGAGACCTTCTCGGATAAAAGTTGGGACAGGCCACTGACCAGACAGGCCAAGAGTCCCCAAGAGACAAGGCCTAAGGGAAACAGACCAGCAAGCTAGGGCCCAACAAGGCACAATGTGATCACCTACCAATGGTATGAAAATGGGCCCCCCTAAAGGGGCCCCCCTTAGGTACCTCAGGGAATTTCATAAGGAATAGAACCCCTTTAGTGACCCTACCAGACCTGGTCCCCATGGCGACCATCTACAGGGATAGCAAGAAGGAAGTGAAGTCCATCAACAACTTCCATGAGTAGACCAACCAGAAGGGAACCCCCATAAAAACAGGGGGAATGTACTGATCTATTTCCAGGGGTGTTGGAACCCCATCCAGAATAAGTAACCCAAGGTGCTGCAGGCCCCAGGGGCATCTGGGAAAAGGAACAGTCTCGGGCCGCCCGCAATAGGCCCACCAGCCGTAAGGTGAATGTAATGAGATTACACAGAGGGCAAGGCCCCTTCCATACCAAGGCACCCAAATCAGAAGGGAGGGTTGAACCCGGACCCATCTAAATGCCACCCCGTAGGGAGAGTATGAATCAGATTACCTGAGCACCAATCCAAAAGACTCCAAGAGAGCCCCAAGTCAAGTAGAAACTAGTGCGGACAGCACCGGTGAATGAGCAAGAAAGCGCTCCCATACTCGCCTTGGCGAGCCATCTGGGAACAGGGGAGGGACCCCAGACAAGACCCTAATATAAAGAATGGTCCTGTAACACCGGCTGGAAAAAAGGACTAGGTGTCCAGAGGGAACAAGGGACCGAAGGGGAAAAGGATCCTTGCAGGCATCAAGCGGTTCACCTGACAAGGGCGTCTGCGGCCCAACAGATGGATACCAAGTAGGCAGAGCCCGTGGAACCTAGATGCCCGGTCTAGACCGCCGGATCTGGGCAGACTGCGTCATCCCGGGGGAAGAGCAGAGTGAATGCAATTATCAGCCAAAGCCAACCTAAAGGAATGCCCAGACCCTCCAGGCCAAACTCAACCTGTGTCCAATCACTAAAGGATACAACGGGGACTAGAATACCCCTGGCTAATTTTGAAGGGAACTGCCCAGAACACTCCATTCTTTCAAAAACCACGTCCAGGAAGGCCATCACCCGAACGAAGCATGGCATCCTGCCATAAGAGCCAAGTGCTGTGGCAGTTCCCTCGCCCGCAGGGTGAGGGCATCCCTTCACGCTTGTGAGGTTTTGGCAGACTTTGGTTTTGACCTGCCAGAGGTCCCAGGGCGATGCCTGCCTCCCCCGGAACGAGCTTCCACTCCAAAAAGTTGGAAGCACACTTCTGGTTCTCTTTTAACAGAAACATACGGAGGGGGCGAGGGGTCCCTGCCCCTGGGCTGCCTGGCTGAGCGTCTGCGCGAGGGCGCCTTACCCCTTTTGACAAAAAGGTCCAACCTGGCCCCGAATAAGCGACGTCCTCGAAAGGGAATGGCAGTAAGAACCTTTTTAGTGTCACTGTCAGCCCCCCACTGTCGCAGCCAAAGCAGTCGACGAATGGCCACCACAAGGGCCGAGATTTCAGCACACATTTTGATGGTGTCATCCATAGCTGAGAGGATAAATCTCACGAAAACGTCACAATGACATCTGACAGTGCATTGAAGACCTCACAAGGGAGATCCTCCGGCTGTTGGTCAATTATCTTCCTGATCAGCGTCCTGGCAGTCACCGAGGTAACAGCCGCAGCACAGACCGGGCGCAGAGCCGTCCCTACACTAGAGAAGGCACGGGAGGCCAATCTGTCCATGCGCCGGTCCTCGGCATCCTGAAGGGTGCGAGAGAGGGAAGCCGCCATGAAGGGAGGGTTAACAACCCCAATAATTGGAGCATCCACCTCTGGAGGAACTGACCATCGTTCAACCAAATCTTGGGGAAAGGGGTACTTCCAGTCCCAAACCCCCGGGACCCCTGTGAGTTTACAAGGGGATTCCCATTCCTTAGATATAAGATATTGGAAATGATCCTGATCCAAGAATTCCAGGCGCGGCGTCGCTGTGTGGAAACTCTCCCTCTTGGGCTTGGGAGACTCTCCCGGGGAAGAGATAGACAGCACTTCAAAAATCTTAATGAGTAACTCATCAGTTTCACACAGGCCCCAGGACTCCGGGCCAGAACCGTCGCGGTTCCAAGACAACTCATCCGAAGAACTGGACCCTGAGAACAGATCACCGTCCTCGGAATGATCCAGATCCTGCATAGCAGAAGGTTCTTCGGTTTCAGTGGAAGACCTATAGCTAGGTTGCGTCAGGGATCGTTTCTTCCCAGCGCACAAGCGCTCTGCCAAGCCTGACATAATATGCTCCGCGGTGGGAAGCTTGCGCGGCACTACTTGCTGGTCATCCCTGCTCGAGTGCGACTCATCAGGAGTGAGATTCAAGTCCGGGGAGACAGGTGTATTGAAGCAAGGAGCAGGTACAGGCAAGCCTGATTGCAGGGCCAGCGCTTGTTCAGCACACGGTCCGCAGACCAGTGCTCTGTCAGCGTCAGCGTGGGGTTGTCTACACATGGTACACAGCCGGTCTTGTCCCCGCGGGACCCCGGACACCAAATTCTGAGATGCCTCCATATGGTGATTAATCTAGGTAATATGCCGGAAGGGATTTATGCTGTAAGCAACCCTGGATGCCCCAAAACCCGCTGGGAATATGGGAGATTCTAATATGACCCCGTGAGATATATATATATCAGGCCGGGAGAAGCCACTGGAAGCTTGGCGTCTGAAAGACATAAGGGGAAAAGAGGGTGTCAGAGCCATGCGCAACACAAAAAGAAAATTAAATGAACGCCCGCGAGGGCACTTACATAAACCAAGGGAGGAGGAGGATTGTGACCACGCGCGCGGGAGACCGACAAAATGGCGCCAGCGAACCTCGAAGGGCGGGCCAGAGCTATAGGTGACGCGGAACGCGCCAAACCAGACCACGCCCACCCCGGAGAGTGCGAAGCTCCGCGGAACAAGACAGGAAAAGAACAGAAATAACGCCATGGCGTCGCGGGACGGAGCCGCCTTACGCGCCAAGTCACATATTTTAAAGGCGCAGCGGCCAATCGTAAAAACAAAGTTTAAAGTGCGGCTCTGACCCCCGGAACCGAAAGGGCTAAGGCAAGGCGTGTGATATGGCAAGATTAGGCCAACGTACACAACCCCCCCCTCCTTTTTTCCCCCCACTAACGGGGGGGAACTAAGGACGAGGGTGACCCAGCAATCAGGGTTCACCGCTACGTGGGGCAAGGTGCGGGAGGGGCATCCACTATGAGGCTCACCATTAGCCTAAACCGCCTACCCCATGGAGGGGGATTGCGGTGGAGCATGGCTCCGTAAGCACACTAGGTGCTGCCTACCTTCACCCGACCAACGCAGCCCAGGCTGGGAGGCATGTTACTCACAAAGAGGACGGGTGGAAATAGTCCCACAGGGCCTCGGGCTGTCAAGCCCCGCTCGCCTGCGAGAGCGTGATACTTCATGTCTTCGCAGTTTGAGCACTGCAGAGAAATCTGGGGATTTGTGGGAGGTCCCTCGGTGTATGTAGGGCCGGGAGGAGCTTGTTTTCTTCATGATTCTGCAGTGCACGGCGCTGAAGGGGGAGGTATACCCACATGTAAGGACTATGTCTGGAGCAGGACGTGCTGTCTGCTTAGAATATTAGCAGCACTTCCCTCGAAGATGTTTGAGAGCTCCTGATGAGAGATACCTTCAAAACGTTTCTGACACAAAAGCCTGTCTTAGTGCTGCACCAAACCCAATAAGCTGATTCTTCAGCCAACACTCCAAAGACTCACATGACCACGCCAGCCAATCAGAGTGCTGGGTTTCTCTGGAGGAGAGAGGAGAAAGGTAAGATTTCTCCCAGTCTGGGACGTTAATGCACAGGGAGGCAACTGCAACTTGGGATGCCTCCGTGCAAACAGTGCAAGACTCATTTTGTGATAAATAGGCATTGTTCCGGTTTAATCAATCATTCTTGTGCTAAAACCGTAAACCAGAAGATGGTCTCACAGGGCTCAGGAGCACCAGGTTTGTAAGGAAAATAAATAAAACAACTATAATTTATCTTTTAGGTCCATACTAGGAAAGAACTGAAGCGGTTAAGCAGAATTTTGACTTTTGATTCCTAGTGTCCAGTCTCCTGATAGATGGGCATAACCCTATAAGCTATATCTGTGTGCACAAGAGAATGAGAATTATTACTTACCCTCTATTGTAGGGTCATTGCTACCCAAGAGGTGTTTAAATCCCATAAGTAAGGAATTTGTTGTACCCTGCAGAGAAACAGCAAAAACAAATGCACCAGCATTTATAATTTCTAACCCAAATTAGAATTCTTTCTAAAATAGTGTGTACGTTTTATCAATTAACAAAATTAATGAACAGGAGAAATTCTAATGAAATCAGTATTTAGTGTAAGCACCCTTTGCCATTTTTCTGGAGACTGAGATGGGAGGTGGTTCCAAACTTCCTGGAGAACTTGGCCTCAGATCTTAGATCGATGTAAGGCTTGCCTAAATTCTTCTATCTCTTGATGTAACTCCAGGCAGACTTAAAGTGGACCAACACCCAGGGGGGATCGGCCCGGAAATCTATAAGATTCCCGGACCGATCAGATCCCTCCCCGCGGGGCATCCGAAATCGGGATGTCCCGCGGGGAGGAACCCCCCAGGAGGCCCACAATCCTCACCTTACCGGCGATCCAACGGCGCATGCGCGAGACGCGGCCGCGTCTCTTGCTTCCCTCTAGCAGGGCGCGCTCCCGCGCCGGCCGTTTTGTGAATGGCCGGCGCAGGCACGCTCCCTGTTAGAGGGAAGCAAGAGACGCAGCCAATGACAGCGCTCTGGTATGCGCGTCCAAGCGGCTTTGGACGCGCATACCAGAGCTGCTCTGAGCGCTGTCATTGGCCGGACGAGGTCACGTGGGAGCGGGGAGAGGTGAGTTTTTGCGGCGATCGGGGGGGTTTCAGACAGCGGGGCACCCCCGATCGGGGTGCCCCACCTAAGTGGACCAACACCCAGGATAGTCAAAATCCTGGGTGTTGGTCCACTTTAAAGCCATTGTTCAGGCAAAGACGATCGCTCTGACACTTACCTGATCACCAGTCCACCACGATCCACCACCAGCAAAATCTCACATAAATTAAGCTTGTGGACTGTTGACTGCATATTAGCTAACAGGATGCTTGTAGCCTTAACAGAATATCCAAAGTCCAAGCAGAATATAACAAAAACATGGTTTGTTATCTTACCTCCCCATATCTGCCCTGTCTCTTCCTGTAAGGTGGCAGCAGCATCTAGAAGCAGAAACTTGACACTGCCTTCTGAACCGCCCCCCCCCCCCCCGCCAATTCTCCTAGCAGTAGACAACCAAGAAGCGGGGGACATTAGGAGCTTTAAGGCTATGAGATTATATGGTCTATGTAGTTGTCTGGACAATCCCTTTACTTAGTACAGGGTCCATACGCCATTTACTGGCGAGTTCTGGATGAATGACCACCACCCATGTTGGTCACAGTGACATGAGCACACCATTTCATTCATTGCAATGAATGGAGCGGGTGTGGACTGGAACCTATGACTGATGCGGGGAAAAACATTGTTCTATGGCTTGCAAATGAATGGAGGCAGGGCCTGCATGCCATTGAACTCCGGATCCGTTAAGTATATGGTATGAGAGCAGAATGAAATAGCTGCGGCATAAAAACTTACCCTTTAAGCCCCACAGTATTTATAAAAGCTCATGAAACATGTCTTGTAGATGTAATGGACTTACCTGTTGTACCAGAAGCATTGTATTTTTCTTCTTAGTCTTCATTATTTTCAAAAGATTTTGGAAAACACTGGTAAGCAATTTTAAGTTTGCAAGTTCTTCAGAAAGTAAATTAAGCACTAGGGTACATATTTCCGGGTATAATAACTCTCCATCTCTACTAAAATCAGCTTCATCATTTACACCTTCAGCATCTTCAGGATCTGTTTTTGGCTCTGTGTCAACACATTAAAAAAATACAATTCTGTGAGTACTCACCTGAAGAATTGGCTTTATAAGTATACAGCACATCCTGTTCCAGAGTATTCCTTACACATGGGTAATTCATCCACAAGATGGCGCTGGACTGAAGAAAGACTTGTGGCCACTTAAATAGCCAGGAACCTCCCACTAATTCCCAGTGTTGACAAGCAGGTTTACAAGAAGCCGGGAGAATCAATAAGAATAGAATTCCAAAATGAACATTTGTACAATCACCATACAGAGGTAACCAAGAAGAATGATAACAAGGGCGGGATGGAACAGGAGGTGCTGTATACTTATAAAACCAATTCTACAGGTGAGTACTCACAGAATTGTATTTTTCCAAGTATACAGCACGTCCTGTTCCAGAGTATTCCTTACACATGGGACATCCAATAGCAGTGTCCATAAGGTAGAGTGGGATCACCAAAAGTAACAGCGGGCAGTTTAAACCACTGCCGCCTGCAGAACTTTGCGGCCAAAAGCAGCTAGGCCCTAACATCAACCTTATAGAACTTTGAAAAAGTATGAACAGAAGACCAAGTAGCGGCCTTGCAAACTTGTTCAACAGAAGCTTGGTGCTGAAAAGCCCAAGAAGCACCAATAGCACGAGTAGAATGAGCAGTAAGGCGGAAGGGAGGCTCCTTCCCCTTAGCAGAATAGGCTTCTACCACCGCCTGACGGATCCACTTACTGATAGTGGATTTAGCCGGAGGCAAACCCTTCCTGAGACCAGAAGGGAGAACAAAAAGAGCATCAGTCTTCCTGAAGGATTCAGTAGCTACCAGATAAAACTTCAAAGTCCTAACCACATCCAGAGGATGTAATACCCTCTCCTTAGTGTTACTAGGATTAGGACACAGAGAATGCAAAACAATGTCCTGATTGAGATGAAAAGCAGACACAACCTTAGGCAGAAAATCTGGCTTAAAACAAAACACCACCTTGTCCTGGTGTTGCTCAAAGTTAGGAGGTTTGATGGAAAGCGCCGCCAACTCAGAAACACGCCTAACAGAAGTGATAGCCACCAAAAAGGCTACCTTAAGAGTCAAAATGGACAAGGGAGCCTCACGCAGAGGCTCAAAAGGAGGACCCTGCATAGCAGATAAGACCAAATTCAAATCCCAGACTGGTAACATAGGCTTACGTGGAGGGCGCACGTAAGTAACCCCCTGGAAGAAAGTCTTAACCAAACGATGGTTAGCAAAAGACCTTTGGAAGAAAATAGCCAAAGCTGAAACATGTCCTTTGAGGGTACTAAGTTGAAGACCCAAGTCCAAACCATGTTGCAGGAATTCCAGGATCCTGGGAACAGAAAACACCCAACAGGGAAGGGACTTAGACTCTCACCAGGCAATGTAAGCATGCCATACCCTATAGTAGATAAAGGACGAGGACTTCTTCCTAGCCCTAATCATAGTATTAACAACAGAAGCAGGCAGCCCCTTCTCCATCAAGATGGAGGTTTCAGCAGCCAGGCCGTTAAAGCCAGTGCTTGTAAATTGGGATGGCGTAGCTGCTCCTGAGTAAGCAGGTCTGGAACCTTGGGCAGGGCGTATTGATCTACTGCCAACTGCACGATGTCTGCGAACCACACCCTTCTTGGCCAACAGGGGGCCACCAGGATGGCTGGTACCCCTTCCTGGGTTATCTTGCCCAGAACCCTGCCCAGTAGAGGAAACTGAGGGAGCACATAAAGGAGCCGAAAGCTCTTTCAAAACAGTGCTAGTGCATCCATGGCTAAGGCCAGAGGGTCCTGGGACAGAGAGACAAAGACTGGAAACTTGGGATTGTGACGGGACGCAAACAGATCCACATCCGGCTGACCCCAGCAGTGGCACAGGGAGCGAAACACCCTGCTGCTGAGGGACCATTCTCCCAGACGAGAAGTCCCCCTGCTCAGGGAGTCTGCCTCCAGATTTTCCACCCCCGGGATGTACACTGCTGAGATGCAGGGAACATTCTCCTCTGCCCAAGACAGTATCAGGGACACTTCCTTGAAGGCCCTCTTGCTCCGGGTCCCTCCCTGATGATTGATGTAGGCAACCGCCGCCTGGTTGTCCGAGCGGATCTGAACAGCCCGACCCCGAAGGTGTGGAGTCAATTGGGCGAAAACCAACCTTATCGCCCTCAGTTCCAGAATGTTGCTAGGGGTATGAGCCTCCTGAGGGCCCCACTGACCCTGGAATTTCAAGGACTTTCAGAAGCCCCCCCCCAACCTGTCAGACTGGCATCTGTGGTGACAGTCTCCCAGCAAGGGGGCAGAAAGGTCCTGCCCACCAAGAGGTTACTTGAGTCCAGCCACCACGAGAGGGACGGCCTGGCCAGAGGGGACAGAACAAACACCTGATCCAGGGACCCAGGGTCCCGATCCCATACTCTTCGAAACAAGACATCATCAGACCCAGCAGCTGCATCCCCTGCCTGATGGAGGGATGCGGACAAGACAGTAGCAGTTGGGCCTGAACTTGAAGACTCTCCACCTTCTGCTGAGGGAGAAAAACCTTGACCTGAGATGTATCCAGAGTCATGCCCAGAAAAGACCTCACCAGTGATGGAGACAGAGAGGACTTGGGATGGTTGATTACCCAGCCGAATGACTCTAGTGTGGCCCCTACCACCTGGGTATCCAGCTCGGCCTGATGGAAGGACTGAGACGTGATCAGAATGTCGTCCAAATAAGGAAGAATGCGAATGCCCTGAGATCTCAGCAGAGCCATCACACCCGCCAGCACCTTGGTGAATACCCTGGGAGCAGAGGCAAGGCCACAAATTGGTAGCGCTGATCCTCCAGAGCAAACCTGAGGAATCTCTGATGATCTGGAAAGATTGGTACATGAAGGTAAGCGTCCTTGATGTCTACGGCGGTCATGAAGTCGTCCGGGTGCAGAGAATTGACTGCTGAGCGCAGGGTCTCCATGCGAAAATGCTTGAATCTGACAAACTTGTTGAGGCGCTTTAAATCCAGGATGGGCCTGAGGGACCCATCCTTTTTGGGAACCGTGAATAGATTGGAGTAGAAGCCTCTGCCCCTTTCCCTGAGAGGCACCGGGCAGATGACCCCCAACTCCAGAAGGTTTCGGACCGCCATACACAAGCCCTGAGCTGACAGGGGGTTTTGAGCCATCTGGGATCTGACGAATCTTGGGGGCGGCCGGGCTGCAAACTCAATCTTGTAACCAGAGGAAACCACCTCCTGAATCCACCTGTCTGCCATGCGTAACCTCCAGACGTGAGCAAAGAGCCGAAGCCATCCCCCCACCCAGATGGGTGAGGGCGCCTCCTCATGCCTGAGGGGGCTTGGGGGAGGATTTGGGCTTGGGACTCCATGAGGGACTGGGAAGGCCACGTCCTCTACCCCTGCCCCAATAGTCTCTGCGTGTCCCAGCAAGGGGCACCCCTAGACCAGCCCTGGAAGCGCAAAAGGAAGGGAGGGAGGCACCAGTCCCCTGAAAGGGCCGAGACGGCCTCCTCCGTTGAGGCAGCCTGCCGCCCCTGGCAAACAGGTCCAAGCGTTCACCAAAGAGCCGTAGCCCCTTAAAAGGGAAACCAGTGAGGGCCTTCTTAGCCGCATTATCAGCTACCCACTGATGTAGCCAGACAGCGACGAATAGCCACCAAGAGGGCAGAAGTCTTACCACACATTCTAATGGCATCATCCATGGCAGAAAGAATATATGTAACAAATTCATCACAGAGTAGGAGAGATCTATACTCCTCACCTCCCGCGTTATCAGAGGCCCCATCTAAGAGACACCTAAGCAGCCCTTTAATAGCAATAGCCGTTATGGCAGAGGCACAAACCGGGCGCAGCGCAGTCCCCACACAGGCAAAAGCATGACAGGGCAACTGATCCATACGCCGGTCCTCACCATCCCTCAGGGTAGTAGTGCCAGGCAAATGCATGACTGATGTATTTGACAATCCGAGAACGGGCGCTTCCACCTCGGGAGGACATGACCAAAGCTTAATCACCTCAGCAGGAAAGGGATACCTCCTGTCCCAACTCTTGGGCACCCCAGGTAGCTTACTAGGCCGCTCCCACTCCGAGTATCATATTATTAAAATGATTCTGCTCAGGGAACTCCAAACGTGGTTTAACAGTATGGAAAAGCTCACCCTGCTGCTGCAGAGCCACGGCAGGAGGAGAAATACAAAGCACTTCAAAAATGTGAGTCAATAACCTGTCAGTGTCATCTGGAGACCAAGGGTCTTCTCCAAAGGGAGACCTGGTACCACCATATACCTTAGGTTGTTCCTCAGATGATTCCGAATCAGAGAATAATTCCCCCTCCTCGAGGGGACAAAACCAAAAAGGGCATAAAATTCCTCAGCCTCAACAGGAAAGAGGGAAACAGCAGGGGATAAATGCCGCTTCTTGGCAGAAGCCTTACACAGGGCTGACCCAGCAAGATGCTTTTCAATACTGGAAACCCGTGAAGCCAAGACATATTGAGACTCCCCGCTAGTGTGCCCCTCACTGGAAGATGCAAGCGTGGGGAGGTAGGCGAAGCAGAAGGGGGCGCAGCACCAGGACCCTTAGCAGACGACCCAGGCTGTAGCGCAAGTACATGCTGGGCGCAGGGCAAACATACCTTGACACCATCACTCACAAGGGATACCCCACATGCAAAACACACGAAGGAACCCCAAGTACATTATGCCCGGAAGCCTCCATATGGTGATTTTGGATACATGCGCAGCAGCCAGTACAGGGACACAGCTAGAAATAGCCACCCTATTTGGGATGCCCCCCAAAGCCCGCTAGGGAAGGTGGGAGATTGGTAAAGGGCCCGTCCTCTGCCTCTGCCCCAGGAGGAACCTGACGCCTGAGTAGGCGAAACCTCCGACGGCTCTGGCACCTCGAAAGGAAGGGTTGAAGGAGCTCGCCCCCCGAAAGGAGCGACGCTGCTTCTTACGTTGGGGTAGCTTACCACCCTTAGCCACCGCATCCAACTTATCTCCAAACAGCCGCGTACCCAGGAAGGGAAGAGTGGTGCCTTTTCTGCTGAACGCTAACCTTATAACAGACATTACACATAAAACAATATAAACAGAGAACACATCTAAAAATAAACTGTCCCAAGTAATATACTGAATATACTGCTCAGCCAAAAAAGTGCTCAGATAGTACCTTCATCATCAGAAGCATCCTCAGGATTACTTTCACTGTCTGCATCATAGCCTTCTTCTTCTGCAAGAAGACTTACGTTAACACTGTATACTTCTTCTGCCTCATCAGAAATCTCCCTGGGTTGCAAGTTCAATTCATCCGGTTTATGTACCTGATCCAATAAAGTTATGAAAGGCCATTAACAGGGATAATAAAGGCTGTTTGTTAAAATACATTGGAAAATGTAACTTTAGTATTCACCATAAAATCTTTTTTCTTAGTGTAAAAGCTAGAATCCAGAGTATCAATCAGATACACTTTGGATTTAGCAA
Organism: Gastrophryne carolinensis; assembly: GCA_027917425.1. NCBI lineage: Eukaryota > Metazoa > Chordata > Amphibia > Anura > Microhylidae > Gastrophryne > Gastrophryne carolinensis. The sequence continues at coordinate 313,877,062 of CM051237.1, forward strand.
CCACCACCTGTTTTTTCACACTTTTTGAACTAGGCCAGAGCGCAAGCAGTAAGCAAGCAGACTTTCCTGAGCCTTCTTGTGCCTATTGTCCCCCCACTGCAGCCTCTAAGGCTGGTAACCAGGCAACAGCAACAATACACCAATAACCATGGGGAGGGGCAGACCCACAATAACCTCCACCAAAGGCTTGTGGCACATATCCACAGTGTCTGGAGCGGCAGTAAAAACTGTCCCAACACTGGAGAGTGTGAGAAAGAGGCACATATAGAGAGAAAGGAAGAAACATGGAACACCCCTCAAGTAAATAGAACAAATGGATTGCAATGCTTGACAGACAAGACAAGAAATCATCCTAACAATGCTGTTCCTAGAGATCATACTAAAAATCTAATGTCTGTGAGAAAAAGACAATTCTGTGAGTACTCACCTGTAGGATTGCTTTTGCCATGCATGGCACGGCCTGCTTCACGAAGTCATTACAACTGGGTATTCCGTCACAAGGTGGCGCAGTGCACTGCCGAAGAGTTGTGGCTCCTCCCGGTACCATATAAAAACTGAATCACCATAGACTTATCCAGTGTTGACAAGCAGTTATTCAAGAAACTGGGAGATAATAAAGGTAAAAAAGGTAACAAAACCCAAACTAACTTGGAACAATCACCATACAGAGGCAACCAAAAACAACGATAACAAGGGTGGGGTGAAGCAGGCCGTGCCATGCATGGCAAAAGCAATTCTACAGGATTCTACAGGTGAATGCTCACAGAATTGTCTTTTTCCCATTGCATGGCACTGCCTGCTTCATGAAGTCATTACAACTGGGACATCCAAAAGCAGTGTCCATAAAGCAGGGTGGGATCCCCAAAGAGTAACAACAGGCAATTTAAACCACTACCGCCTGAAATACCTTGCGGCCAAAAGCAGCATCAGCTGAGGCCCTATCAACAACAGATTGCTTGGCTCCAGCCACCACTGAAGTGACTGCCGAACCCTGGGAGACATCCGGAAGGACTGATCCAAGGACTGAGGACATCTGTCCCAATGCAACAACAGGTGAAGCTGGAGCGATCTCATGTGGAACTGGGCAAAGGGGACTGCCTCGAAAGACGCCACCATCAAACCTACCAGTTTCATCCCCATCTGGATAGAGGGGCAACGAATGGCCAGAAGAAGGTGAATCAGATCCTGAACCCCCTGCACCTTGGGTCGAGGTAGAAACACTCTGGCCTGAGTGGTATCCAGATTCATGCCCAGGAATGAAATCTCCCTGGAAGGAGAAAGAGGATTTGGGGTGGTTGATCACCCATTCGAACCTCTCCAGAGTCGACACCACAGTCTTGGTGTCCAGTTCCGCCTGACGGAAGGAAGAAGCTGAAATCAGCAGGTCGTCCAGATACGGCACAATGCGAATGCCCTGGGCCATTATGCCCGCCAGAACCTTGGTGAAAACCCTTGGTGCTGAGGTCAGCCCGAACGGGAAGGCCACAAACTGAAAATGAAGATCCTCCACCGCAAACCTGAGAAATCTGTGGTGCGCTGGGAAGATTGGAACATGCAGGTAAGCCTCCTTAATGTCTATGGACGTCATAAAATCCCCTTGACGAAGGGAACCGATGGCAGAGCCCAGAGTCTCCATGCGAAACTTCTTGGTTCTGATGAACCTGTTGAGAATTTTTAGATCCAGAATGGGTCTTATGGATCCATCCTTTTTGGGGAAAAAGATTGGAGTAGTAGCCCCTGCCTCTCTCCGAGGGAGGCACAGGACATATGACTCCCATGTCCTGAAGATTTTGGACAGCCAACAGGAGCCCCTGTGCAGCCTGAGAGTCCGTGGGCACCCGAGACCTTAAGAATCTTGGAGGGGGCCAGTACTCGAACTCCAGCTTGTACCCGGACGAGACCACTTCCAGAATCCATTTGTCTGTGACCTCCTGGGCCCAGACCTGGAAGAAGAGCCGCGGCCATCCCCCCACCTGTACGGGTGCGGGCGCCCCCTCATTGCTGAGTTGGTTTGGCAGGGGGCTTAGGTTTGGAGCCCCAGGCAGATGCTGGACGGGCCCGTCCTCTCCCTCTGCCCCAGAAGGAACCTGACGCCTGAGTAGGCGAAACCTCTGACGGCTCTGGCACCTCGAAAGGAAGGGTTGAAGGAGCTCGCCCCCCGAAAGGAGCGACGCTGCTTCTTACATTGGGGTAGCTTACCACCCTTAGCCACCGCATCCAACTTATCTCCAAACAGCCGCGTACCCAGGAAGGGAAGAGCGGTGAGCGATTTCTTGGCTGCAAAGTCCGCCGCCCACTGGCGAAGCCAGACCGATCGGCGCATGGCCACCAATAAGGCCGAAGTTCTACTACACATAACAATAGTGTCTTCCATAGCAGCCAAGACAAAATCCATAAACAATTCACATCTTTTAAGGGCAGCGAACTCGGCGCTGGCCGGATCAAAATGGGCACCATTTAAAAACTCCCTGACAAGGGATCTATTAGCCACAGCCGCTAGCGCAGATGCACACACAGGCCGTAAGGCTGAACCCACACTGGCAAAGGCATGGCAAGCCAGCTGATCAATGCGCTTATCCTCACCATCTTTGAGGGTAGTGGCATCAGGGGTGTGGACCCCAGAGTTGTTGGACAACCCCAAAACAGGCGTGTCGACCTCGGGAGGGGAAGACCAGCGCTTTACCGCATCAACCGGGAAGGGATACTTCCTATCCCATCCCTGAGGAACGCCGGGAAGCCGACTCGGTTTCTCCCATTCCCTAAGGATCAATGCATCGTAGGAAACTCCAAACAGGGCTTAGAGGACCCGAAAAATTCCCCTTTTTTGAGAGGGGCCGCCTCCGGTGGGGCAATGTCCAAAACCTCCAGGAGATGGGCCAGAACTTTAGAAGTGTCAATGGCATCCCCCAGCGCCTGCCCAATACCATTATCACACAACTGCACATCGTCAGATTCTGATTCCTCAAACAACTCCCCCTCCTCTAACGGGGAATAATCCAACCACTCATCCTCATCAAAATCCAAAGCCGGCCATACCGGCGATAAAATCTTCTTGGCATGGGCCTTTTTGCCCACTGCGCCGGAAAGAAATCTCTCAGTGCTGGCCAGGCGAGCACAAACATCAGAGTGTGACTCCCCACTAGTGACGATGTCACTTGGGGTACGGATAAGACGGGGAGGGGTAGGCAATGAAGCGGGTGGTGCTGACCCAGAAGCCGGGCAAGCAGACTGCCGCGATATGGCCTTTTGTGCACATGGAACACAAATTAGCACATTCTCCCACATAAGGGATACCCCACAACCCACACACGGCCGGGATTGTCCCGAAGGGAGCCCAAGCCCAGTATCCTGCGGAGCCTCCATATGGTGATATTTTGGGGTAGGCGCAATGACCCTAGGGAATTAAGCTGGTAAGCAACCCTGGGATGCCCCTTTAAAGTCCCAGTGGGAGGATTTGGAAAAGGTGTAATTTAAAGCTAGGGACCCTAGGACCGGGAGAACCCCCTAACATGCAGAAAACAGGGAGTCCTCCTGAAAGACACAAATGAAAGGGGACCCATCAGCCAACAACTCATACATTACCTAATACTATAATATATATATATATATATATATATATATATATATATATATATATATCCATATAAATACATCTATATACACAATATGTACAAAAAACAACAGTGCAGCGCCCTGCGGAGAGGGGTGCTGCCATAACAGGAAGAGAGGGGGCCCACAGGGCACTCACAAAACAGCGGAATCCGCAGCAGCAACAGGAACAAGATGGCCATCGGAGCCCAGCACAGCCTTGCCTGGAGGGAGTGAAGAGAAGAAGAGGGGCGGGTCAGCGCAGAACGCGCGCTCGTTAGGCCACGCCTCCCTCCCGCAAGTCCAGCAACGCGGATCCAGGCCGTGGGCTGAGCCTCAGCAAGGCGCCAAAACGAGGGGGAGGGGCGGGCCGCGGCCTGAGGGGGAGAAGCTCCCTCTGCTAAACGCTGCACAGCATGATGCAGACCTACAGCAAAGTGACAGTACACCGCTACATGCGCGCGCGCACACACACACACACACACACACACACACACACTGTAAGCACCCACACAATAAAGAAATGTGAGGGACAAGCCTGCCCCCCCCCCGCTGGAGGGTTAAGGAAGGGACCCGGAAGGTGGGGGATCCGGAACCAGAGTCTGATGGACGGATACGGCAGAAAGGGACAGGGCATCCCAAACCGGGGTCACCAACCCGGACACCGCCTACCCCTTGCAATGGGGTCTCACGGAGGAGCAATTCTCCTTAAACACCTACAAGGTGTTGCCTACCTCACCAGGACCTACAGCCAAGGCTGGGAGGCTCATACGGGACAATGGAATAAGGTCCAGGCAGAAATAGGGGCAAGAATGGCCGGGCGTGAGCTCGGCTTACCTGCAAGGAATAGAAGTCTGCATCCTCTGACTTGCTCGTCGCTCTTGCAGAGAAGGAACTGGGGGATTAGTGGGAGGTCCCAGGTATTTATGGACCGGGAGGAGCTTCTTTTTTGCATTCATCTCTGCAGAAGTTCGCCCTCTACTGGAGACTACCCAGATGTCATGAATGGTGGAAGCGGGGTGTATGACACACTTAGAATAGAAGGCAAAACAATGTCCTGATTGAGATGACAATACCAGATTCAGGTCCCAAACTGGTAGCATAGGCTAACGTGGCGGACGCACGTAACTCCCTGGAAAAAAGTCTTAACCAACTGGTGATTGGCAAAGGACCTTTGGAAAAAAATTGCCAGAGCTGTCACCTGTCCCCTTGAGGGTACTAAGTTGAAGGCCCGAATCCAAACCATGTTGCAAAAATTCCAGAATCCTGGGGATAGAAAACACCGACAAGGAAAAAACTTGGACTCACACCAGGCAATATAAGCATGCCAGATCATGTAGTAGATAAAGTACAAGGATTTCTTCCTAGCCCTAATCATGATAACAACAGAAGCTGGCAAACCCTTATCCATCAGGATGGAGGTTTCAGCAGCCAAACAGTTAAAGCCAGCGTTTGTAAATTGGGATGGCACAGTTGTCCCTGAGTGAGCAGATCTGCATCCTTGGGCAGGGCATACTGATCTACTGCCAACTGCACAACGTCTTCAAACCACACCCTCCTTGGCAACAGGGGGCCACCAGAATGGCTGGTACCCCTTCCTGGGCAATCTTGCGCAGCACCCTGCCCATCAGAGGTAACGCAGGGAACACATAGAGGAGCCGAAACTCCGTCCAAGGCATTGCTAGTGCATCCGTGGCGAAGGCCAGAGGGTCCTGTGACAGGGAGACAAACCTGGGAAGCTTGTGGTTGTGACGGGACGCAAACAGGTCCACATCCGGCTGACCCCAGCAGTGGCACAGGGAGTGAAATACCTTGTTACTGAGGGACGATTCCCCCAGCCGAGACGTCCCCCTCCAGCGAGTCTGCCTCCAGCTTCTCCACCCCCGGAATGTAAACCGCCGAGATGCAAGGGACATTCTCTTCCGCCCAGGACAGTATCAGGGACACTTCCTTGAGGGCTCGCTTGCTCTGAGTCCCTCCCTGATGATTGATGTAGGCAACCGCCGTCTGGTTGTCCAAGCGGATCTGAACAGCCCGACCCTGAAGGTGTGTGGTCAGCTGATACAGAACTAACCTGATCGCCCTCAGTTCCAGTTCCAGTTCCTCCTGATCCAGGGACACAGGATCCAGATCCCAAACTGACAAGAGGTGAAACTGAAGAGGCCTCATGTGAAACTGCGCAAAAGGGACCGCCTCGAAACAGAACACAATCAGACCCACTAACTGCATCCCTTGCCGGATGGAGGGATGAGGACACAAGAGCAGAGTCCGTGCCTGCTTCTGAAGGCCCTCCACCTTCTGCTGAGGCAGGAATACTTTGACCTGAGAGGTATCCAGAGTCATGCCCAGAAAGGACCTCACCAAAGACGGAGACAGTGAAGACTTCGAATAGTTGATCACCCAGCCGAAGGACTCGAGAGTGGAGAAGTCACCACCTGAGTATCTGTCTCTGCCTGATGAAGAGACTGAGCCGCAATCAGAATGTTGTCCAGGTAAGGAAGGATGCGAATGCTCTGATTCCGCAGCAGAGCCATCACACCCGCCAGCACCTTGGTGAACACCCGAGGGGCCGAGGCGATACCGAACGTTAAGGCCACAAACTGGTAATGCTGATCCTCTAAAGCAAACCTGAGAAATCTCTGATGACTTGGAAAGATTGGCACATGAAGGTAGGCATCCTTGATGTCCATCGAAGTCATGAAGTCGCCCGGGCGCAGGGTACTGACCGCCGAGCGCAGAGTCTCCATGCGAAAATGCTTGAACCTGACAAAACCTGTTGAGACCCTTCAAGTCCAGGATGGGCCTCAGGGACCCGTCCTTTTTGGGGACCGTGAACAGATTGGAGTAGAACCCTCGACCCCGTTCCTGGGAAGGCCCCGGGTTAATGACTCCAACAGATGTTGAACCGCATGGCGCAAACCCTGAGCTGACAGAGGCTTTTAAAACAACCGGGATCTGATGAATCTTGGGGGCGGCCAGGCTGCAAACTCCATCTTGTAACCGGAGGACACCACCTCCTGAATCCACCGGTCTGAGACGCGTAGCCTCCAGACGTGAGCAAATAGCCGAAGCCGTCCCCCCCACCCGGATGGGTGAGGGCGCCTCCTCATGCCTGAGGGGGTTTGGGGGAAAGTTTGGGCCTGGGGCCTCATGATAGACCGGGACGACCACGGGATCTGCCGAGGCCCCAAGAATCCCTGTGTGTACCCGAGAACAGGGAGCCACGACCTCCTCTGGAAGCACGAAAGGAGGGGAGGGAAGAGGAGGACCCCCGAAAGGGCCGAGGCTGCCTCCTCCGTTGAGGCAGCCTACCATCCTTGGCTAAGACATCCAGACGCTCACCAAAGAGCCGCAGCCCCGTAAAGGGGAGCCCAGTGACAGCCTTCTTAGCGGCAGTATCAGCCGCCCACTGACGCAGCCAAACAGAGCGGCGCATAGCCACCAAAAGAGCAGAGGTCCTACTACACATCCGTACCGCATCATCCATGGCAGTAAGGACAAAGGCAACAAAATCAGAGCAAAGCAAAAGGGACCTATAATCCTCCCCCCTATTACCAGCCGTAGCGCTCTCTAGGAGACGCCTGAGCTGTCTATTAAGGGCAATAGCTGTAGCGGCAGCAACGCAGCCCAGCCCCCACACACGCAAAAGCATGGCAGGCCAGCTGATCTATGCGCCGGTCCTCGCTGTCCCGCAGTTAAGTAGTGTCAGGTGAAGGCATGACCGAGGTGTTGGACAGCCCGAGCACGGGAGCGTCCACCTCAGGGGGACACGACCATCGCTTTACCAGGTTGGCAGGAAAGGGATACCTCCTATCCCACCCTTTGGGCACCACGGGCAATCTATTAGGACGTTCCCACTCCTTGAGCACCATATTAGTGAAATGGCTCTGCTCAGGGAACTCCAGGCGCTGTTTGTCAGGACGAAAGAGCTCACCCTGCTTCCTCTTAGCCACCTCAGGGGGGACAATGTGCAAGACTTCAAAAATGTGAGCTAACAGGCTATCAGTGTCCTCGGGGAACCATGACTCTTCTCCAGACCCAGGGTCACTGCCGTAACCCTCCTGCTGGTCCCCAGAGGAGTCAGAGTCCTGAAAGAGTTCCCCCTCCTCTAGGGGGTAAAAGCCAACAAGAGTATCAGGTCCCTCATCCTCCTCATGAAAGAGGGATGTCACGGGAGCTAGGTGCCGCTTCTTGCCAGAGGCCTTACGTGGAACAGGCCTGGCAAGCTGCCTTTCAATACTGGCCACACACAGTGCCAAATCAGACTGTGACCCCCCGCTAGTATCCCCCTCACTGGGGGCTAAATGCAGGCGCAGGGGGGGTAGGTGATGCCGAAGGGGGCGCAGAGCTGGGAAGCGAAGCGGGCAGCCCAGCCTGGAGAGCAAGGACACTTTGGGTACACGGCATGCACACCCTGACACTGTCACTCACAGGGGATACCCCACACATCGCACACAGCCGGGATTGCCCCGAAGGACCCCCAAGCACGCTATCCCCAGAAGCCTCCATATGGTGATTAACACAGGCACAATAGGCCAGCACAGGGTAAAGGCTAGCAAGAGCCACCCGGGATGCCCCCAGAAGCCAGTAAGGGAAGATAGATGGGGGGGGGGTATGGGATAGGACCTGGAGAAACCACAACCACAGTTGTCCCGCCTGAAAGACATAAAGACACATAGGTATCCCGCAGCGTATGCCCAAAAGAGACCAAAAACCCCGAAAGGGGACTCACGGACCAAGTAGGACAAGGACACCAACCGTCAGACCACAGGAGGAAGCGCCAAGCAGACCGGAATCACCGCCGCAGATCCGGGATGAGAAGGGCCCCAACGCGCAGCAGAAGCAAAATGGCGCCGGCAGAGGAACCTTGAGGTGCGGGCCGCGGGAGGACGATGCGGCACGTGTCATCCACCGGCCCCGCTCCCCCAAAGAGCGCGAAAACGGCACTCACGTGACCTCGCCGGCGTCATCACAGTAGAGAAAAAACGCAACACAAGCCTATGGCCGGCTACCCTTTGTGGTGCAGGGTCTGCGGCTTGGAACAGCGCTCCTTGAGCACTTGACCCTAGTGCTCCTCTACCTTCACCAGATCCGTCAGCCGAGGCTGGGAGGCACAGAGGGACCAGAAATGGGTGGAAATAGCCATGCAGGGCCGCAGGCTTGTTTGCCCTGCACACCTGCGCAATATAGAGAGCCATCTTCTATCTTCACAGAATCACTGCAGAGGAAAACTGGATAAGTCTATGGTGATTCAGTTTTTATATGGTACCGGGAGGAGCCACAACTCTTCTGCAGTGCACTGCGCCACCTTGTGGCGGAATACCCGGTTGTAATGACTTCGTGAAGTAGGCCGTGCCATGCAATGGGAAAAGGACAATTAGGCATTCAATTAAAGAGAAACAAAACCTAGACATCCTGATTTGGGATGCCATGCTGTGTTAAAGACCCTGGAACTGCACTGTTCTGCTTACTTCCACAGCCATTGCATAGTACATGTGCAGGCTCTTCTCCAATCAGCGTTCTATGTGGTGCATATTGAGGAGCGGCACTTGGTGCCCACTGGAAGTAGGGAAGCAAGCAACCGTGCAGCTGCTGATATTCAGTGTAATGCTAGCAATGAATGCAAAAGAGGCCTTGGTCATCATGAAGGAAGAGCCATACCAAAAGTGAGCTGGAGGGGGTGCAAGGGCCCCACTAGCACCAGTTTGTTGTTAAGTCAAGCACTCTCTGGGGGGGCAGTCTTTGTGACTGGGAGAGTCCAAGATGTGCACTTGAACTCTGCTTATTAATTGGGATTGACTGTTCTTGTGTTAGGAACCAGGAACTTAGCAAGTTGTGTAGTCTGATGACAGCAGCCAACCGGAGTGGTGGCCAACAGTTAAAGCAGACCAAAACCCATAGCCCGGGTCAACTTGCAATGCCAATCCCAAGGGGACATCCCCAACTGGAATGCCCTGCAGAGGGCCATATAATCACCTTCGTCTGGGTTTCAGCAAAAGGTGAGGCCGATGCTTTGTAGCAGCACCTGCCGGTTGTAGCATGTTGCAGGTACTTGGAAGAAGGCACATATGTTTAATGGCTTGGGGCTTGCTAGTAGCAATTCTATTTAGGATTCCAACTTGGAAGCATTGAAATTAGAGTTTTGGTCCACTGTAAAGAAGATGCAGGGTTTCTGCAGTCCCTTTGGTAAAGTAATTCTACAATAATTTTAGGTACAGTCTATTCTGCAATCCCACTGCATTTTGCATTTTCTGCTGGCCTGTTATGTGGTTGCATTTAACTAAAATCTAATAAGAACAGAACTGAGGTTTGAATCTTTATCGCTACCAATCGAGTTTCAGAGATTTTATTAAAAGTAAGATAAACAACAACTGAGGCAGCTTGTCTGGCTAACACACCCAGAATTGGAATGCCCCCAGGGCAAGAAACAGAACCCGGGATTTTTAATATCAGTTTTTTCTCCGCTTTAAGGTTTGGCCGACTCCCCTCAAGTTGGCCACATCCCCATTTTTCCTTTAATTTAGTGCATGAGTATACCGCTTGGTTTAAAACAATATCTATGTCCCAGACCACACCCAATATATTAGGTTACTGCCTGTCCTGGGGCTTCTGCCATCATAGCAATGCCCCTGTCTACTCTATAATGGTTGCCACGGCAGTTTTGGTTTTGAGGATGTCCCCAGCAGTACCCCTGAATACAGACACCCCACCAACATTGTGGCCAGTGCAGACACTTAACAGACACAGGACCTCTGGGCTAACCCTAGGTTTGTTGTCACAGCAAGAGATGAGTGAACCCCCCAAAAGTTCAGGCAAACTTTGAATAATGTTCGGGGACCCAAACTTTGGGGGATGGATGTGGCAGGGGGACACAGAGGAAGCGCTTTTGTAGCTTACCTCAGGCCCAAAATCCTCTGCCAGCGGTGGCTTCCTTTGAAAATCAGCCACAGCGGAGGCTACAGAAAGATAAACGCTGGCTCCCACGAGTGAGGACACTTGTAGTGTGCTGGCACCCTTAGGTGAGGCAAGTTGAAGGGCTGCCCATCAACCTGTTTTTCCATGTTCGGGCTGGACGCCGAACTGGAGTTTGGCTGAAGTCCGTGTTTGGGTGTGGGAACCCGTACATGCAAACTTCGGGGTTCGGGTTCGCCCATCATTAGTTCTCGTATAAAAATGCAAAATTGGAAGCTTGAAATCTCATGGAGGTCTAAGCAAGTGGCACCTAAAAACAGAAGCTGCATATATTTGTAGGGTGGGAATGGGACTGCAGGTTCTGCATTTCATACATAACAGACCAATAGCTTAACCAACATAAAAATACAAGGGGTGAAATAGCATTAATTCATATAAAAGACAAGTAAAACCAATATGAACTTACATACAAACAAATCCCTACCTTTTCTTTTTGTTCCTCAAGCTGACCAGAAACTAAACAAAAGTTTGAAACCGCAATACGAAGAAGGCAATCAAGGATATGTGGAGCAAGATTAGTTTGAAGCACTTTAGACTGTGCAAGGAGGTCCTGAATTTCAACCATTATGTGTTGAACAGTGAGACTCTAGAAATAAATTTGGCTGGTTAATGAACATGCAAGAAAAGTACGTAACATTTATGGTAGATATAACCAGAATTTGTAGACTAACCTATCATATTTGTAGACTAACCTAACTGTGTGTGTAGGATCGATTTTAAAATGACCCTATGGCTCGATAACCTAGCCAGCAGCACTGTGTTAATTGGTGAGTAGCTGCACAGATTAGTGGTCTGGATATGTTGTAGCACAAATCAGAGGGGCATGGAGTAGGTTGAGTCAGAGATCAGTGATGTCTTCACAGTGAAGTGTGGTATAGAAGTATGGGTGCTGTACCGTGAGCCTCCCCAATTATATACCATGCAACCACTACTACTAAATAATATAGAATTTATTTCAGAGCACCATTACCTGTCTACCACTCCCCGCAGTTACATTTGTGATCCTGCATCCCATTTTGCCGAGATTGCGGATTTATGTATCTCACAATCCTCCCGGGGGCAGCCCGCGAAGTTGTGCTTGCCGCATCGATTCAATCATGAATAGAGGCAGCACAAAGGTAACAGCTGCAGCATTTTTTACGTCTTTCTCATAACTTATCTTTCTGTAAACAAGATCTCAAGAAAGAGACACCATATCCTAAACAGAATCTTACTAAAGCTCGATAAATAATGAAATTGGAACTTTCTCTTTTGAGCTACAGATCTCTCTAGTTGTTTTTCCTAGAATTAGGTTTGCTTTAACTGTCTGGCCATACTATAAAATTATGGTGCAATCAATACATACAGCAATCCTTTCTTCTTCAGGAATGTCTTTTGCATTCTTTTAACCTAAATACTAACCTAACCTAAATATTAACCTAAATAACACGGGGAAGAGGGGTATTTCAACTTATAATGGCCCTAAGCACATACGTCTCCGTTGCATACCCCGTCTCAGGTGCCTGCTTGGGCCTGGTCTCTGAAAGGAAGCCAGGAGCCTAAGTTTGGGCTGGTATGCTGGCAAGCAAGGAACTGGTAAGTTTGCAAGACTGGTTGTGAGCTTGCAAGTCCCAATATGGGTTTGTCCTGTGCTGATTCATATTCGTCTCTGTATTGTTTCCTAGGCTTATAATAGTAATTTTTAAAAAAAATCACCTGGGTACATTCCAAATCTGTTTTAAGCTGGCTGTTTCGTGCACTGTGAAGACAAATTGCCAACAGGGTTTCCAACAATTTTACAGCGTCTACTGGCCATGTTTTAACTACATTCGTAAGAGAAGCTCTGTTTAGACTGTCCAATGTAGAAAACTGAGCATCAGGCAAACTTTGATGCAGATACACTTCTTTAGATAAAACATCCTGAGCTGTTGATTCATCTTTGTAAGGCAATTGCAGATCAGAACTTTCTTCTACAACTTTATTAAATTTTTCCAAATGAGGTTCAGGGAAAGTTAGAGTTTTCAGTTCTTCAAAACAACTAGCAAATGTATTGATTATTAAATGTATTAGTTTATAGCACAATTCAAAGCCGCCGATTTTATGAAACTGCTTTTGAAGCATCACGTTTGACAGGTAGAGGAAACAAAACAACGACCAAATTTCCGAAGCTTTGGATATTTTTTCAGAAGAAGGCAAGGTCAGGCTTTCAGTATTAAGCTTGGGTAAAATATTTCGCGGTTCACTTGCAGTACTGTCATACCCAGAGGTATCCTCAGACTCGTTGACAGATTCAAAGTCAGATTCAGCATCTTTGCTCACACTTAAAAAAGCCAAACAAAGAAAAAGATTTATTATGTTTGTTTTTTGACTGATGGCTTTTTTCCTTTTTGGACATATTTCTTTCAGATCGCCATAATGAACATCCTGTAACCATTGCTGTGGCATTGAAAGTCGAGCATGAAACTCTAAAGCAAGTGGGTTTGAATCACCACTCCCAATTTCTATGTTTGGTGTTAAACAGTCAATCTGTTGCTCCCCAAAGCCAATAAGAGTCTCAAAAGCTTTCAAAGAGAAACCTCTAAATGCATCCAAATAAATAAGTTCTGTAATCTGATTCAGTCCATTGGAATTCAAAAATATTTCACATATGACGCTGTAAAAAAAAATAAAGTTAAATTAACCTCAAAGGCAATGCAATAGCATGCTGTAACTGTTTCAACAAAACCTTATAGTCAAAATTAATCTAAATATGACAATTTCATTGAATATTTTAGGATAGAAATACTGTACATAAAGTGGACAAAAAGCGGCCACAGCGCATGCATGGCCAGCATCACTCGCATCCTCTTTTGGCTGTGCGTGGTCATGTCTGCTATAACAGAATGGCTGTGTGAGGCCACCGAAATATGCGAGTAATGCTGTGTGCCGCTCGTGTGTGGCTAGGGTTCTGTGCATTAATATGTGAGGATGAGAGCCACTCCTGTGCAGTAGGCTCAAGGAAAGGCAAGTAAAGCAGGCGATCTGGGGGGATTTCACACAGCGGCATTCCAGAGGGACAGACCAAAACCCAGGATAGTGAAAATCATGGATTTTGGTCCCCTTTAAACATAAAACATAAAACTAAGATACAGAAGGAAGTTACAGCTTGGCAATGACATGGCTACCAATTTAACACCCACCACACTTCTTGAATTTTGCGTATTTGCCCCAGTCCACATCATGCAATGCCTAAATGTATGAAAATACCGTTTTGTGATTACTCACCTTTAAAACGGATATTATAAGTGTGACATACACTCCGCTTCAATAAGTCTTGACAGTTGGGTTATTCTCCAGTAGAGGGCGAACTTCTGCAGAGATGAATGCAAAAAAAGAAGCCCCTCCTGGTCCATAACTACCTGGGACCTCCCACCAATTCCCCAGTGTAAGATAGCAGTAAAGGGACCAGGAAGAACCAAATATAACAATACTAACAAAAAACAATGGTTCATCATATAAAGGATCCAGAATACCAAACAGGGTGGGTGAAGCGGAGTGTATGTCACACTTATAATATCCGTTTTAAAGGTGAGTAATCACAAAACGGTATTATTCCAAGTGTGACATACACTCCGCTTCAATAAGTCTTGACAGTTGGGACATCCAATAGCAGTGTCCGTCAAGGGTGGGAACCATAAACAGTAAAGAATGCACCAACTCAAACCACTGCAGCTTGCAGAACCTTGCGGGCAAAAACAGCATCCGCTGAAGCCCTCACATCAACCTTGTAAAAAGTATTAACAGAAGACCAAGTAGCAACCTTACAAACTTGTTCAACAGAAGCCTGGTGCTGAAAAGCCCAGGATGCACCCACAGCACGAGTAGAGTGCGCAGTGACCCTAAAAGGGGGAGTCCTCCCCTTAGCAGAATAGGCCCCAACAATGGCCTGACGAATCCATTTGCTAATCGTAGACTTAGCAGGAGCCAAACCTTTCCTGGGCCCGCAGGGCACCACGAAAAAAGCGTCCGTCTTGCGGAAGGAAGAAGTAGTCACCAAATAGTATTTCACACAGCGAACAACATCCAAGTTGTGCAGAACCCTCTCCTTGTCATTGTTAGGCTTAGGACACAAGGAAGGGAGAACAATATCCTGATTGAGGTGGAAAGCAGACACCACCTTAGGAAGGAAATCCGGTTGAAAACGAAAAACCACCTTATCCTGGTGTCTCTCAAAGGGGCCTGAATCGACAGAGCCGCCAACTCAGAGACACGCCGAACTGAGGTAAATCACCACCAAAAAGGCAACCTTCTGAGTGAGAACAGAAAGAGCAATATCATGTAGCAGCTCAAAAGGCGGACCCTGCAGAGCCGAAAGAACCGAATTCAAATCCCAAACAGGAACTACAGCTTTTCGCCATCCCTTGGAAAAAGGTCTTAACCAGCGGGTGTAAAGCAAAAGACCTCTGGAAAAAAACCGACAGAGCAGAAACCTGTCCTTTCAAAGTACTAAGCTGGAACCCCAGGTCCAGATTATGCTGAAGAAACTCCCAAATCCTGGGTACAGAAAAAACCCTGTAAGGCAAGGCCCTAGCCTCACACCAAGCAATATAGGACCTCCAAGTCCTATAGTAAATGCCAGAAGAGGACCGCTTCCTAGCCCTAATCGGGGTCTGAACGACCGCCTCAGACAAACCTTCCTCTTTCAAGATGAAGGTTTCAGCAGCCAGGCCGTCAAAGCCAGCGTTTGTAAATTGGGGTAAAGTAGATGACCCTGGGATAGCAGGTCCGGTATCAAGGGAAGCCGGCACTGGTCTACGGCCATCCTTACAACGTCTGCGTACCAAACCCTTCTTGGCCACCTTGGAGCCACCAGAATCGCTGGTGCCCCTTCTAGAACCAGTTTGCGAACCACCCTGCCCAGCATGGAGACAGGTGGAAACAGGTACAGAAAACCCAGGTCCTTCTACGCCAGAGACAAGGCATCCACTGCCAAGGCCAGGGGATCCTGAGAAAGAGACACAAATGCCGGAAGTTTGTGATTGTGCCTCGAGGCAAAGAGATCCACCTCCGGAGTCCCCCACTTGCGGCAAAGATCCAGAAAGACCTCGGGTTTGAGAGACCACTCTCCATGGCGAGAGGACCCCCTGCTCAGGGAGTCCGCCTCCGTATTCTCCACCCCCGGAATGTAGACTGCCGAAAGGCAAGGCACATTGCTCTCCGCCCATCGCAGGATCAGAGAGACTTCCCTGAGGGCACTCCTGCTGCGAGTCCCTCCTTGGTGATTTATGTAGGCCACTGCCGTTCAGTTGTCCGAACGCACCTGAACCGGAAGACCCCGTAACTGTGGGGTTAACCGAGCCAGAACCAGACGAATGGCTCGGAGCGCCAATACATTGATGGGGGTGTGAGCCTCCTGGGGACCCCACACCCCGCTGAACTGATAACCTCCCCAGCCCGACAGGCTGGCATCCGTGGTAACCGTCTCCCAACAAGGGACCAGAAAGGATCTGCCCTTCACCAGATTGCTCGAGTCCAGCCACCACCAAATTGACTGCCGAACCCTGGGAGACATCCTGAAAGGTTGATCCAAAGACTGTGGGCTCCTGTCCCAATACGTCAATAGGAGAAGTTGAAGAGATCTCATGTGAAATTGTGCAAACGGCACCGCCTCGAAGGAGGACACCATCAGTCCCACCAGTTTCATACCCTGTCAGATAGAGGGACAAGGGCTGGCCAGAAGAAAGCAGATCAGCTCCTGAATCCCTTGCACCTTGGTCTGGGGCAGAAACACTCTGGCCCGACTGGTATCCAGATTCATGCCCAGAAATGAAATCACTCGAGACGGGGAGAGAGAAGACTTGTTGCGGTTTATCACCCACCCGAATCTCTCCAGTGTCGACACCACATGGAGGGTGTCCAGTTCTGCCTGCTGAAGGGAAGAAGCAGAAATCAACAGATCGCCCAGATAAGGCACAATGCGAATGCCCTGAGATCTGAGCAGAGCCATTACGCCCGCCAAAACCTTGGTGAAGACCCTCGGTGCCGAGGTCAGACCGAAGGAAAGAGCTACGAATTGATAATGTTGATCCCCCACCGCAAACCGGAGGAATCTCTGATGTGCCTGAAAAATCTGAACATGCAGATACGCATCCTTGATGTCTATGGATGTCATAAAATCCCCTTGGCGAAGGGAATTGATAGCCGAGCGCAGAGTCTCCATGCGGAACCTTTTGGCTCTGATAAACCTGTTGAGAACCTTGAGGTCTAGAATGGGTCTCACCGAACCCTCCTTTTTGGGGACCGTGAAAAGGTTGGAGTAGTAACCCTTGCCTCTTTCCAATGGAGGCACTGGGCATATAACCCCCATATCCAGAAGGCTTTTCACTGCCAACTGGAGCCCCTGCGCAGCCTGAGGGTCCGAGGGCACCCGAGACCTTAAGAATCTTGGGGGTGGCCAGTACTCGAACTCCAGCTTGTACCCGGAGGAGACCACTTCCAAGATCCAATTGTCTGTGACCTCCCGGGCCCAGACCTGGAAGAGCCGCAACCGTCCCCCCACCCTTGCGGGTGAGGGCGCCCCTTCATTGCTGAGCCGGTCAAACGGCAGACTTGGGCTTGGAACCCAAGGCAGCCGCGGGACGTGCCCGACCTCTGCCTCTGTTCCAGGACGAGCCCCTAACCCCCGAGAAGGCCAGACCCCTAGACGCTCTGGCCCCTCGAAAGGAAGGAGTGAACGAGCCCGCCCCTTACCTCCTTTAGCAACAGCATCCATTTTATCTCCAAACAGCCACTCCCCCAAGAAGGGGAGAGCTGTGAGTGACTTCTTGGCTCCAACGTCCGCTGTCCACTGACGGAGCCAGACCAGTCTGCGCATGGCCACCAGCAAGGCTGACGTCCTACTACACACGACAATGAAGTCTTCCATCGCAGCCATGACAAAATCCATGAACAATTCGCACTTCTTGAGTACAGCGAACTCAGCGCTAGCTGGATCCAGCTGAGCGTTATTCAGCCAGTCCCTGTTAAGAGACCTGGTAGCAAGCGACACCATGGCAGATGCACTAACCGGTCGCAGGGCTGAGCCCATATTGGCAAATGCGTGGCACGCCATCTGATCAAGGCGCTTGT
The DNA here is from genome assembly GCA_027917425.1 of Gastrophryne carolinensis. NCBI lineage: Eukaryota > Metazoa > Chordata > Amphibia > Anura > Microhylidae > Gastrophryne > Gastrophryne carolinensis. The sequence continues at coordinate 313,894,708 of CM051237.1, forward strand.
CCTCGCCATCCTTAAGGGAAGAGGCGTCAGGGGTGTTCAGTACAGAAGAGTTGGTCAACCCTAACACAGGCGCGTCGACCTCGGGAGGAGAAGACCAGCGCTTGACCGCCTCCACCAGAAAGGTACTTCTTATCCCATCCCTGAGGCACACCAGGGAGCCGACAGGGCCTCTCCCATTCCCTAAGTATCAGCGCATCAAAGTGACCCTGGGTAGGGAATTCCAGACGGGGCGTGTAGGCCCCCAAAAATTCCCCCTTCTTAAGAGGGGGCGCCTCAAGTGGATCAATATCCCAACACCTCCACAAAACGGTGGCCGTATCGACGGCATCCCCAGCGCCTGCCTGGCATTGAAATTCCCAGGCTGACCATAGTCAGCCTCTGAATCCTGATACAATTCCCCCTCCTCAAGCAGGGAATAATCAGACAATTCAGCTGATTCATCGTCAGTGTCCCACAAGGGCTGAGCCGATGACAACTGCCTCTTTTTAGCCTAGGGCTTCTTGCCCACCGTGCTAGCAATAATTTTCTCTATGCTGGCCAACTTAGCCCAAACATGAGAAAGCGACTCCCCACTAGTACCAATGTCACTTGGGGTACGGATCAGGTGGGGAGGGCGATGAGGCGGGAGGAGCCGACCCAGAAGGCTGGGTACCCGACTGCCGCGTTATGGCCTTTTGTGCGTATGGTATGCAGATTAGCACATTCTCCCCCGTAAGGGACACCCCACACCCCACACATGGCCCGGATTGTCCCGAAGGGATCCCGGGCCTGGTATCCTGCAGAGCCTCCATACGGTGAATTTTTGTGGTCAGTCACAAGACCGTAGGGAATTACGCGTAAGCAACCTGGGATGCCCCCTAAAGGTCCCGGTGGGAGGATTTTAGGGGTGGACAATATTTATAGCTAGGGACCCTAGGACCAGGAGAGACCCCTTAGAATGCACTTATACGGGGACACCTGTAACACACAAAAAAGGTCACATAAGAGCAGAGCATAGTAAGGGATGCCCTAGCATAGATATTACAGTTACACAGCCGAAATATTCATATACAGGTATATGATATGAATATCCCCATATATATATACATATGCCCCCGATGGATGTAGCCCATGGGCACAATAACGCCCGGCGACATGTCCGCAAAGAGAGCATAAGCATAGGATCTCTGATGTGCCTGTTTTCCAGCTAAGGAGCCCGTATGGGGCCCTCACTTATAAGATGGCGTCCAGACGAGGAGAGGGAGAAGGGGGGCGGGCCGGTGCGAAGCGCACCCGCACATGGCCCCCCCCCAAGCTTTGCTTCCAGCCAATAGGGCTGGAGCCGGCCGACGACGCCAAGGGGGGCGGGCCGACACGCTCCGCCGACGCGGGAGAGCGCCAGGCCCCGCCCCCCCCTCACTGTGGAAGGCAGAAGGTCGCACTCCCCGGCCAATATGGCCGCGGAGCCGACCATGAGATAACACACACACACACATACATACATGTGAATAAAAGTGAACAAACACACACCGAAGCTGGGAGGCTCAATACAGGGACAATTTAGGAGGGTCCTGGTAGCAACAGGGACAAAAAGGGGGCCGGGCGCGAGCCCGGCTTACCTGCAAGTAAGAGAAGCTTCATCTTCTGTCTTGCTCGCTCCCTGCAGAGAAGACAACTGGGGAATTGGTGGGAGGTCCCAGGTAGTTATGGACCGGGAGGGGCTTCTTTTTTTGCATTCATCTCTGCAGAAGTTCGCCCTCTACTGGAGAATAACCCAACTGTCAAGACTTATTAAAGAGGAGTGTATGTCACACTTGGAATAGCCACAGAGCATCTTGGGAATCAGTTTACTGAAGGATAATGAATGTAGGGGGTCAAGAAAATGTACTGTATTGCATTTGCTTTTCTCAAAACCCACAAATACTATTTTTCCAGAAATAATTGCACAGGTGGAACATGTGATGCATTATGAGATATGTACACAAACAGCGACAGGTTTCCTTTAAAATTAAAGTGGTAGGTAAAGAAATAAAAAAAGGATATACAAATTATTTACCTGGATTTAAGTAATTCAGGAAGTACTTTAAGATAAATCTTGAGAACCTCCTCGGATAAACATGTTTTGTGATAGCTACTTGTACAGTAGCACATTGTTGAAATACCCATTTGCTGAGAATGATGAGCCATTTCTACCCCTCTCTGCAAAACTGGATTAAAGATAAGTGTATAAAGCTTCCATTGAATGACTGCGTTTGCTTTCTGGATGATGACGCAAATATGGTGTGCAATAAGTATACTTAGATGAGGATCATTACCAAATACAAGCTCTTGATAAGCTTCCAAAGAATCCCATTTCCACATCATGTCTTCTGATCCACTATTTGGTAAAACCCCCTGAAATCTTTGAGAAGTACTACACAGACTGGCAGATACAGCATGGCCAGTTTTACCTTGAATAGTGTCCTCCAATTCAGCTAAATGCTCACCATCTATAGCACATATGTTACAAGACGCCTGTTTAGCAGAATTCAGAATTTCACCTCCTCCCAGCTGATCCAGGATCAGGTTTGAAAGTAGAGTCAGGATATGGTTTTGAACATTTTTCAATCTAGGCAACTTAAATGCATAAAGAAGTGGTATGACTATTGATGCTGGATCCATGCAACAACAAATGCCAACATTTTGAATTCCCAAAAGAATCTGGAGGCATGCTGGAGTCAATGACACTTGTTGCAGTAAACGTAAACATTGGTGAGCACAAACTGCGATGCAACAACTTCTCTCGGGATATTGGACTTGTCCATGAGTATCCTCTTCAAAGGGATTTTTAAGAACTTGAGTTTTGAAAACAGAAATAGGAAGACCGGAAAGGTCTCTGTGATGGTGCATGAAGTGTGAAAAGTCACACCTTCGATGTCTTTTTCTTGTGCAGAGCGACTGATGAAGTTGCTCAGATTTGACCTTTTTTATAACACTGACTATTTTAATGATACCATCGATGAGTAGGGATACATGTTGACATGCTTGAGAATATAGACTTTCATAATGCAGACACACGAATTCCAAATAAAGCACTGTTATTTCCAGAAGATGGAATCCACTATGCTGTATGAATTCATGAAGGAGTTCCATTGATTGGCTAAAATATGAAGGGTTTGGTGCTGCACACCTAAGACATAATAAGGTTATCTGAAAGACCCCTTCGATAATTTCTGGTATCAAATACGTTTGATTTTGACTGCTAGGCATCTCTGGGTTGTCTACAGTTCCCTGAGTTAACTGCTGCTGTTGTACTTCAATCCTTTCATTTAAAAAGGACCTATAATTTAGTGCCGTTTTTAATAAATCATTAAGATTTTTCCTTAAATTGTCCGGCATTACATCCCTGCTTAAAATATCTGCGCACAGCAGCCCCAACACTGTACGTAAAAGCATTCTCTGCACTAGTGCCACTTCTTCCTCCGTCCACCCTGTTGATAATGTCCCCTTAGGAGATGCATCGCAATCTCCAAAGCCTAAAAGAAATTCTGTTAATGCTGGGATAATAATAACGGAAAGTGAAGAGCTATGATTCAGTACGATATCAAACATAGAAACCTTTTCAAGCAAAGATAACAAGATCTGACAGAGATCAAAAGGAGAAGGATTTTTATCTGATGTAGATGCAGGTTCTTTGACTGCAATATTCTGTGAAATGTTACTATCTGGTTCCGCTTCATGCTTTTCTTTCTGTTGAATGGAACCCTTGTCAAATACAGCAGACTGCCAAGAAGGGCATACTGCGGGTTTAAGTGAATGCCTTGATTTAAACCCAGTTGAAGTCTTGCCATCTATAGGTGCTTCAGAATCTGAAGAAGACATGGATTTCTTTTCACCTTTCGAAGTACTACATTGTGCATTCTTGGACTGATGTCTTGACTTATGGCGTATGTTTACATTTAGAAAATGAAAGAAGTCAGAATGAGAAACATCCTCATCTTCTGCTTTTCGTTTCTGTTTGTGCAGGCTTGAAAAACGCTCTACGATAGTAAACAAGTCCCTCTCTAGTGAGAGCAAAGGAAAATCTAGAAAAAAATGAAATAAAAAAAACATATTTAGCTACACATCTTTACAGATTGCAATAGCAACATAAGGATTTGACAAACATTTATGTGTGTATGATATATTTACACACAAATAGAGTATAGTAGACCCTAATATACAGAATACAATTCTGTGATTACTCACCTGTAGAATTGATTTTACTGTGTACAGCACGGCCTGTTTCATTTCAATCATTACTTCTGGGTATTCCGCCAAAAGGTGGCGCAGTTGACTGCAGAAGACTTGTGGCTCCTCCCGGCCCTGTAAAAAGCCAGGAATCACCCAAAGACCCCCAGTGTTGAAAAGCTGTTATGCAAGAAGCCGGGAGATAAACCATGATAAAAAATACACAGCCTCACAAAAAATAACCTTTAACCCTTTGAGTGCCAGCCTACCGAGATTTTTTGTCACACTCTGTTGCCGGACTACTTTTCACGTTTTTGCGCTACACGTGTTCAACCTGGATTTTTGAAGGGATTTCCAGGGATTTTCCAGGAAAATGATATATTGTTTTTTTCTGGGCTTTTTTTGAGTCTGGGCTTCAACATGAAATGTCTTGTTTGGCCTTTTTTTAGTGTATTCTCAATACTTTTGGGTGAAATATGTGCAAAAAAAATAAAAAAAAAAACTTTTTTACAATTTGTAGTGTTTTTTTCTAATAAAAAAATGTAAGTTTGTTAATAAAATATTATTGCATGTGAAAGCACTATTTCTCCCGGTTACAACGGTACCACAAATGTATTGGTAGACACCATTTCCTGCCCAGGAAACTCCCCCAAACTGAAACAGCAGTTTAGGAGATTTCAGATAGAATACAACTATGCAATATGATTGCATAGTTGTAAGGGGTTAACTTAAAAAAAAAAATGACGTAGGGTCCCCCCTCCCAGGAGCCCGGGTGCCGGTAACCCGAGGAGCGGGATGACGTCATCAAGTGGGCGGGGCTAGGGGGCGGGACCAGCACCAGCCGAAGAGGATGGTGGGGGCCTGTTTCTGGGCCCTCACCCGAAGCGTGGAAAGCCCAGGGGGGGGGGGGGGGGATCGGAGCCCCCCCCGGTGAAGAGAAGACCCGGGGGGGGGGCCATTGAGCTGCGAGGTGAGTAAATGACATTTACTTTTTTTTTTCAGATGTCGGCGCCGGCGGGGGGGGGGGGGGGGTGGACTATTCCGGGCCCCCTCCTGAAGATCGGAAGCCCGAAAATCTACTACTTGATTCTTGTACAGAATCGCTGGCACTTTCAAATGAGGGGTCAGGTATCTGTAGTCTGTATCTTTTTTACTTTTTTTTTTATGGGGCTCTAAAGTCAGCTACGTGACTCTCACGTAGCTGGCACTTAACGGTTGGAGAGGCACTAGAAGGGTTAAACAAATCACCGTAAAGAGGCAACCAATTACAACGATAACAAGGGAGGGATGAAACAGGCCGTGCTGTACACAGTAAAAATACAATTCTGTGATTACTCACCTGTAGAATTGGTATTATGAGTATACAGTACGTCCTGCTCCAGATAGATTACTTACACTTGGGTATTAATCCGCCAGATGGCGCTGGACTGCAGAGACATCGAAAATAGGCTCCTCCCGGCCCCTCAAATACCCAGGGACCTCCCACAATCCCCATCATTGAAAAGCAGTGAACGAGAAGCCGGGAGAATTAAAACAACCAAAACTGGTAACTACAACAATGATAACAATCAGGGAATCAAAGATAATGCAAAACCAAGGGTGGGGTGGAGCAGGACTTACTGTATACTCATAATACCAATTCTACAGGTGAGTAATCACAGAATTGTATTATTTTTAGTATACAGCACGTCCTGCTAAATATAGATTACTTACACTTGGGACATCCAATAGCAGTGTCCATAAAGTAGGGTGGGATCCATAAAGGTAACAGTAGACAGGTCGTACCACTATCGCCTGCAAAACCTTACGGCCAAAAGCAGCATCAGCTGAGGCCCTAACATCAGCGTTGTAAAACTTTGAAAAGGTATGAACAGAAGACCAAGTAGCGGCCTTGCGAACTTGTTCAACAGAAGTCTGGTGCTGAAAAGCCCAAGAGGCACCAACAGCACAAGTAGAATGAGCAGTAAGGCGGAAGGGAGGATTCTTCCCCTTAGCAGCGTAGGCCTGAATCACAGCCTGACGTATCCATTTGCTGATAGTAGACTTGGCAGGAGCCAAATCCTTCCTAGGACCAGAAGGGACCACAAAAAGAGCATCAGTTTTTCTGAAAGGTGTAGTAGCCACCAGATAGTACTTCAGACACCTAACCACATCCAAAGAATGCAAGACCTTCTCCTTAGCATTACTAGGATTAGGGCACAATGACGGAAGAACAATGTCCTGATTCAAATGAAAGGCAGACACAACCTTAGGCAGAAAGTCTGGCTTGAAGCGAAACACCACCTTGTCCTGGTGTCTCCCATAGTAGGGGGGCTGGATGGAGAGCGCAGCCAACTCAGACACACGCCTAACAGAGGTGATAGCCACCAAAAAGAGTAAGAATGGCCAGGGGAGCATCCTGCACAGGTTCAAAGGGAGCACCCTGCAAGGCTGACAAAACCAAGTTCAGATCCCAAACAGGCAACATAGGCTTACGTGGGGGAAGCACATGAGTAACCCCCTGGAAAAAAGTCCTGATCAGAGAATGCTAAGCAAAGGACTTCTGGAAGAAAACAGCCAGGGCAGAAACCTGACCCTTCAGAGTACCGAGTTGGAGCCCCATCTCCAACCCATGCTGCAGGAACTCCAGGATCCTGGGAATAGAGAACACACGACAGGGAAGAGACTTAGACTCACACCAGTCAATGTAGGCACCCCAAACCCTGTAATAAATGGAAGAGGAAGACTTCTTCCTAGCCTTTATCATGGTATCAACAACAGAGGTAGACAGCCCCTTCTCCATCAAGATGGAGGTTTCAGCAGCCAGGCCGTCAAAGCCAGAGTTTGTAAATTGGGATGGCGTAAGGGACCCTGAGTGAGCAGGTCTGGCACCCTGGGCAGAACGTACTGATCTACTGCCAGCTGCACCATGTCTGTGAACCACACTCTTCTTGGCCACCTGGGGGCCACCAGAATCGCTGGCACCCCCTCCAGAGCAATCTTGCGCAGAACCCTGCCCAGCAGGGGGAATGGAGGAAATACATAAAGGAGCTGAAAGTCCTGCCATGACATTGCTAGGACATCCGTGGCCAAGGCCAGAGGATCCTGGGACAGGGAGACAAAGGCCGGGAGCTTGTGACGGGACGCAAACAGATCCACATCTGGTCGGCCCCAACGGTGACAGAGATTGAAACACCCTGTTGCAGAGGGACCATTCTCCCTGGAGAGAGGTCCCCCTGCTCAGAGAGTCTGCTAGCAGATTTTCCACCCCCGGGATGTACACAGCTGATATGCAGGGGACATTGGCCTCCGCCCAGGTCAGGATCAGAGACACTTCCTGGAGAGCCCTCCTGCTCCGGGTCCCTCCCCGATGATTGATGTAGGCAATTGCCGTCTGGTTGTCCAAACGCACCTGAACAGGCAGGCCCCGAAGGTGATGAGTCAACTGAGCCAGAACCAACCTGATCGCCCACAGCTCCAAGACGTTGATAGGTGTGTGGGCCTTCTGAGGGCCCCACCTCCCCTGGAACCGCAGGGACTTCCAGAAACCCTCCCAATCTGACAGACTGGTACCCATGGCGACCGTCTCCCAGGAGGGGGTCAGAAAGGATCTGCCCCCCAACAGGTTCCTGGGGTCCAGCCACCACGAGAGGGACCGCCTGACCAGGGGGGGAAAGCGCAAAGACCCGGTCCAGGGATGCAGGGTCCTTATCCCATACTGACAAGAGGTGGAGTTGCAGAGGCCTCAAGTGGAACTGAGCATAAGGGACTGCCTCGAAGCACGCCACCATCAGGCCCACCAGCTGCATTCCCTGCCTGATGGAGGGATGATGACAAGATAGCAGGAACTGGACCTGCACAATCATACTGTCCACCTTCTGCTGAGGAAGAAAAATCCTTGCCTGAACTGTATCCAGATTCATTCCCAGGAAGTCACCAAGGAGGGAGACAGAGAAGACTTGGGGTGGTTTATCACCCAGCCAAATGACTCCAGGTGGACACCACCAGCTGAGTATCCAACTCTGCCTGATGTAGAGACTGGGAAGTGATGAGAATGTCGTCCAGGTAGGGCAGCACGCGGATGCCCTGAAACCTGAGCAGAGACATCAATCCTGCCAGCACCTTAGTGAACACCCTGGGAGCTGAAGTGAGACCAAAAGGCAATGCCACAAATTGGTAGTGTTGATTCTCCAGAGTGAACCTGAGGAACCTTTGATGACCTGGAAACACAGGAATGAAATCATGAAATCCCCTGGGCGCAGGGAACTGATGGCAGAGCGCAGAGTTTCCATGCGAAAGCGCCTGCACCTGACAAATTTGTTGAGGATCTTCAAGTCTAGGATGGGCCTGACTGACCCATCTTTTTTGGGCACTGTGAAGAGGTTGGAATAGAAGCCCTTGCCCCCTTTATCTTAAAGGGACCATGCAGATGACCCCCAGCTCCAGAAGGCTTTGCACCGCCTGCACTAGATCCTGAGCTGACACAGGGTCCTGAGGAATCCGGGATCTGATGAACCTTGGGGGAGGGCAGACAGCAAACTCTGTCTTGTGACCGGAGGACACTACCTCCTGAATCCACCGGTCTGAGACATGAAGCCTCCAGACGTGAGCAAAGTGCTGAAGCCGTCCCCCCACCCGGATGGGTGCGCCTGGGGGCCGCAACAGGGGGAGAAATAGACAGAACCTGAAAAATCTGAGCCAACAGTCTATCAGTATCATCTGGGGCCCAGGGGTCAGAGCCAAAATCGTCATGACCCCTGGGCCTCTCATCAGATGACTCCGAGTCGGAGAATAGCTCCACTTCCTCCAAAGGGGTATAGCCAGACAGTTCCAAAAACACATCAGCTTCCATAGGGAAAAGAGTGACATCAGGCGTTAAGTGCCGCTTTTTTGCAGAGGCCTTACGCGCCAAGGTATTAGCAAGCAACTTCTCAACACTAGCCAGTCTAGAAGACACATCAGGCTGAGAATCCCCACTTGTATGCAAGTGGGAGTGAGATTTAAGCTTGGGGGAGTAGGTGAAGTGAAACGAAGCGCAGGCCCAGCCACTGGAAGGCCAGATTGCAGGGCAAGCACCTGCTCGGCACAAGGTACACAGACCCGCGCATTGTCAGCGCTAATAGGGGACACCCCACAAGCTACACACAGCCGGGCTTGTCCCGAAGGAACCCCGAGCACATTCTCCTGAGACGCCTCCATATGGTGATTATACCGGCACAATAAGCCGATAGGGATTGACGCTATAAAAGCAACCCGGGATGCCCCAATAACCTGCTAGGGAAGTGGGAGTAATTAACACTAGGCCTCACAAGTTAATTAACTAAATAGAGGGAGTAGGGCCGGGAGAAGCCAAGAGGGTTTGGCCCGTCTGAAAGACATAAGCAAAGGGGAGCCGTAAGTGTACAAATAAAAACAATGGTAATAAAGCCGCCCGCGAGGGCACTCACGGACCACGGTAGGTAGAAGCCCGTCACGCAGCAGCCGGAACCAAGAAAAAAAATGGCGTTGGGTATACCTCGAGGGGCGGGCCACAGGGACAAGCAGCCAATGATGGCGCACCAGCGCCTGAGGTAGCGCCGCCGCCAAGCGCGGAACACAGAGGAAGCGCCGCCGCCAAGCATAATAAAATAATGTATTGAAGCACAAGGCCAATACACATACACCCCCCCTCCCCCGAGGGCTACAAGGAGAGCAAGGGAGGACAGCGGCCACTTCACAGGACCCACCGACAGACAGGGGCAAGGGGCAATAGTGCGGGAGGGGCATCCCATATAGGCTCACCATATGCCTATACCGCCTACCCTTTGGTGGGGGATTGTGGTGGAGCAGCTCTCCTAAGCACCTGACAGCGGTGCTGCCTACCATCACCCGACCAGCACAGCCAAGGCTGGGAGGCACATTACTAATGGAACGGGTGGGAATAGTCCTACAGCGCCGCAGGCTAATAGCCCCGCTCACCTGCGAGAATAGAGAGCCATCTTCTTGTCGTTCGCAGTCCAGACTGCAGAGAAGATCTGGGGATTGTGGGAGGTCCCTGGATATTTGAGGGGCCGGGAGCAGCCTATTTTCGATGTCTCTGCAGTCCAGCGCCATCTGGCGGAGTAATGCCCAAGTGTAAGTAATCTATCTGGAGCAGGATGCACTGTATACTAAGAATATCAATTCTACAGGTGAGTAATCACAGAATTGTATTTTTCCAAGAGTACAGCACAGCCTGTTTCATCTCAATCATTACTTCTGGGACATCCAATAGCAGTGTCCGCAAAGTAGGGTGGGATCACCAATGAGTAACGGCAGGCAGTTCAAGCTACTACCGCCTGAAGCACCTTGCGTCCAAAAACAGCATCAGCTGAGGCCCTAACATCAACCTTGTAAAACTTGAAAAAAGTATGAACAGAAGGCCTTACAAACTTGTTCAACAGAAGCCTGGTGATGAAAAGCCCAAGAGGCACCAATAGCCCTAGTAGAGTGAGCAGTAACGCAGAAGGGAGGTTCCTTCCCTTTGGCAGAATAAGCTCGCACCACCGCCTGTCTAATCCACTTGCTGATAGTGGATTTGGCTGGAGGCAAGCCCTTCCTAGGTCTGGAAGGAAGAACAAAAAGAGAGTCAGATTTCCTAAAGGGCTCAGTAGCGACCTGATAATACTTGAGCGCCCTGACCACATCCAGAGAATGAAGGTTCCGTTCCTTGGAATTAGCAGGGGCAGGACAATAGGAAGGTAAGACAATGTCCTCATTAAGATGAACGGCAGATACAACCTTGGGCAAAAATTCCGGGTTAAGACGGAACACCACCTTATCCTGATGCCGCTCAAAATAAGGAGGTTTCATGGAAAGCGCCGCCAGCTCAGAGACTCGACGCACCTAAGTAATAGCGACCAGAAAGGCCACCTTAAGAGTCAGAATGGGCAGAGCGGCCTTACACAGAGGCTCGAAAGAAGGACCCTGTAGAGCAGAAAGCACCAAGTTTAAATCCTAAACCGGTAACAGAGGTTTACGCGGCGGACGCACATGAGTCCCTGGAAAAAAGTCTCGACAAGCCTATGATTGGCAAAAGATCTTTGAAAAAAAGATTGCCAGAGCTGAAACCTGTCCCTTGAGGGTACTAAGTTGTAGACCCGAATCCAGACCATGGTGTAAAAACTCCAGAATCCTGGGAATGGAGAATTCACAACAAGATAGAGACTTGGACTCACACCAAGCAATATAAGCATGCCAGACCCTATAGTAAATCATAGACGAAGATTTCTTCTGAGCCTGAATCAAAGTATCGACAACAGAGGCAGGCAAACCCTTGCCCATCAAGATGGATGTTTCAGCAGCCAAGCCGTTAAAGCCAGAGTTTGTAAATTGGGATAGAGCAGCTGCCCCCGAGTGAGAAGCTCTGGATCGTCGGGCAAGCCATACCTACTGCCATCTGGACAATGTCCGCAAACCATACCCTCCTCGGCCAGCGGGGGGCCACTAGAATGGCCGGTACCCCCTCCTGGGCTATCTTGCGCAGCACACAACCCAGCAGAGGAAAGGGAGGAAATACATAGAGGAGCCGAAACTCCGTCCAGGGAATCGCAAGCGCGTCCGTGGCGAAGGCCAGAGGATCCTTTGACAGGGAGACGAATCTTGGAAGCTTGTGATTTTGACGGGACTCAAATAGGTCCACATCCGGCTGACCCCAGTGGCGGCACAGAGCGTGGAATACCTTATGGCTGAGAGACCATTCCCCCAGACGAGACGTCCCCCTGCTCAGGGAGTCCGCCTCCTGGTTCTCCACCCCCGGAATGTAAACCGCCGAGATATAGGGAACAGTCTCCTTCGCCCATGATAAGATCAGGGACACTTCCTTAAAGGAGCGCGCTTGCTCCGGGTCCCTCCCTGATGATTGATGTAGGCAACCGCCGCCTGATTGTCCGAGCGGACTTGTAAGGCACGACACCGAAGGTGGGGAGTCAACTGGTAGAGCACCAACCTGATCGCCCTCAGCTCTAGGATGTTGATAGGCGCGTGGGCCTCCTGGGGACCCCACTGACCCTGACACTTCAGTGACTGCCAAACTCCCCCCCAGCCAGTCAGACTGGCGTCCGTGGTGACAATCTCCCATCGCGGAGGCAGAAAGGACCTGCCCACTAGAAGATTCCTCGAGTCCAACCACCACGAGAGGGACTGTCTGACCAGAGGGGACAGAGCAAACTCCTGATTCCGATCCCAAGCCGACAAGAGATGTAACTGAAGAGGTCTCATGTGGAACTGAGCAAAGGGAACCGCCTCGAAGCAGGACACCATTAGCCCCACCAACTGCATCCCCAGACGGATGAAGGGGTGAGGACACGACAGCAGAGCCCGCCCCTGCAACTGAAGGCCCTCCACCTTCTGCTAAGGGAGAAAAACCTTGACCTGAGAAGTATCCAGTGCAGGAAGGACCTCGCCAAAGACGGAGATAGTGAAGACTTGGGATAGTTGATCACCCAGCCGAAGGACTCGAGAGTGGACGTCACCACCTGAGTCACCACCTGAGTATCCTTCTCGGCCTGATGAAGAGATTGAGTAGAAATCAAAAGGTCGTCCAGGTAAGGGAGAATGCGAATGTCCTGGCTCCTCAGTAGAGCCATGACACCCGCCAGCACCTTGGTGAAGATGTGATACCAAACGACAAGGCCACAAACTGGTAGTGTTGATCCCCCAGAGCAAACCTCAAGAACCTCTGGTGGCCTGGAAAGATCGGAATGTGAAGGTAGGCATCCTTGATGTCCACCGTGGTCATTAAGTCGCCCGGCCGAAGGGAACTCACAGCCGAGCGTAAGGTCTCCATGCGGAAATGCTTGAATCTGACAAATTTGTTGAGACCCTTTAAATCCAGGATGGGCCTCAGGGAGCCGTCCTTTTTGGGAACCGTGAATATGTTGGAGTAGTACCCCCGACCCTGTTCCTGAAGAGGTACCGGGTAAATCACTCTGGAAGCTAGAAGCCGCTGTACAGCCAACCGCAGGCCCTGAGCCGCCACAGGATTTATAGAGACCCTGGACCGGAGGAATCTTGGAGGCGGCCAGGCTGCAAACTCTTTCTTGTAACTGGAGGAAACCACCTTCTCAATCCACCGGTCTGAGACGCGCAGTCACCAGACGTAAGCAAAAAGCCGAAGCCATCCCCCCACCCGGTCGGGTGAGGGCACCTCATCATGCATGAGGGGCCTTGGGGGAGGGTTTGGGCTTGGTTCCCCAGGAGAAACCAGGGCTACAGCGGGATCTGCCTCGACCCCAAGAGCCTCTGAGACCACCTGAAAATGAGGACCCACGACCTCCACTTGAAGGGCGAAAGGAAGAGGATCCCCGAAAGCGCAGAGCCTGCTTCCTACGCTGGGGGAAGCCTACCATCGTTGGTCAGAGCATCAAGACGCTCACCGATGAGACAAAGTCCAGTGAAGGGAAGCCCAGTGAGAGACTTCTTAGCGGCAGTGTCGGAAGCCCACTGACGCAACCAGACGGACCTACGCATAGCAACCAACAGGGCCGAGGCCCTACCGCCAAACCTGACGGCATCATCCATGGCAGATAGCACAAAGGCAGCAAAGTCAGCACAAAGCAAAAGGTCCTTATAATCCTCTGTATTCTTGCGAGACCGGGCGGCCTCAGCCAGGCACCTGACCTTTTTAATAGAGATGGCCACAATAGCCGCAGTACAGACCGGACGCAAACCAGCCCCAACAAAGGCATGACAAGCCAGCTGATCCATACGCCGGTCAGCGTTATCACGCAAGTTTGTAGTGTCAGGAGATGGCATGACCGAAGTGTTGGACAGCCCCAGGACAGGGGTGTCCACCTCAGGGGGACACAACCAGCAGCGAACCAAATCAGCTGAGAAGGGATACCTTCTATCCAACCACTTAGGCACTGAGGGTAACCTGTTGGGGCGTTCCCACTCCTTGAGAACCATATTGGAAAAATGGCCCTGCTCCGGGAACGCCAAGCGTTGGTTGTCAGGGCGGAAGAGCTCACTCTGCTTCTTCTTCGCCACTTTAGGGGGAGTGATGTGAAGAGTATCAAAAACCGCCGACAAGAGCCTGTCGGTATGGGGGGGGGGGGCGTGGCTATGTAACAGGACGTGTGGCACGAGGGCTCCTGAGAATTATCCTTGAGAAACCCCATATATCCCACTTAACTAGCTCTAAAAGGAGAGGGACGACTCAACGCAATACCTGGAGTGCCTGGGGTGAGTGGCGAGGCGGTCTGACCCGACGATGGAGCTTGGCGTGCTTTGGGGCTCTCAGACGTCTTGCCCGGCGCCATCTTGAGACAGAGGTGGAGAGGAGAGGCCTGCGGACTGTGGAGCCCAACCCCGCTCCAGAGAAGACACCCTGCTTGGCTGAGGCTGCCCTGCCTGGACGCTGTGTGAGGAGGTGAGCGGGACCCCCCAGGGGACTCGTCCTGCCCCCTCTGTCTTCCGCTGGGACTGTGCCGCCTGTTCCGCCGGCTTCCTCCGACGGCCGCTCCTCCCGACTGGCTGCTGTGCACGGACGGAGCCCGCGCACTGACTGTCATCGCCGGCGGCTCCCGCCGCTTCACTCTGGTCTGCTGCTCCCTTCACCGGCTGCATCTCTCTAAGGGGCGGTGTCGCGTGTGCAGCCCCGCGTGTCAGCTGTCATCTCTGGCTGAGCCCGCCGACCTCCTCCGTTTCCCTATACCGCGTGTCGGCTGACAGCTCCGGCTGCGGGGTGTGTGGCCCCTCAGTAGTGGGGCTAGGATCTGTGCACCCCCCCCCCCTCCTTGGTTGCTCACTCCCCTAATACCCCTGACCTCACTGGCCATCTACACCTTAACCACCAGGCATCATTGCTGCAGGGGAGCATGCTAAAGTCAACCTGAAGGGGACATTGGCCGGCTTGTGCGGACGGCGCCGAGTCTGGGGCGTGGACGGAGGCGGCTGTCCCCCCTCCAATCGACAACATAAGCACCTTATATATCAAGTGGCGCTCTTGCTATCTCGATTACTGCTCGCCTGCGGGGGGCTTCCATCTCAGGGGGGCAGTGTGAGCGGCTGTCCTAAATCCACTGTCCCTATATGAAGGGCAATAAAAAAAAGGCGCACCGGGTTACTGCATTGCGGCACACAGACCATGGCCGATTCACCTAATGACTGTACAGCCTCGCCCACTTCTATTCCTGATAATGCTGCGATAATGGCGGCTATCAACAACTGCCAAAGTGTCCTAACAGCGAAGTTTGACAACTTGCAAGAACAACTTAACTATTTCAAGCATGATCTAGACAAGATAAAGGACAGAGCGTCCGAGTCAGAGAGGCGAATCGGTGAGACGGAAGATGGTTTGTCGTCAGTTACTTCAGCGGTTCAGTCTCTGCAGCGCCAGGTAAGGCTCCTCACGGACCGAGTAGAAGACGCAGAAAATCGAAACCACCGCAATAATATAAGAATACTGGGGATACCGGAGAGAGCGGAGGGGGATGCCCCGGAAAACTTTGCTGAAGGTCTTATCCGTGGGGTTCTAGCGCCAGAGGGCCTCTCGCCAAGCTTTGCGGTGGAGAGGGCACACCGAATCCCGTTTGAACCCCCGCTACCCGGGGCCCCCCCGCACCCTTTTATACTGAAGCTACTGAACTTTAGAGACCGGGACACAGTTTTGGCGGCTGCCAGGAGGCAACGGGACATCCTGTACAACGGATCGCGCTTGTCCTTTTTCCCGGACTTTTCGTCTGAGGTGCAGAGGCAGCGCCGCTCTTTAATGATGTGAGAGCACGCCTCAGACAGAAGAAGATTAAATACGCGATGCTATTCCCTGCCAAGCTGCGAGTACAGGACGGGGAGACTACAAGATTCTTTCTTACAGCAGAGAATGCAAGTGCCTGGATTGACTCGTTGCAGGCTGACTGAGGGCAGGAGTCGCACCGACGGTCGGCCTGGGGGGCTGTGTGTGCCTTCCGTCCATCATTTGCGGCCTGATGGGGCTGGGACTCTGGGGGGGGGGGACTTCGGCCTGAAGGAGCCATCCTCCTCCCCCCCCCCCCCTGTTGTTGCTGCAAGAGCCTATGGGTTTTCTCTTTCTTCCCCTCCTCTCTTCATTCCCCTTGGTTCAGGGATGGTCAGACTCCCTGGGGTGTATGTATCCTGTACATCCCCTTGAAGTGCCCACATCCAGTGAACACGTCTTGTTGCTAACACTACGGAAAACCAGTGTTTAAGTTAGGTTAATTGTTAGTTTAAGGGAATAAGCTCGCCACAGTTGGGTTAGGTAGAGCAGGGTGGGAGTGGGTACTGTTTTTGAGGCTAAGTTTAATGGTTGATGTTTATTCATCTAATGTGGTTTGGTTGTGTAAGTTGCTGGTATGTGTGTGATGGAGTGAATGGTGTGACCTGCTGCTCTAAAGCTCTGAAAGGGATGATGGGCTGCTGGGGCCCTGAACATTTACCTGGCATATACGAGTTTCAGACTAAATTGGTATGGAGTGTAAAGTGATCTCGTGGAATGTGCGCGGCCTCAATGACAAGATAAAGAGATCCTCAGTTCTCCAATTTTTGAAAAACCATAAGCCCAATATTATGATTCTGCAGGAGACCCACCTACTAGGGCAGAAATCAATGTCCACCAAAAAACCATGGATCACGCATTTATTCCATTCCCATTACTCTAATTATGCCAGGGGCGTTTCGGTGCTGGTGGCCAAACATCTGCCCTTTGCTATTATTTCAGTGCACTCTGACTTTAAAGGCCGGTTTGTTATCATACACGCGAAAATATATGATGTTAAGATTCTAATAGTGGGGTTGTATATCCCGCCCCCCTTTGACGTTGGGGTCCTCCGAGAGATTATGGATAGAGTGGCTACCCTCCCACCAGATCCACTTTTGCTGATCGGTGATTTTAACATGATCCTTGATAGAGCTCTAGACCGGCTGACGCCTGGGACAGACCCGTCCACTCCATTAGCAGGATGGGCGGAGGCCCTGGGCCTAACTTAAATATGGAGGTGGAAACATCCCGCGGAGCGGGCTTTTTCCTGCCACTCGATTCCTCCTAAGTCCCTTTCACGTACAGACATGGCCTTTGGGTCTAAGTGCCTGCTGACCAGAGTGGTGGCCTGTGAATACCTATCGCGGGGTATCTCGGACCACTCGCCGTTAATGGTTACAATTCGCATGTCCGGGAACCGGGAGAGCCTGAGGCCTTGGACATTGAACCCCCTATGGTTGGAGGATGAAGAGGTCTTTGGTTCAATGGTTAAAGAACAGGAAAGATACTGGCAGTGCAACGGGGAGGAGAACTCGACTAACACACGATGGGACGCTTTCAAGGCGGTGGTTAGGGGCAGTGCCATCAGTGCCATAAAAGGGGCCAGGGTAAAGAGAGGAAGGGCCATCCGAGAGCTAGAAGAGGAAATAGCCAGAGCGGAAGAGAGATTTGTGGAGACCACTAGCCCCTCAGATCATGATTTACTTAATGCCCTACAGAGGGAGTATAATCTAGCACTAACAGAATCCACTAAAAAGAGCTTATTATTTAAACAGCATACAATTTTTGAGAAGGGTATCACCAATCAGACCCAATTTATCACGGATTCGGAGGGAATTTCTAGACAATTCTATGATTATTACAGCTATCTTTACTCCTCTGTTACGATCTGGATGAGCTGGATTCTTAACTTGCTCCTATAACTCTCCCTTCCCTGTCGGACTCAGATAGGGAAATGTTAGATAAGCCCAATAACCTGCGATGAAGTAGTGAGAGCAATAGCCCAAATGTCTAACCGGAAGGCCCCTGGGCCAGATGGACTTCCTTCCGAGTGGTACAAGAAAAATAGTGAGACCATAGCGCCGAGGCTGCTGGAGGTCTTCTTGGGGGCCCTGCAATCAGATCTCCCTAAAACCTTTGCACAGGCGACTATCACCCTAATTTATAAAAATGGGAAACCCCCGGATGCCTGCAGCTCCTATAGGCAGATTTCTCTCTTAAATCAGGATGCCAAGGTTCTCGTCAAAATATTGGCACCTCCGCTTAAATAATGTGATACTCTCCCTCATTGGAAACGATCAGTCAGGCTTTATGCCAGGCCGAACGACAAGCATTAACCTAAGACGGCTGTTTAGTAATCTGCAAATTAGGCATGACAATGCGGGGAGTAGAGTGGTGGTCTCTCTCGATAATGAGAAGGCCTTCGACTCTGTTGAGTGGCACTATTTGTGGGCAGTGTTAATTAAATTTGGCCTCCCCCCAACATATGTCAAATATGTCCAACTACTTTACCGGAATCCCAAGGCGAGGGTTAGAGTTGTAACGGCTGAATTGGCGTTGGGTCGGGGTACACAACAGGGGTGCCCACTCTCCCCGCTACTGTTTGCACTGGCCATTGAGCCCTTAGCGTCACTAATCCGAGACTCTGCCGAGATCCAGGGGTGGAGACTGTGACAGGTGGTCGAGAAGGTCTCCATGTATGCGGACGATACTTTAGTTTATTTGGCTGATGCTGAGGGCTCTCTTGAGGCGCTACTGGAGTTAATAACAAAATTTGGTTCATTCTCAGGCCTAAAAGTTAATTGGGAGAAGTCCAGCTAATATGTGGTGGATGAATCGGGGGGAGCCCGAATCTCCCCGGTCTCTTTGCTTCGGAGAGTGGACAACTTTTAAATACTTGGGAATTGTCATGCATTGCGGACCCTTCTAAATTTATTGAACTTAATATCTGCCCAGTGGTAGGCGCCCTTAAGAGAAAAGTGACCCAGTGGGCGATTCTCCCCTTATCGGTCATTGGTCGCATTAACATAATTAAAATGATCTTTCTCCCTAAGTTCCTATATCTGTACCAAGCGTCGCCTGTGGTGCTGCCGGCCTCACAATTTCGACTTTTAGACTCCATCATATTCCGGTTCATATGGGGGGTCTCTCCCCCCAAAATGAACAGGACCATCCTTAAAGCTCCGTCGGGATTGGGTGGCTTGGCCGCACCGCACATGATGCTGTATTTTTATGCCGCACAGTTGGTATACACTACGTGGTGGATGAACCCCCCGTTGGCAACCCGGTGGTGGCTCTCCCTTTGCAGAGCCTGGTGTACAGGGGAACAAGGGGTCTCCACATGTATGAGAGCGACACTATATGTGTGGCAGAAGGTACAGGCTATGAGGAATCCCCCCCGATCCCCTTCTGAATGGTCTCCCAATACCCCTCTCTGGGATAATCCTAATCTGCCAGAATTGAAGGCCCTTCCTGACACAATTTTTTGGAAAAGGGGAATAATCTCATTAGCGCAGCTATTTACGGGAGGGACTCTGATGACATACGAGCAGCTGTGCCATGCGTTCGCACTGTCGCCCAGAGACTTCTTCCGGTACCTACAGCTTCGGCACGCCCTGAGATTTCAGATCCCTATAGTGGGACTGCAGCTAGTGGAAGCACCGATTGAATCTCTGATAAGATCCGCGGATATAAGTAAACCCACCTCTACGTTATATACTGCCCTCCTTATAAGCCAACCGTCCCCTTTGGAAAAAGCACAGAGGAAATGGGTGTGGACCAGGAGGATTGGGAAGAAGCGGTAGATAATCTATACTCCTCTGTTATAGATGCTAGAGATAGACTGATCCAGGCCAAATGGCTTCATCAGGTGTATCTGACCCCAGTTAGATTGAAAAGGATGGGCCTGGCAGAAACAGACCTTTGCCCTTGGTGCAACACTGGCACCGGCTCTCTGCTGCACATGATCTGGGAATGTCTGAGTATTTCTGCATTCTGGGATGAGGTGTCCAACTTTATCTCGATTTCCATGGGCCTCCCTGTGAGGAAGTCAGCGTCCCTCTGTCTATTAAGTGTGGTAGAAGCCATGTTAGATGATGGTCCGCAAAAAATCAAAATTTATGCGAGGAAATGCCTTCTTTTACATTGGAAGCATCCAAATAAGCCGAGCCTTTCAGGTTGGAAGAGTTTGATAAACGGTAAACTGGTTCTGTATAAGATGACCTACCAGGCTAGAGGATGTCGACAAGTTTGAGCGAGTATGGGGAACGTGGCTTAATGCCCCCAATTCTACTAATAGCTAGGGACTACCCTCCAGAGCTAAAATGTATCCTCTATACTCTGAGCTCCATTTAAGCAGGTGAGAATGAGAGCGAATGAGGTGTGAATAATGCTGGTGTGTATGTATTGTTGTTGTGGTGGTGGTTACGATTATAGTTGTAATGTAGTGTAATGGTGGTAATAATTGCAATTGTAATTGTATTGTACAATTTGAAAAGCATAAATAAAAAAACTTAAAAAAAAAAAAAAAAGAGCCTGTCGGTATAATCCGGGAGCAAAGTATCCTCGTCTGAGGAAGACCCTAGATCACTATCACTCTCCATGATGATCCCCAGAGGAATCCGAGTCCCGGAATAACTCCCCCTCCTCCGGGGAGTCACGGCCGCCATAAACATCAAAGCCCTCGTCCTCATCGGAAAAGAGAGACAGTGCCGTGTCTAGGTGCCTCTTCTTGTGCGAGGCCTTGCCCACGGCCGGCTGGGCCAGTTGCCGTTCAATACTGGCCACGCGCAGTGCCAGGTCCGACTTGGACCCCCTGCTGGATTCCCCCTCGCTGGGCGCTAAGTGCAGCCGCGGGGGAGTAGGGGAAGGTGCAAGAATGGCAGGGCTGGGTAGAGAAGCGCTCGGACCAACCTGCTCTGCAATGACACTTTGGATGCATGGAACACAAACCGCGTCGCCCCCACTCAGAGGGGATGCCCCACACATGAGACACAGACGAGCTTGCCCCGAGGGGCCCCCGAGCTCGCTATCCACAGAAGCCTCCATATTGTGACTTTCAAAAGGCACCAAAGCAGCCAGCACGGTATAAGGGCTAACAGGCCCCACCTGGGATGCCCCCAAGGGATGCCCAGCGGGAGGGGGAGGGTATGGACCCGAGAGAAAAAACAAGCCCGAGGCCCGACTGAAAGACATAAAATGAATCACAAATGAGCATCCCACAGCGCATGCACAGCGTCCCATTGGAAAGAAAAAACCCACTCACGGACCAAGAAGAACGGCACAGCAGCACAGCAGCAGACCAGGGCAGCCATCCGCGTTCCCCCTGCCAGGCACCGCACGAGGAGGTAAAATGGCGCCTATGCGGACCTCAAGGTGCGGGCTGCGCGACGATGACGTAATACGCGTCATGCCGCGGCCCCGCCCCTCGCTTGAAAGGCACGAGCGACGCGGCGCCCGAGGACCGGCCCCGCCGCCCCCAAAATGGCGCCAGAGCCGAAGGAGGAGGGACGCCTCCACAGCGTCCCCCGCCGCAGAGCGTAGTGCACTTGGGGCGGTGGGGATGACCATACCGCCGCAGCGCCCAGCGGCCATCAAGTACAGCATGCGGCCCGGCCCCCAACTCCACCCCCACCCGGCAACCAACGGGGGGGGGAGAGGGGGGAGAGAAGGGGTGGATCGAAAAAGGGAGGGCCCCAAGCGGCGGGGGGGGGGGCAAAAGTGCACCCTGGCCCCTAAAGGAAGGAAGCATCACAATGTAAAAACACCATGTCACACAATAAAAGAAACACTAACAAGTGACACACAGACAGGTTTCTCCTCTCCCCCACATAGGCTCACCATTCACCTATAGCCGGCTACCCTTCAGTTATAGAGTCTGCGGCCCAGAGCAAAGATCGCCGAACACCCGACCCCAGGTGTTCCCTACCGTCGCCTGATCCGAGCAGCCAAGGCTGGGAGGCAGAAGGGTCCGGAAACAGGTGGGAATAGTCCTACAGGGCAGACGGACTTGGTTGCCCCGCTCGCCTGCGAATAACCAGATAGAGCCATCTTCTTGTCTTAACAGTCGTGACTGCAGAGAAACACTGGAGGGGGTCTATGGGTGATTCCTGGCTTTTTATAGGGCCGGGAGGAGCCACAAGTCTTTTGCAGTCAACTGCGCCACCTTGTGGCGGAAAACCCAGAAGTAATGATTGAAATGAAACAGGCCGTGCTGTACACTTGGAAAAACAGCCTTAACTTGAGAGAAAACTGCCAAACATATCAATCACCAACCACAAGAAATCACTGAAGTTAAGGTTATCATCACAGAGCAGATTGACTGAAAAAAGGTTGGCACTCTCATATGGAATCTCTACCCATAATATCAGATATGCTAAAAGCATATTCACTCTGCCAATAACCACACCCAAGGGCCAATTTCTCAGAACACAACTGATGCAAAGGTCTTTAATTCAATTACCTCTTGCTTTTTCATCTTGCAGGGGAATCTTCCATACCAGAGGTAGAAGGGACAAAATAAGAGTGATAAGTTCCTCACGACACGTTAGATCCTATATTAAAGAGAAAACATTACACGTACTTTTTACATATGTCCATTTCAATACAAAAACATAAAAGAATTCGCTATAAACTTTCCAACTTTCCTACTGGGTATGATATTTTTTTCAGTTTAACATGTCCTTACCCCTAAAAGTTTATGTAAACAAGGATCAGTTGTAACCAACTGATACCTGTACCTAAACCTGTAATCACAGGAATGACTAGATAAGGCTCAATTCATGGTTGTGCGCCTGTGCATTTGTGCATGTTTTTGGTGCGCCAAGTCGCACTCAGGCTTCCTCCCGATTCATGGGGCTCGATTCAACAAATGTAGAAATAAATTCGTGTCACTCGAAAAATCAGCTTGCATGTGTAAAAGCTTTAACTTTTCGAGGGGTAGAATTAAATACGTGCACTCGAAAATGCGATCGTAAAATTTTCAAATCGCTCGTAAAAAGACTGCCGCAAGCGAAAATTATTGGAAAATGTACTTGAATTTGTTTTCTATTGTTTAGTATTGTTTTCTGATTGTTGCATGTTGTTGTAAGGCTTTTTAATGGGTAAATGTAAATGCATAATTTTTTTTCAAGTTTTTAAGTTGCCTGTGTAGCTGTATGTACATGGCTGACATTGTGGATCCATGTAATAAAGAGGCAAGGTATGCTGTAGTGGAAGTACTAATTAAACAGTAATATTTGTAAGAGGCATGTATGTTTTTTTTTTTTTGGGGGGGGGGGGGGGTTGGTTGGTTTGCCAGGGACCTGGATTAAACAATTTTTCATTTAATGCAGAAATGTGTCCATTGATTCTATACAAAGCTTGGACCAAAACCCAGGATTTTGACTATTCTGGGTTTTGGTGCCCCGCTGTGTAAAAACCCAAAGGTCGACCACTCCCATCTACCATCCCCTGTTCTTATGGCGCATGCGCGGCCTCCCATGCATTCACTCGTATAAATGGTCCAGACACAAACTGGTCTAGGGTAGTTTAAGGACTCAGCTACAGTCCAGTTGAGCATAGAATACCTGAGTTTGCATCAACAAGCCAGTGGATACATCCATGCTACCTTGGGAGTGTGTCTCCTCCAGGCATTTACAAATGACTGGTGCCAGGGCATACCCTGCTAAAGTTATAGCAAGGAGTGTCCCCTGCTTGCGCATGCATCCTTGAAGTGTGGCAGTTGGTGAGTATACTAGGCAACCTGGGTTGTTTCATACAGCAGGGCATGTAAAATTATAGTCAGCCAAAGGCAAGGAAACAAATAGCCATAAAGTTTTAACAATTTCTGGAGCAAAGGTGGTGGTTTTGGGGGCACTGTAAGAGCATGTCAGCAATAACGCTATTGCCTAAATAGGCAAGCCCATGGCAGTCACCAAATAAGCAAATAAATGGGCAAAAATACAATTCTGTGATTACTCACGTGTAGAATTGGTATTATGAGTATACAGTACGTCCTGCTCCAAATCTAATACTTACACTTGGGATATACTCCGCCAGATGCCGCTGGACTGCAGAGACATCGAAAATAGGCTCCTCCCGGCCCCCCAAATAGCCAGGGACCTCCCACAAATCCCCAGCATCCCCAGGGAGAATTAAACAATACAAACTATCAACTATAACAATGATAACAATCACCATACAGGGGATCCAAGAAAATGCAAACCAAGGGTGGGTTGGAGCAGGACGTACTGTATACTCATAATACCAATTCTACAGGTGAGTAATCACAGAATTGTATTATTCTTATTATATAGTATGTCCTGCTCCAAATCTAATACTTACAGCTGGGACATCCAATAGCAATGTCCATAAAGTAGGGTGGGATCCCCAAGAAAAATCAGCAGCAGGCAGTTTAAACCACTGCCGCCTGCAGAACCTTTCAGCCAAAAACAGCATCAGCTGAGGCCCTAACATCAACCTTGTAAAACTTTGAAAAGGTATGAACAGAAGACCAAGTAGCGGCCCTGCAAACTTGTTCAACAGAAGCCTGGTGCTGAAAAGCCCAAGAGGCACCAATAGCATGAGTGGAATGAGCAGTAAGGCGGAAGGGAGGATTCTTCCCCTTAGCAGAGTAGGCCTGAATCACAGCCTGACAAATCCACTTGCTGATAGTAGACTTGGCAGGAGCCAAATCCTTCCTAGGACCAGAAGGGACCACAAAAAGAGCATCAGTTTTCCTGAAAGGTGCAGTAGCCACCAGATAGTACTTCAGGCACCTAACCACATCCAAAGAGTGCAAAACTCTCTCCTTAGCATTGCTAGGATTAGGGCACAAAGAAGGAAGAACAATATCCTGATTCAAATGAAAGGCAGACACTACCTTAGGTAGAAAGTCAGGTTTGAAACGAAACACCACCTTGTCCTGGTGTCTCTCATAGTAGGGGGGGCTGAATGGACAGCGCCGCCAACTCAGACACACGCCTGACAGAAGTGATAGCCACCAGAAACACAACCTTGAGCATAAGAATGGCCAAGGCAGCATCCTGCACAGGTTCAAAGGGAGCACTCTGCAAAGCTGACAGAACAAAGTTCAAATCCCAAACAGGAACCATAGGCTTACGTGTGGGACGCACATGAGTGACCCCCCGGAAAAAAGTCCTGATCAGAGGGTGCTGAGCAAAGGACTTCTGGAAGAAAATAGCCAGGGCAGAAACCTGACCCTTCAGAGTACTGAGTTGGAGCCCCATCTCCAACCCATGCTGCAGGAACTCCAGAATCCTGGGAATAGAGAACACACGACACGGAAGAGACCTAGACTCACACCAGTCAATGTAGGCACGCCAAACCCTGTAATAAATGGAAGAGGAAGACTTCTTACTAGCTTTAATCAAGGTATCCATAACCGAGGAAGACAGCCCCTTCTCCATCAAGATGGAGGTTTCAGCAGCCAAGTCGTCAAAGCCAGAGTTTGTAAATTGGGATGGCGTAGTGAGCCCTGAGTGAGCAGATCTGGCACCAAGGGCAGAGCGTACTGATCTACTGCCAGCTGTACCACGTCTGCGAACCACACTCTTCTTGGCCACCTGGGGGCCACCAGAATTGCTGGCACCCCCTCCAGAGCAATCTTGTGCAGAACCCTGCCCAGCAGGGGGATTGGAGGGAAGACATACAGGAACTGAAAGTCCTTCCATGACATTGCTAGCGCATCCGAGGTCAGGGCCAGAAACCCCCCCAACCTGACAGACTGGCATCCGTGGTGACCGTCTCCCAGGAAGAGGCAAGAAAGGATCTGCCCCCCAACAGGTTCCTTGAGTCCATCCACCACAAGAGGGACCTCCTGACCAGGGGGGAGAGCACACAGACCCTGTCCAGGGACGCTGGGTCCTTGTCCCATGCTGACAATAGGTGAAGTTGCAGAGGCCTCAAGTGGAACTGAACATAAGGGACCTATTCGAAGCACGCCACCATCAGGCCCACCAGCTGCATCCCCTGCCTGATGGAGGGATGGGGACAAGCTAGGAGAGACTGAGCCTGTGCAATCAGACTGTCCACCTTCTGCTGAGGAAGGAAGATCCTTGCCTAAACTGTATCCAGACTCATTCCTAGGAATGGAGTTACCAAGGAGGGGGACAGTGAGGACTTGGGGTGGTTGATCACACATCCAAATGACTCCAGAGTGGACACCACCAGCTGAGTATCCAACTCTGCCTGATGTAGAGACTGGAAGTGATGAGGATGTCGTCCAGATAGGGAAGCACGCGGACGCTCTGACATCTGAGCAGAGACATCACGCCAGCCAGCACCTTGGTGAACACCCTGGGAGCTGAAGTGAGGCCGAAGGGCAAGGCCACAAACTGGTAGTGTTGATCCATCAGAGCGAACCTGAGGAACCTTTGATGACCTGGGAACACAGGAATATGAAGGTAAGCATCTTTGATGTCCACAGACGTCATGAAATCCCCTGGGCGCAGGGAACTGATGGCAGAGCGCAGAGTTTCCATGCGAAAGCGCCTGCCCCTGACAAACCTGTTGAGGATCTTTAAGTCCAGGATGGGCCTGACAGAACCATCCTTTTTGGGTACTGTGAATAGGTTGGAATAAAACCCCTAGCCTTTTTCTTTTAAAGGGACCTGGCAGATGACCCCCAGCTCCAGGAGGCCTTGCACTGCTTGCACTAGCTCCTGAGCTGACACAGGGTCCTGAGGAATCCGGGATCTGATGAACCTTGAAGGGGGATCGGCAGCAAACTCCAACTTGTAACCGGAAGACACTACCTACTGAATCCACCGGTCTGAGACATGAAGCCTCCAGACGTGAGCGAAGTGCTGCAGCCGTCCCCCCACCTGGATGGGTGAGGGCGCCCCATCATGCCTGAGGGGGCTTAGGGGGAGGATTTAGCTTTGGGACCCCAGGGGGAGCCAGGACGTCCACGTCCTCTGCCTCTACCCCAGAAATTTCCCCGGGCCGCAGGGAAGGAAACCCCCCCTTCCCTGTCTTGTACCACGGTAAGGGGAGGAGAAGGAACCCTGACCCCGAAAGGGCCGGGATTGCCGCCTGCGCTGGGGTAACCTGCCTCCCTTAGCAAAGAGGTCCAGGCGGTCCCCAAACAGGCGCAGTCCTTTAAAGGGAAAACCAGTTCTTGGCAGCGTTGTCAGCAGCCCACTGGCGCAGCCAAACCGAGCGGCGTATAGCCCCCACAAGGGCAGAAGTTCTGGCACACATTCTGATGGTGTCATCCAATGCTGATAGGACAAAATTTACAAAAACATCACAACTGGAGAGTGCATTAAACACCTCACAAGGCAAATCATCAGGGGCACTATCAAGCATATTTCTGATAAGGGTTCTAGTGGCCACAGCAGTAATGGCAGAGGCACAGACCGGGCGCAGCGCCGTCCCCGCACATGCAAAGGCGTGGCTGATCAATACGCCGGTCTTCAGCATCCCGCAGGGTAGTAGAATCAGGGGAATGCCTGACAGAGGTGTTAGATAGCCCTAGGATCGGGGCATCCACCTCGGGGAAGATGACCAACATTTAACCACCTCAGCAGGAAAGGGATACTTCCTATCCCAACTCTTTGGAACCCCGGGAAGTTTACTGGCGCGCTCCCATTCCTTGAGCACAAGGTTATGGAAATGTGCCTGCTCTTGAAATTCCAAACGTGATTTTGCTGTATGGAAAAGCTCCCCTCTTTGCCTGGGAGCCTCAACAGGGAGAGAGATGGACAGAACCTCAAAAATCTGGGTCAATAATCTGTCAGGGTCATCCGGGGCCCAGGGGTCAGAGCCAGAATCGTCATGACCCCTTGGTCTCTCATCAGATGAGCCTGAATCAGAAAAGAGCTCCCCTTCATCAGACGGGGTATAGCCACACAGATTCCTAAACTCCTCAGTTCCCATAGGGAAAACAGTAACATTAGGCGTCAAGTGCCACTTTTTAGCAGGGGCCTTACGCGCTAAGGACTTCGCAATAATCTGTTCAACAGTAGCCAGTCTAGAAGACACATCAGGCTGAGAATCCCCACTAGTATGCAACTCAGTAGGAGTGAGGTTTAAGCATGGGGGAGTAGGCGAAGTGAAACGAGGTGCAGCCACTGGCAGGCCAGATTGCAATGCAAGCACCTGCTCAGCACAGGGTACACAGACCCGCGCCTTGTCAGCGTCAGCATGAGGCTGCCCACACCCTACACAGCTGGTCTTGTCCCGAAGGGACCCCGGTCACATTATCCTGGTATGCCTCCATATGGTGATTATAGCGGCGCTATACGCCGATAAGGATTAACGCTATGTAGCAACCCTGGATGCCCCAATAACCCGCTAGGGAAGTGGGAGTATAATTTTTACAAGGCCTACAAGCAATATACTAAAACAGGGCTGGGAGAAGCCAAGAAGGGTTTGTCCCGCCTGAAAGACATAAGTAGACAAGACCTTAAGTACATCGTAACAAAAGTGAAGGAAATAAAGCCGCCCGCGAGGGCACTTACGGACTGCGGTAGGTAGGAACCCGTCCCGCATAGGCCAACCTCCAGGAAAGATGGTGTCGGTATACCTCGAGTGGCGGGCCAGTAACAGCGATGACGCGGAACGCGCCAAAGACGGGCCCCACCCGCCCGAAGAGCGCAAAGCCAGAACGGCCAACAGCCAATGATGGCGCACTAGCGCCTGAGGTAATGCCGGCGCCAAGCGCGGAACCAAGTCAGCGCGCGGCGGCGGAAAATTTAAAAAGCAGTAAGACAAGTCAGCGCGGCGGCTGACACAAGAATAAAGGCATGTGAAAAGAGAAAGCACAGAATGCACAACATACATATCTATACACATACACCCCCTCCCCCCCTTTTCCCCCGAAGACTACAAGGAGGATGAGGGAGGACGGCGGCCACTTAAATAGGGCCCACCGATAGGCAGGGGCAAGGAGCAATAGTGCGGGAGGGGCATCCCATAGAGGCTCACCATAAGCCTGAACCGCCTACACTTTAGTGGGGGATTGCGGTGGAGCAGCGCTCCCAAGCACCAACAGCGGTGCTGCCTACCTTCACCCGACCAGCGCAGCCAAGGCTGGGAGGATTATAACTAGTGGAACAGGTGGGAATAGTCCTACAGGGCCGCAGGTTAATAACCCCACTCACCTGCAAGTAGAGAGTCAATTTCTGCAAGTAGAGGTCCCTGGGTATTTGAGGGGCCGGGAGGAGCCTATTTTCGATGTCTCTGCAGTCCAGCGCCATCTGGCGGAGTATATCCCAACTGTAAGTATTAGATTTGGAGCAGGACGTACTGTATACTAAGAATATGTGACACTTGCATACTCAAACCTTTGTGCAATAACATCAAGGAACAGCATACTTTGGGACTTTAACATCAGTTGCAGATTCTAAGTTCCTATAAGGGTGAGGCTAGCAAGGGTTGGATCTTTCCAAAATGTCACAAGCACTCTGCAGAAAGTTAGGCAATAATGTTTAAACACTTACCAAGAAGCCATCCACCAGATAAATGCACCTCCTCAAATAGTCGAAAAATTGTTGCATTTCGCAGAATGTGGGCATCATGGCATGATCCAGGAAAGCCAGTCACAAAGCTAAGTATTTTGAGATCTGGACCAGCAATCATCTGTACATTCAGTGAATGTCCCATCGTGCATTTGCGGTAGATATATTCATCCACATTGGGCGGGATAAAACAAACATGGGTGCAATCCACAGCCCCCCTGGCATGTGGCATGCCAGCAATGCGATAAAAACCCTGTTTTACTACAGTCCATTCCTGGGGTGAGGAGGGTAAATGCACATACCGTGGCAAAATGGCTCGCATTGCCTTTAAATATTTACCTACAGCACGGCATACAGAAGTTTGGGACATGCCAACTGCCACACCACCCCAGGTGCTGAAATGAGCCACTGGCAAGAAATTGCAAACTATCAGATTCGTCATTCCAGAAATTGCATGTCCTCTACCAGTTAATGGTGCCAAATATGGATGCAGCAGGCTATAGAGGTCTTCAAAAGCTGCATGATTTAGCCTAGTAAGCTGGAAAAGTGCTTGATCTGGCAGCTGATACACATGCAAACGTGTCTGAAAATACTTGGGAATGGGTAGTCTGCGCCTTCTCTGCGCCACATCATCTGCAATATGTTCGAAGTCAATGCAAAGAAAGTAGAAGGGCTCCATTGTGAGAAAGAGCAAAATTAGATTTCTCCTGCTGAAAGCTGCATAAAAAAAACTAATGTAAAACACTCTAATTTATATCATGTGTGTGGCTCATCAAGTCCACCTGAA
Organism: Gastrophryne carolinensis; assembly: GCA_027917425.1. Lineage (NCBI taxonomy): Eukaryota > Metazoa > Chordata > Amphibia > Anura > Microhylidae > Gastrophryne > Gastrophryne carolinensis. Next base: position 313,924,862 of record CM051237.1, read on the forward strand.
TCAGTAGTAAAATTTTCGAATTGCAAAATGCAGTAGTACATTTTTCGATCCACCAATTTATTTCGCACTTTTACAATCGCAATCTAATTTAATTAGAGTGACTCGTGTTTTACAATGGTTCCTGGTTGCTGAATCACTTGTAAAAAAAACTATCGCAAAATCGCAACTTTTTAAGCACAAAACACACGAAATATCAATTTTCGACCTTTGTTGAATCAAGCCCATGGTCCTCAAAATTTCATGGTCCTAAATTTGGGCGCCAAAGCAGTAACTTGCGCCTATCATTTTCCACAAGCGCAAATTGGTGCCTGATTTATGGGGTTTTTTTAGAGGGCCAAAAGGGGCACAAATGTGTAAATATTGAGAGTGTTTTTCCTCCAGCAAAAAGCTGGAGTAAACTGCCAACTTGCCTAAACTGCCAGGCTTATGTAATTCCTAATACACATGCCAGCAGCATCTGGCATGTTTTTTTAGCAATGAAAGTGTTAAACACAAGCTTTTTTCCCTAATTTTTCCCTTTTTTGGGGGATCCAAAAATGTGGTTAAAAGTTGCCCAAGTTGACACATTGCAAAATGTGTAATGATAAAAACACCAAATTTTAAAATAGAGAATAAGAAAAATACCATTTTGTGAGTACTCACCTGAAAAATGGATATTGTCAGTGTGCCACACACCCCGCTTCCCCGTTAATTCTTACAATCGGGTTACTCCACCAGCAGGTGGCGACGTTGCAGAGAGGAAGTCTTGAAAACGAGCCCCTTCCGGCCTATATATACCTGGGACCTCCCACTTAACACCAGTGATTTAAAAAGCAGAAAGACAAGGTACCAGGGAAATCCAATGGTAACCTCAAAATAAAGAAAAGCTTCACCATATAAAGGATCCAGGATACCAAAAAGGGCGGGTGAAGCGGGGTGTGTGGCACACGGACAATATCCATTTTTCAGGTGAGTACTCACAAAATGGTATTATTCTCAGTGTGTCACACACCCCGCTTCCCCTTTAATTCTTACGATCGGGACATCCAAAAGCAGTGTCCACAAGGGATGGGTATCCGAAGGCAAAATGAAGCATAACTTAAACGACTGCAGTCTGCAGAACCTTGCGGCCAAACACAGCATCCGCTGAGGCCCACACATCAACCTTGTAAAACTTAGAAAAAGTATGAACAGAAGACCAAGTAGCAGCCTTACAAACTTGTTCAACAGAAGCTTGGTGCTGAAAAGCCCAAGACGCTCCAATGGCGCGAGTAGAATGAGCAGTGATACGAAAAGGGGGAACTTTCCCCTTAGCAGAATAGGCCGCAATAATGGCCTGACGTATCCATTTGCTAATGGAAGATTTGGCCGGAGCCAAACCCTTCCTAGGCCCACAGGGCCCAACAAAAAAGGCATCAGTTTTATGAAAAGGAGAAGTAATAATCAAATAGTACTTAACACAGCGTACTACATCCAAACAATGCAAAACCCTCTCTTTGTCATTATTAGGCTTAGGACACAGGGAGGGAAGAACAATATCCTGATTCAAATGAAAAGCAGAAACAACCTTAGGAAGTAAGTCCGGTTTGAACCGAAAGACCACTTTGTCCTGATGCCTCTCAAAGTAGGGCGCCTGAATAGACAAGGCCGCCAACTCCGAGACACGCCGAACCGAAGTGATAGCTACCAAGAAGACAATCTTCTGAGTCAGGGTAGACAAAGCAATATCTTGCAAAGGCTCAAAGGGAGGAGCCTGAAGAATTCAAGTCCCAAACAGGGAGTAATGGTTTCCTGGGAGGCCGCACATGCGTAACCCCCTGGAAAAAAGTTTTAACTAAAGGAAGAAGCGCAAAATGCTTCTGAAAAAAGATAGATAAGGCAGAAACCTGCCCTCTCAAAGTACTCAGCTGAAGACCGGAGTCCAGCCCTGATTGTAAAAACTCCAGAATGTAAAAACTCCAGAATCTTGGAGACCGAAAAGACCCTACAAGGCAAGGACCTAACCTCACACCAAGCGATATAGGCTTTCCAAGTCCTATAGTAGGTGATCGAAGAAGACCTCTTTCGGGCACCGATCAGAGTCTTAATAACCGAGTCAGAAAGACCCTCCTCCTTCAAGATGGAGGCCTCAGCGGCCAAGCCATCAAAACCAGCGTTGGTAAATTGGGGTAAGACAGCCGACCCTGAGTGAGCAGATCGGGCCGAAGAGGCAGAATGAGCTGATTCACTGTCAGCCAAACGATGTCTGCGCACCATACTCGTCTTGGCCATCTTGGGGCCACGAGAATGGCGGACACCCTTTCCAGAACCAGCTTCTGTACCACCCAGCCTAGCATGGGTATCGGAGGAAACAGGTACAGAAACCCCGGGTCCCCCCAGCTCAGTGATATGGCTTCCGCCGCCAGAGCCAGAGGATCCTGGGAGAGCGACACAAGGATCGGGAGCCTGTAATTGTGACAAAAGGGAAACAGGACCACCTCCGGTGTCCCCCACCGGAGCGGACTGCAGACTGCCGAGAGACAAGGAACATGTGCCTTCGCCCAGGTCAGGATCAGGGACACCCCTCTGAGGGCACCCAGACTGCAAGTCTCTCCCTGATGATTGATGTAAGCAACCGCTGTTTGATTGTCCGAGCGAAGCTGAACCAGAAGGCCCAGACCCTGATGAGACAAAAGAGCAAGAACCAGACGGAAGGCTCTCAGCTCCAGAACAGACGGCCGAGGGTTGGAAAGAAAGACCCAAGCCAACTCCTGAATCAGACAAATTTTGGACTGAGTAAGAAACACCCTGTGTTGACCGGAATCCGACCGCATTCCCAGAAAGGACACCACCCTGGCCGGAGCAGGGAAGGACCTGGGAAGGTTGAAAAACTTCAGATGCAGGACGGGGCAAGCCGACCCGTCCTTCTTGGGAGCTGCGAAGAGATCCCAGATCTATGTGTCAGGAATCTCGCGGCCTTAAACCAGGGAGAAGTGTCGCAATCGTCCCCCCACCCGCACGGGTGAGGGCCGCCCCTCATTGCTGAGCGGGCTTAGCAGTAGGTTTGGGCTTGGCGCCCCAGGACTGACCGGGACGGCCACGACCTCTTCCCCGGGACCAACCTACACCCCCGGTAACAGGAAGGGAAGCCCCTCTGCCCGCTCTGGCTCCTCGAAAGGAGGGACTAAAGGAACTCGCACCCCGAAAGGAGCGACAAGGCTTCTTGAATTGAGGCAACTTACCATCCTTGGTAACAGCATCCAATTTCTCGCCAAAAAGGCGTAAACCTAAGAAAGGTAGCGCTGTAAGCGCCCTTTTAGAGTTAAGGTCCGCCGTCCACTGGTGCAGCCATATAGACCGACGAATAGCCACCAGCAATGCCGCTGTCCTGCTAATCGTCGCAAGAGCATCGTCCTGAGTAGTCAGGACAAAAGAAACAAACGACTCACACTGCTTGAGAGAACTAAACATATCACAAGTGGGATCAAGATCTGCGAGCAGATCCCTAATAATGTATCTAACTGCCAACAGAAGAAGCGCCGAAGCACAAATTGGCCGTAGTGTCGACCCGGCACTGATAAAACCATGGGCGAGCCAATTGATCAACCCGACGATCCTCACCATCCTTAATGGTAGTGGTGTCAGAAAAGTGCAACGCAGCCGAGCCAGTCAGCCCTAACACAAGGGTATCGACGTGGGGGGGCACTGACCACAGCTTCACCAAGTCCTCCAGAAAGGGATAACGCTTATCCCAATTAGGAGGAGTTCCAACCAGGCACGCGGGTTGTTCCCATTCCTTAAGGACAACCCTCTCAAAGTGCTGTTGCCTGGGAAACACCAAACGCGGCTGGGGTACGTCAAACAACTCACCCTTTGGCAGAGGGACCACCGCAGGCGGATCCAAGGCCAAAACTTTAAACATTTGAGCCAAAATGGAAGGAGTGTCAATGGACACCCCCACAGCCTGATCACCAGCAGTATCAAACAATAGCTGGTCTGCAGGCTCATCCGACTCCTCAAGGAGTTCCCCCTCCTCATCAGGGGGACAATCGGACCAATCCAAAAATTCAGGTACCTCACCCTCCGAAGCAGGCACTGCCGGAGAAAGGTGCTTCCGCTTTGCCGTAGCCTTCTGAGCCACTGAAGCAGAAATTATTTTCTCGAGGTTGGCCAACCGCGCATGCACCCCGGAATGCGAATCCCCGTTTTTGACAATGTCACACGGGGTCCGGAAAAGGTTGGGGGGGATAGGAGATGACGGAAGTTGCGAGGAGCCAGAAGCCGGAGCAACGGACTGGCGTGCAATGTTCTGCCTTGCACATGGAACGCATAATATGACATCGCCTGGGAGTGGAGCCCCACAACCCCCACACAGCCTGGATAGCCCCGAAGAGCCATTTCCGGTAACGTTGGAAGCCTCCATATGGTGAATTTATGGTATTCGCAACAACCCAGGGTTTTACGCATTAAGCAACCTGGGATGCCCCTTTGTAATTAAAGTCCCGGAAGTGGGAGGATTTTTTTTTTTTTTTTTTTTTTTAAGCTTAGGAAAATCCCAATTTAGAGACTAAGACTAGCCAGGTATAACAGACCGGGAGAGCCACTGCAGTGAGGGGATCCCAGAATCTGTGGGGGAAAAGAGACCACAGTCAGTCCCCCAACCAGTATGCACCACATTCATACATAACCAACAAGGCAAACATATATGAATAGTTTAAACATCATGAATAAAATATACATGACGCATGCTATTTCAAGGCAAAGCCAGAGAGTGCATCAATAAAAAAATAAGAGTATATACCTGCATAAATATATATATATCCACACATACACACACACACACACACACACACACACACACACACATACCCAAATACAGGCATTTGACCCATACATAAGCAGAAGTGTCCCAGGAAAAAACGCTATACATGGCAGGCAATAACAAAGTACACCTCTACAGCTCAAGCCGCACTGGACCTCTTCCCCCACCGGCTTCAGCACACCTGTCTCTAATGAGACAGGGGAAGTGAAGGGCGGGCCCGGACACAGCAAAAAAGGGAGGAAATTTGAAAGTGCAACACAAACAAAGGCCCCAGCAGCCCAAGCCACGCGCCGCCACTGCAGCGCTGCCCTGCTAAAGCACTTCCACACATAACACACATAACAACTAAGTAAAGCTCATGCAACACGCACCCCCCCCCATTTAGCGAAGGGAGAAGGGACCGAGCGGGAGAAGGTGACCTAAAGGGAACATCGGGACAGGGGCATCCCAAATCCGGATCACCATGCCGGATAGCCGCATTGCCCCACAAGTGGGGTCGAGCGGAGGAGATAAGCTCCTAGGCACCTAAAGTGCCATCTACCTTTGCCCAGCCAGCAGCCTGGGCTGGGAGGCTTCAGTTTAACTAGGCATAAACAACACAATAGAACTGGGCAGAAATAGACCAAAAGGGGATGCCACTACCTGCAAGCAGGAGACTTCTTTCTTCTGTCTTGTTGCTTCATGCAGAGAAAAAAAAAAACTGGTGTTAAGTGGGAGGTCCCAGGTATATATAGGCCGGAAGGGGCTCGTTTTCAAGAGTTCTCTCTGCAACGTCGCCACCTGCTGGTGGAGTAACCCGATCGTAAGAATTAAAGGGGAAGCAGGGTGTGTGGCACACTGAGAATAAAAACATTGGTAGCAAAATTATAAAGCACCAATATGCAAAACCAACAGGGCAGGGAGGAAAGGGGAAAAGAGAACATCTGGGACAAAACATTCTTAAAAACAACACTGGAGGTGACTGGGAATCAGGATATTCCCAAATAAAACAACACCTTAAATTTTCTCCCCTTTCTTTATCATTTTGATATTCCCATAAAATACAGAAGCTGGAGAGACAAATTCTCAATATTGGAACAGTAAAGAAAGGGGAGAAACATGGGGGCCATCAGGACCTGTTAAGGGCTTAGCCAGTCGAAAGTACATGGGGCAGGGCAATTTGCATTTTAAAACAGCAAAATTTCATGCAGAAGGAACCAAATGAGGAATTTTGCACTCGCTAGATAGTGGTCTTTCAAGATATGGAAAGCAACTTAGGTCTTGATATATATTATCTGCATACATACATTTTTACACATGCAAATAATGAATTTGGTCTTAGTCAGAGGGTCTGAATTCTTAGATAATAGAATGGTGATCCGAGGATGAATTTAATCGCCCTGAAAAAAGTGACAAAGTCTTTGAGCTGAAGTATGCTTGCTGGGTTTTTCTAGATATTTCTAGTGCTGTTTATTCGTCATGTCGCCTTGTACTTGGCTTAACATGCTCTATTTCAACTACATAACTAACAGTGGACAAGTTAAAAGAACACTACACCTTCCTTTTCACCCACAGACTCAATACCTCGTAATCCTAGAGGTTGCCACACAAATTTCAGAGCCGTCATGTCCAAAATTGCCAACTGCTGCTTATCCTCTCTCAACGCACACATGATGGCAGTCAATGAGGTAATCTCCTCCCTTATGACTTGCAGCATGGGTGCACATGGAGGCTGGCGAAAAGCGTGCAGTCGGCACTGGAACGGACAGCACTGAAACCAGGACTGCTGTAGTCTGTCTGTTAGTGAGAGGGTAAGTGTAGTTTATTTTTTTTTTAGTTGCCAAGGCTGCTTCATTTAAAAGAATGTCACGGGGGCTATAGACAGGCCAACATCAAAGGTGGGTGTGGCTTGTGGATAGCAGTGTGCAAAGCACCCATTATTTTCATTGGCCGCTAGGTACACCACTGTTCACACAACACGCCTAAGTTCTGTCTGCATGGTGGACGTGCAACAGCGGCAAATGCACATGTGACAGGTAAGCAGAGAGCCTCAGACTGGCCATTCTGTTAATAAACTTCCACCCAGCTCTATAGGAACAATAGAGGAAAGCCAGTCAAAAAATTCTGGACCTCCTCTTACATCTACAGCTGTGCATACCCCCTGCAGGACATCCCGGGGACTGAGTAACCCATACTGCTGGTGATCACGTGGACCAGGAATAGGTAAGTATGAGCAGCTGTGTCTTGTGGCTACCCAGTGAGGGGTGTGCAGCAGAGCATCCAAATCACCGGGTACCCCTATGAGGCAAGTGTATGTGGGGGTCCAATCATTTAAACAGGTTAAAGCAATGTTTTAAAGCAGACAACCGTCAAAAATGACTTAAACCAGACCAACACAACAAACAGTGCTCATATGCATCCCTCCCCAGGGTAATTAGATTGCTGCACATAAAAATTCATTTACTTTTTTCTAACTCTTGCTGTAGTAAATTTTAGAAACAAATGGTGGCTCGTGCATTTGCAGGCCACCTGCAAACAGGAAGTGCTGCTGGGCTTCCTGTTACTGTGCATTGTCAATTATGTCAGTTATATCCAGGCAACATGGCTGAGATGCTGGGAGGGGACGCTCCAAAATGGCTGCTACCTTTCTTTTCCAACTGTGCCAGGCTGTTGGTCTGGTTCAGGTGCTGTTTATTTCATTTTTGGGAATGAGAAGCCACATAAAATTACCTGATCAACACTGTTATTGAGCATTGTAAGCAGCACAAGCCCACGTCCATTCAGGAGATAGTCTCCAAGGACAGCCATGTGATTCTCTTCTTCATCGTCGTCATCATCTTTGGCTTCTCTGCCCTCGCTGCACAGCTTGTTGACATCGGACAAAAATACTCGAGCCAACGCATTGCAATTGCTGCTCATATTGAAGCTGCAAAATATTATTAAAAACAATGAAATATGTGAAAAGCACTGGACAAAATACATAAAAGTGCCTTTTGCCAAAACAATTAGCTCTTTGTCAGTAGGTAAACAAGTTACTAGTATTTGGCCAAGGAAATCTAAAATAGAAAAAAAAAGAAAAAGCGGGACTGAAAGGCAAATGACTTTTTAATATCTGAAGATAAACTGGGTCAGCTGGCCATAACTCATGTCTTTTATTCAGAAGATAAGCATGTAATTCAACATTCAGCTAGGCATAAAGTCCTACATTATGACCTAGAAGGGCACAGAAAGTGGCATATGTTGGCCTTACGCATTTAAAATAATAATTTCCATATTACAATTATTATTTTCTTTTTCATCCACCGTACAACATTTAGCATTTTATGCAATAATTTGACATTTTGCAGCAGGCCTGTTGGCTCCATTGAAAATTGATTTAAAGAGCCCACTGACTCTGTGCCATTCCCCTCCTTTCCCTACCTAATCTGATGTCTTGTCTTTTCTCAGTACAAAGGGGAGGGGGGCTGAAAAGTGAGCAGATTTCAGCAGCTGGTACCACACTGAAGGAAGTTCCAGTCCCATGGTATAAAGCAGACACCAATCCTGGGTATACAGGTGCTTCCATTTTTACCTTACCTTACATTTTGCTAAAGCCCGTGACTGACGGATTGCAGAAGTGGATGAGTAGACCTGCTTGGACCTGTAACCACTTTATCCCCGGGGGGGGGGGGGGGCTTTAGACATTTTTACATTACCACTTTTTTAACTAATTGGGGAACGTTATATATCACACGCACAGTCAAAAAGGGCATTTTACCCAAGGCAGAAAATCTATCTGGATTATCAGTCTAGCAGAGGACTTGTGACAATGTATAGCAACGGAGATGTACCTGTAGAAATTAGGGCAGTCACTAGTCATTTGTCTGGTTTACCGAGTTCAACTGGCCTGCAACAACTGCAATGATTGACTGAGCTTACCTATGAGCAGTGCCAAAGTGTAGCTGCCAAGCAATACAGGGCTCAGTTTTGACTACTGAACCACGTGCCCACAAGTAGGAGTAAATAGTAATATATATACATATATATATTATTGTCAGGGAACCGGGCGTCACGAGGTCCGACTACAACCAGGGACCTCCGTGCACACCGATCGCGTTCCCAAAAACCCTTTGTCCGATCCCTCTCTTATCAGGGATACCAGGCTCACAGCCTTCGGACACACCGATTCTTGGTTTAAGGCAAAGCAGACCGCTCAAATTAAATATACGTTTTAATTGCTATGAGCACACTAGGCAGAGTTAACAAGCATTTAACTATGAAGTAATATGAAATGTTACAGGTGATAAACAAAATATGCTATTCTTAAGATGGTTACAGGGTTGAGTGCATCACACAGAAAAACAATAAGCAGTTACCTTTAGTATGCAGTTTGCAGGGCGCAGTGATGGGGAGCTCCCACAAGGGGGTGTGTCAAGAGCTTAGGATGATGATGATGGACACCCCCGGTATGCTGGCTGCATATCCCCCTCCAGTTGAGTGACAAATACCTGACTTTAGACCATCCTGTTTATGCCTCGGGAGTCCTCCGCCCGCCTCCGTGGGCGGGGATGTCACCTCCCACTGTTTCTAGAGTGGGCTTTCGCCCTAGAACACTTTAGAGGCTATAACTCGGAGCAGGGGGGGGGTCGCTTGGCCTTGTAAGCGGTACCAAACTATTGGGCTGGACGCCGCGCTCACAATGAGTCCTGAAATCATTTTTTTATTCTAACCGGAACCTTAGTTCTCCGTTTACAGGCTAGGACACCTAGACGCAGAGATATGGTCCAAATTCTATTGGTGCCGCTCCGACTGTGGCGTCCCTGTTTCATGTGGCAATTCACAGCGAGGGGTCCAGTGAGTTATAGACTGGCTGGCAGCTTCCCAGTTAAGGTGTGACCATCAGCAGGAAAGCGGCATCACAGGGGGTCTGTGAACTTCTGCTGCTGTTCACATATACATGCTAATTATCTCTTCCTGCATAGCTAAAATACTTGTGCATTTGTCTTTAGAACAAGGGGCTTAAAGAAGAGCTCCAGCCTTGGGTATATGTGAGGTTTCCTAACTGAAGCTGGGCCATTTCTCCACAATTATATACACACACATACACTATTCCAGAACATTGCACACCCTTGTGTACCCAGGCACTTTGCATAAAACATTAAGAGGTGTAAAAAATTAATTTGCATGGGCACACCTACTGCAAGAGATGCTGGGAGAAATTTCATTATCCTTGGTTTGTATGCCCCATGCAATTACTATGTTTTATGACAGCACACTCTGCCTTGTAGGGGCTTGTAAAGGCTTTTAGATACTTTAAATCCCCTGATACCACCTAAAATGGGTCTCACCATAACCAGGCTTATGACAATGTTGGGGTAAAGTGTTAATATTTCTATTATTGTTTATTTATAGAGTGCCATCATAGTCTGTGGCACTGTACAAAGTAAAAATTACAGGAGCGCAAGACATGCCCTATGCATGCAGTTGATTACCAGCTTTGGGACACACTTACAGGAGGAACAGGGCAGAATGGGAGGTTGGATTCTCAAGTGGACTGACTGAGGACTTAACTACAACCCCTGGCAAAAATTATGGAATCGCCAGTCTCGGAGGATGTTCCTTCAGTTGTTGAAAAAAGCAGATCACAGACATGAGAAAAAACTAAAGGCATTTCAAATGGAAATACTAAAAGAAATCAAGAAAAATAATTGTGGTAGCCAGTAACAGTTACATTTTTAGAACAAGCACAGGGAATAAATGATGGAATCACTCAATTTTGAGGAAAAAAATATGGAATCACCCTGCAAATTTTCATTACAAACAATAACACCTGCACCAGATTAAATCTGCTTGTTAGTGTCCAGGTAAAAAGGAGTGATCACACCTCGGAGAGCTGCTGCAACAAGAGGACTGACATGAATCATGGCTCCAACACCAGAGATGTCACTTGATAAAAAGGAGAGGATTATCAAACTCCTTAAAGAGGGTAAAACATCACACAGTGTTGCACAAGATGTTGGTTGTTCACAGTCAGCTGTGTCTAAAACCTGGACCAAGTACAAACAACATGGGAAGGTGGTTAAAGGCAAGCATACTGGTAGACCAAGGAAGACATCAAAGCGTCAAGACAAAAAACGCAAAAAAGCAATATGCCTTGAAAACAGAAAATGTACAACAAAACAAATGAGGAACGAATGGGAGGAAACTGGAGTCAACATCTGTGACCAGACTTTAAGAAACCGCCTAGAGGAAATGGGATACAGAAAAGCTAAAAGAAAGCCATCACTAACACCTAAACAGAAAAAAAACAAGGTTACAATGGGCTAAGGAAAGGCAATCGTGGACTGTGGATGACTGGATGAAAGTCATATTCAGAGATGAATCTCGTATTAGCATTGAGCAAGGTGATGCTGGAACCTTTGTTTGGTGCCGTTCCAAATAGATTTATGCAGACGACTGTCTGAAGAAAACATGCAAATTTCCACAGTCATTGATAATATGGGGCTGCATGTCAGGTAAAAGCACTGGGGAGATGGCTGTCATTACATCTTCAATAAATGCACAGGTTTACATTGACATTTTGGACACTTTTCTTATCCCATCTATCGAAAGGATGTTTGGGGATGATGACATCATTTTTCAAGATGATAATGCATCTTGCCATAGAGCAAAACCTGTGAAAACATTCCTTGAAGAAAGACACATAAGGTGAATGTCATGGCCTGCAGTCCGGATCTCAATCCAATTGAAAATCTGTGGTGGAAGTTAAAGAAAATGGTCCATGACAAGGCTCCAACCTGCAAAGCTGATCTGGCAACAGCAATCAGAGAAAGCTGGAGCCAGATTGGTGAAGAGTACTGTTTGTCACTCATTAAGTCAATGCCTCAGAGACTGCAAGCAGTTATAAAAGCCAGAGGTGGTGCAACAAAGTACTAGTGATGTGTTAGAGTGTTATTTTGTTTGTTTTTCATGATTCCATATTTTTTTCCTCAAAATTGAGTGATTCCATAATTTATTCCCTGTGATTGTTCTAAAAATGTTATTGGCTACCACAATTATTTTTCTTGATTTCTTTTAGTATTTCTTAACCCTTTAAGTGCCTACCTGGAGTTTTGTCACACTCTGTTGCCAGACCATTTTGCACTATTTTGCGCTCCCCATGTTCAAATGTGATTTTTGAAGGGATTTCCAGGGATTTCACAGGAAAATTATATATTGTTTTTTTCAGCATAGTCTGGGCTTTAACATGAAATGTCTTATTTGTCATTTTTTAGGTGTATTCTCAATATTTTTGGGTGAAATATGTGCAAAAGAATATATATATATTTTTTTTTACAATTTGTAGTTTTTTTTGTAATAAAAAATGTAAGTTTGTCAATAAAATCTTATTGCGTGTGAAATCCTAATTTCTCCCGGGTACAGCGATACCACATATGTATAGGTAGACACCCTTTCCTGCCCAGGAGACTGCCCCAAACTGAAACAGCGCTTTAGGGGATTTTCAGATAAAATACAACTATGCTATGCAATATGCGCACCTTGCAGTTTTTCCAGAAAAACAACCATTTACATTTGAAATACCCCCAACAAACTATAAATTCTCTGGAAGTACACACCTCAAGCTTTCTAGGTGTACCAGGCTTGTTGATGTGGCCATAGTTTTCTGGAAGTAATTCCTCAATGGATTCTTTGGTTGCAAAGAGTTTCCCTAAAAAAAGGATAAAAAAAGCAGAATCAAAGCCACATTTTCCTAAAAAAACTATATACAAACAAGAAAAAAACAAGTTTAATCTGAAAACGCAACATCCTCCAAACATAACGATACCCAACATGCATTTCTACTGTCAAGGGAAGAGTTGCCAAACACCCCAAAGTAAAGCATGTGCGTAACGGTAATTTTACTTGAAAATTTCAGCTCTGCAGACAAAGTCCGCACCTTGCAATTTTTCAAGCAAAACAACCCTTTACATTTGAAATACCCCCAACAAACTATATATTCTCTGGAAGTAAACACCTCAAGCTTTCTAGGTGTACCAGGCTTGTTGATGTGGCCATAGTTTTCTGGAAGTAATCCCTCAATGGATTCTTTGGTTGCAAAGAGTTTCCCTAAAAAACGGATAGAAAAGCAGAATCAAAGCCCTGCTCTGATCACCCCCGGCATCTGACAGATGCCGGAGCTCGGAGGGGGTATAGGAGGAGCGGGATGACGTCATCCCGCTCCTCCCACAATGGGCGGGGCCAGGGGATGGCGGCCATCGCCACCATTACAAGAGGTGTGGACCCGGAAGAGGGTCCTCACCTGAAGCCTGCGCAGCCCAGGGGGGGGGGGGGGATCGGACCCCTCCCTGGTGAAGAGGAGACCCAGGCAGAAGGCTCGGGCACGGAGGTGAGTAAATGACAGTTTGTTTTTTGTTTTTTTTTACAGCGGCAATGTCAGCGCTGGAAACGGGGGGGGGGGCGGCTGGTTTCGGGCCCCCTCCTGAAGACGGAGGACGATGGGGGGGGATCTGATGCCCCCCCCAGGAAGAGGGGACCCCAAGCTTCACGTGGGATACCAGAGGTAAGTGTTTTTTTTTTCTATTTTTTAACTGTTAGGGGGAAATGCCAGGCACGTAGTTTCTACGTGCTTGGCACTTAATGGTAGGAGAAGCAACCACATAGAAACTACGTGCTTGCCATTTAAAGGGTTAAAGCCAGAAAGTTGCCATTTGAAATGCCTTTAGCTTTTTGTCATGTCTGTGATATGCTTTTTTCAACAAAATTCAACAACTGAAGGAAGATCCTCAGAGACTGGTGATTCCATAATTTTTGCCAGGGGTTGTAGCATAGTTATGGATAAACTTGTCTTCATCCAATCACTGCACCAGCTCGTCCACAGTTTCAAAGCACAGGTCTGACGGGGAGAAGGAAACAACCCTGGGAAGGCACAGCATTACATACACATTAATCCTCATGGAGAAAACAAGCCACATCATCTCCCCATAGGGGAGCATTTTTTGTCAAAAGTGATAAATAATAGGAAGTGCAATTACATTTAAGAGTGCATGTATGCTCAGAGATCTCGTGGCCAAAAGCAACTTTCCTCTGAGATCCGATCATCTTATCTGAGTAAGCCAACAAAGTGAAAAGAGATAAAATGGGAAAGCTTTATGTGAAACACTTATTAATATCTAAGGTCATTTTTAAGAGGTTTACTATATTTGTGCAAGTACATGTAAAGTACAAACATGAAGCCTTTATGCAAAATGAGTAAAAAAAGCAGTGGGAACGATTTTATGATTTTCCAGAGAGTCATGTAATAAGAGGACAAGACCACCAAGATATAGGAAAAGCGTTGTACAGTCTGCAAGCGAAGTCTGTACTCTTGACAAAAGAACGAAAAATTTCCAGAACACCAAGGGTGAGTGGACTCTCCCGAAGCGTTCGCAGACCATCCAAAACACTTGACTGACTGACTGATCAGCAGAGAACAAAGGATCTTCCCCAAGACACTTGAGAGGCCCTGATGCGCCAATTTTAGGCCACTCACTTTAGTGGAAAGTAAAAGCTTCAGAGGTTGTGGTGATTTGAACTGGCCTGGTATGGAAATGCTTGAATGTAACTGCTTTTAGAGCATACTGCTGGACCCATGACCATAAGTCTTCTATTGTCCTGGATTGGCACTTCTCTTAAACCATCCGCAAAAAAGGAAATGGTTTTAGACGGCATCAAAAACATGGAAATGTTGGTCAACCATTTGCAATCTTTTAAAGTGTAGGAAAAAACCCCACCTGCTTCTGCAAAGTTTACAGAGTGTGACCCCCTTGCCAGCAAGTGCGGAACCACATAGATGCCCTGACACCTTTGTAAAGACAATCGGTGCCATAGCTAAACCAAACATCAAGGTTATGAATTGGTTATGATTATCCAAGCCACAATCTCAGCAATCTGACGTGCTGGAGATATGCTTCCTTGAGGTCCACTGAGGGCAAATATTGGTAAATTATTTCAGCAACTGATTCTACCTTACGCTAGCAGCACTTTGCTTTCTGATAGTATGCCATCTTTTGTACATACTGGAAGAATACAAAAGTGATTTTAATTACTCCACACCAGCATGGACAGTGTGTGGCCTCAAGGTTACATATTGCAGTCCAATTGTAGTTTGAGCTTTCAGTTTAGAACGGTGTTCATTGCAGTTACTGTTCCATGGACTAGAATTAGAATCCATTGATGATACAGTTTACAGACTTTTTGCCTACGTTCCAACCGCACTCTATCAAAATGAAGTGGCGTCAAAGATTATCTGCATTTAAATGTAATGCTGAAAACACAGAGGAATCTGGACAGGTGTGAACACAGCTTTAGGGGTATGTCAGATTTGCAGTGTCTCCACCCTTCCAGACCATTTCCCTGGCCTGAGGGGTTTGATAGTAACATTTTAAACAGTTTCATGGCTTCATTAGGTCTGTGAAGGTTGCACACAGTCTATAGAGACTCTATAGCGGAGTGAAAAGTACTGTCTTTACACAAACTACGTCTGCCTCTATCATTCTCACTTTGGGCCTTCTACGCTCACTTGTAGGGTATGCACCGCCTCTTACATTGGATCCAGTTGGATTATCTTACTTTCTTTTTGATAGACGACATTTTCTGTCCATTCTTCCTCATGTTACTTCCTGTTGGATTAATATCCTTCTCTTTAAAAGAGATTGTCCAGACTCCGTGTAAAACAAATCATTGTTTGACTACCTGCCATGCAGAATATTGTATAATAAGTGCAGGGAAAAGACCCTTAAGCAAAGGAAGTAGCAGCTCTGCTCCTCTGACAATACATTTCTTGCACTTACCCTGGACTACACTACTGTGTATGGAGAGGGCGTATACAGTCATTTTGACTGTCGTGAGGTTGGGGAAAGCACGCAGGGACATCTGGAGCCCTGTTCTTTGAAAGTGTACCCTTTTGCTTTGTTTATTTGTGCTTTACAGGCCCCTTAACAGAGAGCATTTAAAGCAGGACAAAACCCAGAATGGCCTGGAATTCCAGGGCAGGTCTTCCGCCTTTTACAGGCATCTTGAATCTGGATTCCCCACTGTGTGAAACCCCGCAGTTCTCCAGTAACAGCTTACCTTTCTCTAGTCCAAAAGCCCATACATGGCAGCACTAATCAGAGCTGTTTGCAATACCTATGTAATTCGGCAAATGACTGATGTTATGCAAGTGGCAGCAAGAGTGGCCGCATCCCTAGCATCTTTTGGCTGTGTGCGCGCATATTCACATAGGCTAGGAACGGGAGCACTCGCTTCCAACTGCAGAAAGTCAGAGCCCCAAGGTCTTTTCTGCCTTCTGGAGTTGTAGGTAGGAAGAAGGCACTTTCCTCCACATGCTCTGGAGCTGCCCCAAAATCCAGATATTCTGGAAGCACATATTCTCTATGATTAATGAAGTATCAGATGACTGACGCACAACCCACAGCTTATTTAAAGTACCACAATATGAGCCTCCCTAAATACAGAAAGTCCCTGGTAAATCCAAGACACTGGGAACAGGAAAGCCCTCCTCACATCACAAGAGAGATGCACAGTTCAGACTCAAATGGAAGCCTTGGATGATTTTCGAGCAGTCCAACCAATAAATAATGTAGTCTTAACTTTATCCAGCCTCTTCTGCCTTTCCTTCCCACACTCCTCCCTTTCTCTCTCAATTTCTCTCGTTTTGCTCTCATTTTTCTTTTTTCTCTCTCAACATCTGTTCACTCTGACAGACTGGAATTTAGTCATACACGTGACCTGCATGATTCTGACGGAGGTCAGATGCGGCTCTACAAGATCAGACAATCAGACACTGGAGGCTAGTTTCCTTTATTATGTCTCTTAGCTTGGTGCCCATTTTTACCTCACTGCATACTCACAGATGGCTTGTAATTCTTAGAGCATCTCAAAAAGTGACTCCTTTTTATCTCTATTTATAGAAAGGAGGACTGTGTATTTTATTTTTTTTACTAGTTTAAGAAAAAGTAACATTTTTCCCCAACCACACCCCCACAAAATGCACATGCAAGTTTCATCCATATAAGGAAAAGTGCCATAAAATCAAAAGTGCTCTGGGACTGGGGAGAAAAAGTCTAAGGCTCCAAGCTCCCAATCTCCCTGCCCGGATACTCAATCTACTTCTGGGATTGCCCCTGCAGTCCGCCATAAACCAGAATGACCACGGGTTACCAGTGGTGGTTTTCCGGCCGAACACACACACACACACACACACACACACACACACACACACACACACAGCACTGTGCAAAACTGCCCTGCAAACGCCACTGGCTGCCAGCAGTCACATAGCAACAGGGAATTAGTTGACTAGCAGGCAAAGGAACTGGTTTTACAGGCCAGTATGTAATGTGGGGCATCCAGCAATTGCATGCTCCCCTCATTGCCAATCTAAGGGGAACAGTCATTTTTGAGTGTTCCTACTTAAAGTAGACCAAGGATTTTAAAAATACAATTCTGTGAAATACTCACCTGTAGAATTGGCATTATAAGTATACAGTACGTCCTGCTCCAGGTAGATTACTTACACTTGGGTTATCCTCCGCCAGATGGCGCTGCACTGCAGAGACATGTAAAAAAGGCTCCTCCCGGCCCCTCAAATACTCGGGGACCTCCCACAAATCCCCAGCATTGAAAAGCAGTGAACAAGAAGCCGGGAGAATTCCACCACCAAAAACTGGTAACTATAACAATGATAACAATCACCATACAGGGGATCCAGAAAAATGCAAAAAACAGGGTGGGGTGGAGCAGGACGTACTGTATACTTATAATACCAATTCTACAGGTGAGTATTTCACAGAATTGTATTTGTATTAGTCTTAGTATACAGTACGTCCTGCTCCAGATAGATTACTTACACTTGGGACATCCAATAGCAGTGTCCATAAAGTAGGGTGGGATCCCCAACAAAAAAGGTAAAAGCAGACAGTTTAAACCACTGCTACCTGCAAAACCTTGCGGCCAAAAACGGCATCAACTGAAGCCCTAACATCAACCTTGTAAAACTTTGAAAAGGTATGAACAGAAGACCAAGTAGCGGCCTTGCAAACTTGTTCAACAGAAGCCTGGTGCTGGAAGGCCCAAGAGGCACCAATAGCACGAGTAGAATGAGCAGTAAGGCGGAAGGGAGGACTCTTCCCCTTAGCAGAGTAGGCCTGAATCACAGCCTGACGGATACATTTGCTGATAATAGACTTGGCAGGAGCCAAACCCTTCCTAGGACCAGAAGGGACCACAAAAAGAGCATCAGTTTTCCTGAAGGACGCAGTGACTACCAGGTAATATTTCAGACACCTGACCACATCCAAGGAATGCAGAACCCTTTCCTTAGCGTTGCTAGGATTAGGGCAGAATGAAGGAAGAAAAATATCTTACACCTTATCCTGGTGTCTCTCAAAGTATGGGGGCTGGATAGACAGAGCCGCCAGCTCAGACACACGCCTGACCGAAGTAATAGCCACCAGAAAGACAACCCTGAGGGTAAGTACAGCCAGAGCAGCATCCTGAATAGGCACAAAGGGAGCACCCTGCAGGGGAGACAAGACCAAATTCAAATCCCAAACAGGGACCATAGGTTTACGTGGGGGACGCACATGAGTAACCCCCTGAAAGAAAGTCTTAACCAAAGAATGTTGAGCAAAAGACTTCTGAAAGAAGACAGACAGGGCAGAAACCTGACCCTTCAGAGTACTGAGTTGTAGACCCGACTCCAACCCATGCTGTAAAAACTCCAGAACCCTGGGGACTGAGAACACCCTACAGGGAAGAGACCTAGACTCACACCAATCAATGTAGGTACGCCATACCCTATAATAGATGGAAGAAGAAGTTTTCTTCCTAGCCTTCACCATGGTCTCAACCACCGAGGCAGACAAGCCTTTCTCCATCAAGATGGAGGTTTCAGCAGCCAGGCCGTCAAAGCCAGAGTTTGTAAATTGGGATGATGTAAGGGGCCCTGAGTGAGCAGATCTGGCACTCCTGGCAGAACGTACTGGTCTACTGCCATCTGCACCACGTCTGCGAACCACACTCTTCTTAGCCACCTGGGGGCCACCAGAATCACTGGCACCCCTTCCAGAGCAATCTTGCGCAGGACCCTGCCCAGCAGGGGGAATGGAGGAAAGACATACAGGAGTCGAAATTCGTGCCATGACATGGACAGAGCATCTGTGGCCAAGACAGGGAGACAAATGCTGGGAGCTTGTGATTGTGACGGGATGCAAAAAGATCCACATCCGGTAGACCCCAACGGTGACACAGGGACCACTCTCCCTGACGAGAGGTCCCCCTGCACAGAGAGTCTGCCAGTAGATTCTCTGCCCCCGGAATGTACACAGCCGAAATGCATTGAACATTGGCCACCGCCCATGTCAGAATCCGCGACACCTCCTGGAGGGCCCCCTGCTCCGGGTCCCTCCCTGATGGTTGATGTAGGCAACCGCCGTCCTGTTGTCTGAGCGCACCTGCCCAGCCAGACCCCTCAGGTGATGGGTCAACTGCTCCGGTACCAACCTGATCACCCGTAGTTCCAGAATGTTGATAGGCGAGTGGGCCTCCTGAGGGCCCCACCTCCCCTGGAACCGCAGGGACTTCCAGAATCCCCCCCAACCCGACAGACTGGCATCCGTGGTGACCTTCTCCCAGGAGGGGGCCAGAAAGGACCTGCCCCCAGCAAGTTCCTGGGATCCAGCCACCACGAAAGGGACCGCCGGACAAAGGGGGGGAGCACACAGACCCCGTCCAAGGACGTTGGGTCCTTGTCCCATACTGACAGAAGGTGAAGTTGTAGAGGCCTCAAATGG
The DNA here is from genome assembly GCA_027917425.1 of Gastrophryne carolinensis. Lineage (NCBI taxonomy): Eukaryota > Metazoa > Chordata > Amphibia > Anura > Microhylidae > Gastrophryne > Gastrophryne carolinensis. The sequence goes on from CM051237.1 coordinate 313,944,434, forward strand.
AACTGAGCAAAAGGCACCGCCTCGAAGCACGCCACCATCAGGCCCACCAACTGCATTCCCTGCCTGAGTGAGGGCTGGGGACACGACAGCAGGAACCTCACCTGCGCAGTTAGAGCTTCCACCTTCTGTTGAGGAAGGAATATCCTTGACTGAACCGTATCCAGAATCATTCCCAGGAACGGGGTCACCGAGGAAGGGGACAGAGAGGACTTGGGGTGATTGATCACCCAGCCGAAGGACTCCAGGGTGGACACCACCAGCTGAGTGTCTAACTCTGCCTGCTGTAGAGACCGAGAGGCGATGAGAATGTCGTCCAGGTAGGGCAGCACGCGTATGCCCCTTGACCTCAACAGAGACATCACTCCCGCCAGCACCTTGGTAAACACTCTGGGAGCTGAAGTGAGGCCAAATGGCAAGGCCACAAATTGGTAATGTTGATCTTCCAACGCGAATCTGAGAAACCTTTGGTGTCCTGAGAACACAGGGATGTGAAGGTAAGCGTCCTTGATGTCCACAGACGTCATGAAATCCCCTGGGCGCAGGGAGCTGATGGCCGAGCACAGAGTTTCCATGGGAAAGCGCCTGTTCTTGACAAATTTGTTGAGGATCTTTAAATCCAGAATGGGCCTGACTGACCCATCTTTTTTGGGAACTGTGAAAAGGTTGGAATAGAACCCTTTGCCTGAGACAGGGTCCTGGGGGATCCGGGACCTGATGAATCTTGGGGGGGGGGGGGCGCACAGCAAACTCTATCTTGTAACCAGAGGACACTACCTCCTGAATCCACCGGTCTGAGACGTGGAGCCTCCAGACGTGAGCAAAGTGCTGTAGACACCCCCTCACCCTGACGGCGAGGGCGCCCCGTCATGCCTGAGGGGGCTTGGGAGAGGATTTGGGTTTAGACCCCCATGAGGAGCCAGGACGTCATCCTCTGCTCCTATGCCAGGAATCAGCACGAGCCCCCGCGAAGGACACCCCTTTTCCTTGTTTAGCACCACGGTAGGGGAGTGAGAGGGAGCCCTGGCACCGAAATGGCAGAGACTGCCGCCTGCGCTGGGGTAACTTACCTCCTTTAGCAAAAAGGTCTAGGCGGTCCCCAAACAGGCGTAGCCCCTTCAATGGAAGCCCAGTAAGGGCCTTCTTGGCAGCATTGTCAGCAGCCCACTGGCGCAGCCAAACCGCACGGCGTATAGCTACCACCAAGGCAAAAGTTCTCGCACACATCCTAATGGCATCATCCAGGGCAGATAGGATAAAGTTTACAAACACATCACAGTTAGACAGAGTATTAAACGTTTCAGGTGGCAAATCATCAGAAACACCGTCAAGTACACTTCTGATCAGGGCCCTGAGTGCCACAGATGTAATGGCCGAGGCGCAAACCGGGCGCAGCGCCGTCCACACAAATGCATGGCACGCCAATTGGTCAATGCTCCAGTCCTCTGCATCCCGCAGAGTAGTAGAGTCAGGGGAGTGCATAATAGAGGTGTTAGACAGCCCTAGAATAGGAGCATCCACCTCGGGGGGCGTAGACCAGCACTTGACCATATCAGCAGGAAAGGGATAATTTCTGTCCCAACTCTTAGGTATACCGGGAAGTCTACTGGGACGTTCCCACCAAATGGGTTTGCTCTGGAAATTCCAAGTGAACCTTAGCAGTATGAAAAAGCTCACCCCTTTGCCTGGGTGCCGCAACAGGGGGAGAGATGGACAGAACCTCAAAAATCTGAACCAGCAGCCTGTCAGTATCATCCGGGGGCCCAGGGGTCAGAGCCAGAATCGTCATGAGCCCTGGGTCTCTCGTCAGATGACCCTGAATCAGAGAACAGCTCCCCTTCGTCCGAGGGGGTGTAGCCACATAGATGCAAAAACTCATCAGACTCCATAGGGCAAAGAGTGGCATCAGGAGTTAAGTGGTGCTTCTTAGCGGTGGCCTTACACGCTAAAGTACTAGCAATCAATCTTTCAACACTGGCCAGTCTAGCAGCCACATCAGGTTGAAAGTCCCCGCTTGTATGCGATGCAATGGGGGTGAGACTCAGGCTTGGGGGAGTAGGTGAAGTGAGACGAGGTGCAGGCCCAACCACAGGAGGGGCGCGTTGCAACGTTAGCGCCTACTGTGCGCAAGGAACACAGACCCGTGCACTGTCACCGCTGATAGGCGAGACCCCACAAGCTACACACAGCCGGGCTTGTCCCCAAGGAACCCCGGTCACATTATCCTGGGATGCCTCCATATGGTGATTAACAGGCACAATAAGCCAGTAGGGATTGACGCTATAAAGCAACCCTGGATGCCCCAATGATCCACTAGCGAAGTGGGAGTAATTATACTAGGCCCATCAATTACACGGGGCCGGGAGAAGCCACTGGATTCACCCGTCTGAAAGACACAATGAGAACAAGGGGCGTCAAAACCATACACAGTAAGGAATGAGAATAAAGCCGCTTGCGGGGGCACTTACGGACCGCGGTAGGTAGAACCATCATACACGCGCGCAACCTGACAAAATGGCGCCGAGCGAACCTCGAAGGGCGGGCCAGAGCGGGCCGTGACGCAAGGCGCGCCAAGCCAGGCCCCGCCCCCCACCGAAGAGCGCGAAGCCCACAGACAAGCAGCCAATGAGAACGCAGAAGCGTCTGAGGTAACGCCGCCACCAGGTGCGGAACATCCAAATGAAGGAAAAGACGCGCGCGGCGGCGGCAATTGTAATAGTAAAAAAGACAAGTCAGCGTGTGGCTGACACCACATATACAAGTCAAAACAGACCAAACGCCAAATTGCACGAAACAATGACAACTCACCCACACCCCCCCCTTCTTCCCCCCCCTTCTTCCCCCCCCCCCCCCGAAGGCTACAGGGAGAATGAGGAAGGATGGCGGCCCTCTGTACAGGACCCACCGCTACACGGGGCAATAATGCGGGAGGGGCATCCCATAAAGGCTCACCATCAGCCTATACCGCCTACCCTTTGGTGGGGGATTGCGGTGGAGCAGCGCTCCTTAAGCACACATGGTGCTGCCTACCTTCACCCGACCAGCGCAGCCCAGGCTGGGAGGCACATCACACGAGGAACGGGTGGGAATAGTCCCAACAGGGCCGCAGGCTAATAGCCCCGCTCACCTGCGAGAGAGTGATAATTTCATGTCTTCGCAGTAAGCACTGCAGAGAAATATTGGGATTTGTGGGAGGTCCCCGGGTATTTGAGGGGCCGGGAGGAGCCTGTTTTACATGTCTCTGCAGTGCAGCGCCATCTGGCGGAGGATAACCCAAGTGTAAGTAATCTATCTGGAGCAGGACGTACTGTATACTAAGAATATATCCTGTCTTTTAGTCCTTGCCCCCGAGGCACCCAGAGTGGGGATGCCCCGCTGTGTGAAACCCCCTAGATCACCCGATCTGACTCACCCTTCCCTAGTCCTATAGCACATGGGAGGCCTCTCCTCCAATCAGTGCACTTGGATCCGCTCCCACCACTTCGTCTAAGAGTTCATCAAGTATATCTGAGTGTGCTAGCAGACGCATACCCTGCTACCCTCTAACAGGGAGCATGCCTGTGCTGGCCATTCACAAATGCCTGGCGGCATGGGCCCTGCTAAAAGGATAGTGGGGATGCAGCCGCTGCTAGAGCATGTGCTGTTGGAGCGAGAAAGAAGGCGAGTTTCCAGGCGACCTGAGATTTTCATACAGGGAGGAAATCATACAGGGGGAGGGAATCTAGCAGCATTGGAATATTATAGATTCCAGGGCCATTAGGGCATGGGTTTTGGTCCACTTTAAAAGAACAAGGTTTGGGTAAGACTATAAATGTAGTATGATTGTGAGGAGTGTGGTCAGCATAACTTATTACAGATTTGATCAACAAATTCTGCCTGGAAGCGGCTAATTTAGAGCCATCCGGTTTTCATCTGATTTAAGTACATGGTAAATCAAACATTTTGTCTGCAATAATCTAATGTCATTCTCACACCAAATGAGCAGAAGTAGGAATGAGCTGGAAAACAGCTCATTCACATGGGATCATGTGTAGTCACATGGCAGACTAATAAAGCGTGTCAGATTAGGATTCCTAGCAACCAAACTAGGCTACGCACTTTTTTTTTTGCTTTAATACTACAATTTTCCAGATAATATACTTCAGAGTCCAAATATAACAAAAAAAAGCAAACATATTTAGGATAATGCAGTTAGCACAATTAGCATTATCACATACATAGGAAAGTCAATCACCATATCAAGCGCACATACTACCAATAAAAATAATCAAAGTATATATGTGCATGATCCATTGGGACCCAAATCAACCTCTGTGCTTAAAATTGAGCGCTTTGTACTTTCCCGTGGGTTTTATTTTGTTATTTAAAAAGGCAATTTGTTTGCTTCCTATAAATAAAAGCAAATAGAAAAATGCATATAGGAATTTTAGCAGGTCACAAAACAAACCTGAACACCTAAGTGGTCCCACACTCGGTTTCTAGCCAACGGGTGTGGGCATGTATTAGCCAAGAACTGCAACACCCCGAAATCCTTACCTTAACCTTGATCCTCGGCCAGTCAAGGCCAGCCCACATGAACCCCGGTGGCAAATTGGGGGACCAAATTTCGTCTGAGGATCAAGGTCATGATAAGGATTTTGGGGTGTTGCGGGGGCACTGCGCAAGAGGCTCCAGCAATCTGAATCCCCCCCCAGCCTGTTGCAAAGTGGCCCCATATCTGTTAGCTAGGAAACAAGTGTGAAACCACTTTAAAGTGGACCAAAACCCAGGATTTTGACTATCCTGGGTTTTGGTCCTTTCCGCGGGGCACCCCCGATCAGTGCTGTGTTGAACCCCCCAGGACACCGAGACCAACTCACCTCTTCCTGGTCCCACGGCGCCTCCAAGAGTAGCGTCTCATGCGCCATTCACAAATGTCTGGCCTGCTAGAGGGATGGCGGGATGCGGCCGCTGCTTCCACATGCGCCGTTGGACTGGGAAACAAGGTAAGTGAATGGGGCAACCTGGGGGGTTTCAAACAGTGGGGCATTCCGGTTTTGGATGCCCCGAGGGGGCGGGGAAATCGATTGGCAAGGGAATATCAGATTCCTGGGCTGATCGGTGTGGGTTTTGGTCCACTTTAAAGCAGCACTAGCTATATAAATTCACATCAATACAATAGACAGCAAGGGAGGGTGGTTACCTTTACAAACTATATCAAAAAATTCCAGCCAAACATGTTGCTTTCTTTTAATGCAAGGTAGAATAATCAGGGCTGACCGGTTTTGAACATAACACTCTACATTTACATGGGAGACTTGCATAACTAACTGCCTGTCTCCTCAGTTATCCCGTTCTGTTATATTGGTTCAAAGCTATTGCAAATGTGCATGGAGAATTGGAATAGAGCAGATCAACCCTGTAAAAAGGAAATGGAACGCTCAATAACCTGTCACCCCAGGCTTTTATTCCAACCAGTAGAAGAAAAACATAAGCTTATCAGGATTGTTTCCCCAGTTGGGGTATACAAGTAACTCCTCCTCTCATTATCTAGCAAGTTTTTATGAATTTTTTATATTAGCCCATACAGCGTTACAGTTTATTTAACTAGTTAGGAAGCAAATAGTAGGTCAAGTAAATTAGCCGTGTTAGAAAGGCAAACAGGAAAGCCCAACTTGAACGACGATAGCTAAAGCTGCAATCAGTAAGGCAAATTATCCTGTAATACTGGGAGAGCCACGCCAAAGCAGAGGAAGGAAAAGTTAGCCAGGTCAAAACTGGATTTACTTTAAAGAAGCTGGCTGTAAAATACTTCCAAATACCTATTGATCAAGAAAAAAATCAATATATATGGGACAATTATATATCCCTGTGATCAATTTACTACACATATACAAAAGATTACTATATATTGCCATCTACTCAGAGGTTATAATGTTGGCATTGGAAGAACCCTTATTTTTCTGGGGCACCGCTGAGTTGGCCACATTACCGATGGATCGGAAAAGGGTTTAGCATACATTCCCAGTCCTAGGGATGTTTAGTAAGTTTAATACAGTTGCAGTGCAATGGGTTGTACCAGGGTTCCCAAAGCATGGTATATATATGGGAGTTAGTTTAAACCGGACCTTCACCCTGAATAAGAGCATATCTTATAGGTTTCCCCCACCCTGTACATACAGATTGCTCACATTATAAATCATCCTACCTGCACATACAGCCTTTTCTGAGCTTTTAAAAATCCTAGATGGCGGCCCATGGAGTCTCAGGCAGCCTGCAGACAGGAAGTGTCTTCTGACTGAGCCACTCTGCATTCTAGGATTGCTGTCTTTTTCCTGACCCCAATGCTGCTCTGTCTATACAGAGCACGGCTATACCCCCCCGAACTCCTTCCCTCCCTCCCTCCTCCTCTCCTCAGTATGCGATACTTCTAAGGCAAAAAGGGGCACCGGTATCCTGCAATCCAGAACAGTTTTGCAGCCCAGTGGGGAAAAGAATAATAAGCGACTTAAAACTTAAAATATATTAATTTTAAAATGCTGAGAAATAGTTTTTTTAAAGGATTTTCATAAATGAGTTTAAGGGCTTGTTCAAACAGGTCATGTACCGAAGTCAGTACTGGCAAAAAACATCACCTTTATGGCCCCTTTCACAACCTGGTGAGGCAGGGTGAATGAAAACGCAGCCCTCAAGGATTCAAATGCAGGCATGCCAAAGCCACACATAAGTCTAATTTGCATTTTTCGTTCGAAAGAAAAGAGAAAAAAAAAAAAAAGGATGCGGGGATTTTCCCTCAAAAAGGCTACCAGCTGGCACACCAGGCAAAGGGGCTGGGGTACCCATGTCCCAGGAGGTTAAATGGACGGCCTCTGGCAATGGCAGAAAACCAGTGCCAACGCTCTTCAGGACAGGTCTGGAGCTCTTTTAGGGGTTCCCTTTTCTTACAGCCTAAACACTCCCCACTGGGTGTGGCTTCCCTGTGAATCTCCCCAGTGTTATTGTATAGCTGGGGGGCAGGAGGAAGTTCCCATTGAAATGTTCCTCCCTGGAGTGGGGAGAGCACAATGCCAGTCTGTAAGGGAGGGGGATCCTTGTTCTCCTGAAATCTAAACACCGGCTGAGCAGTAACAGCGTGGAGGGCTTCATTTTATTCCACCACTAAGGAGGGGTTGTCAACATGACACGAGTCTCAGTATTCGATTTGTGGTCAGGATGGGGGGGGGGGCTGGAGGCATCAAGGAGGAAGAAGAAATCCCCCTTACTATTCCAAGTATACAGCACGTCCTGTTCCAGAATATTCCTTACACATGGGTAATACATCCACAAGATGGCGCTGGACTGCATAAAAGACTTGTGGCCACTCCCGGCCCCTTAAATAGCCAGGAACCTCCCACCAATTCCCAGTTCTTATCTGCAGTCTGGACTGCGAAGATAGCTCTCTATACTGCGCAGGTGAGCGGGACTTATCAGCCTGCGGCCCTGCAGGACTATTCCCACCCGTTTCCGGACCTACTGCCTCCCAGCCTTGGCTGACTGGTTCGGGTGAAGGTAGGACAGCACCAGGGTCAGGTGCTGAGGAGCACTGCTCCTACCGCAATCCCTGAACAGACATGGGTAGACGGTATAGGCTTATGGTGAGCCTTGTGGGATGCCCCTTCCTGCACTCTAGGTCTTCCCTACCCAATCCCCCCCCCCTCCTTCACCTATTTTTAACTTTGGCTTCCGCCGCTGCTGCTCTCCCTTGCCTCGCTATCTCCCTGGGGAGCTCTCGGGGGGGGGGGGGGGCGTGGGGGGGGGTGGTGGTGGTGGTGGTCCCTTTATTATTGTGTTGCTGTGTTTTTTACTTAATATGCTCACCGCCGCGCTCCGCGGTCGGCGGCGACATTGCCTCAGCTGCTTCTGTGCCGTCATTGGACGGCGAGATCACATGGGGCGCGATTCGCGCTCTTCAGGGGGGCGGGCTCTGCGGATGACGCTTTTGGCGTCATCTACGCGGCCCGCCCCTCGAGGTCTTCTCTTCACTTCTCTTCTTCCTTCACTCGTGCTGCGTGCGCTGCTGCTCCTTTATCAGTGCGGTCCGTGAGTGTCCCTGCAGGGTTTTTTTTCTTTCTGCTTCTCACTTGTAAATGCTTATGGGGATGTCTTTTTAATGTCTTTCAGGCGGGATAAACGCCACTGTGGTTTTTCCCAGCCCTCTTCCCTTTGGTAATCTCCCACCTCCCTAGCGGATTTTTGGGGCATCCCGGGTGGCTATTACTAGCCTTAACCTTATACTGGCCTGTTGTGCCACTCAAATCACCATATGGAGGCTTCTGGGGATAATGTGCCTGGGTTCCTTCGGGACAAGCCCGGCTATGTGTTGTGTGTGGGGTTTCCCCTGTGAGTGACGATGTCAGGGTATGTGTAAACTGCGCCCAGCAGGTACTTGCGCTGCAGTCTGGGCTGTCTGTTGCGGGCCCTGGTGCTGCGCCCCTTTTGGCTTTGCCTACCCCCCCACGCTTACATCTGACCCCCAGTGAAGGGCATACTAGCGGGGACTCTCAATCCGATTTGGCTGCACGGGTGGCCAGCATTGAAAAACAAATTGCTGGGTCAGCCCCGCGTAAGGCCTCTGCAAAGAAGCGGCATTTATCTCCCGCTGCTTCCCTCTTTCCTGTAGAGGATAAGGGACCTTACTTTCTAGCCCTTACCCCCTCGAGGAGTGGGAATTGTTTTCTGATTCAGAATCCTCTGAGGAACAACCTAAGATCTATGGTGGTACCAGGTCTCCCTTTGGAGGAGACCCATGGTCTTGAAGTGCTTTGTATTTCTCCTCCTGCAGTGGCTTCGCAGCAGCAGGGTGAGCTTTTTCATACTTTTAAGCCACGTTTGGAGTTCCCTGAGCAGACTCACTTTAATAATCTAGTGCTCAAGGAATGGGAACGGCCTAGTAAGCTACCTGGAGTGCCCAAGAGTTGGGACAAGAGGTATCCCTTTCCTGCTGATGTGATTAAACGTTGGTCTTGTCCTCTTGAGGTGGACGCGCCCGTTCTAGGGTTGTCAAATACATCTGTCATGCACTCACCTGACACCACTACCCTGCGGGATGGTGAGGACCGGCACATGGACCAGCTGTCCTGTCATGCTTTTGCCTGTGTGGGGACTGCGCTGCGCTCGGTTTGTGCCTCTGACATTACGGCTATCGCTATTAAAGGGCTGCTTAAGTGTCTCTTAGATGGGGCCTCTGATGACGCGGGAGAAGAAGACTATAGATCTCTCCTGCTTTGCTATGAATTTGTTGCATATATCGTCTCTGCCATGGCTGATGTAATTAGAATGTGTGGAAGCACATCTGCCCTTTTGTTGGCTATATGCCGCTCTGTCTGGCTGCCTCAGTGGGTAGCTGATAATGCTGCTAAGAAGGCTCTCACTGGGTTCCCCTTTAAGGGGTTGCGCCTCTTTGGTGAACGCTTGGACTTGTTTGCCAGGGGTGGTAGGTTACCTCAACGCAGGTCTCGGCCCTTTTGGGGGTCTGGTGCCTCTCTCCCCTCCTTTCGGGCTTCCAGGGCTGGTCGAGGAGTTTCCTTTGCTGGAGCAGGCGGAGACTATTGGGGCAGGGGAAGTGGCCGCCCCAGCCTCTCCTGGGGTCCCAAGCCCAAATCCTCCCCCAAGCCCCCTCAGGCATGAAGAGGCGCCCTCACCCATCCGGGTGGGGGGACGGCTTCGGCTCTTTGCTCACGTCTGGAGGCGACGTGTAGCAGACAGGTGGTTCCAGGAGGTGGTTTCCTCCGGTTACAAGATAGAGTTTGCAGTCTGGCCGCCCCCAAGATTCATCAGATCCCGGATGGCTCAAAACCCCCTGTCAGCTCAGGGCTTGTACCTTGCTGTCCAAAACCTTCTGGAGTTGGGGGTCATCTGCCGATGCCTTTCTGGGAAAGGGGCAGAGGCTTCTATTCCAATCTCTTCACGGTCCCCAAAAAGGACGGGTCCCTCAGGCCCATCCTGGATTTAAAGCCCCTCAACAAGTTTGTCAGATTCAAGCATTTTCGCATGGAGACCCTACGCTCAGCGGTCAATTCTCTGCACCCAGGCGACTTCATGACATCCGTAGACATCGAGGACGCTTACCTTCACGTACCAATCTTTCCAGGTCATCAGAAATGTATCAGGTTCGCTCTGGAGGATCAGCACTACCAATTTGTGGCCTTGCCTTTCGGTATCACCTCGGCTCCCAGGGTTTTCACCAAGGTGCTGGCGGGCGTGATGGCTCTGCTGAGATCTCAGGGCATTCGCATCCTTCCTTATTTGGACGACATTCTCATCACGTCTCAGTCCTTCCATCAGGCCGAGCTGGATACCCAGATGGTGGTGTTCACACTAGAGTCCTTCGGCTGGGTGATCAACTATCCCAAGTCTTCCCTGTCCCCGTCACTGGTGAGGTCCTTTCTGGGCATGACTCTGGATACATCTCAGGTCAAGGTTTTTCTCCCTCAGCAGAAAGTGGAGAGTCTTCAAGCTCAGGCCCAGTTTCTGCTGTTTTGTCCTCATCCCTCCATCCGGCAGGGGATGCAGCTGGTGGGACTGATGGTGTCTTGCTTTGAGGTAGTACCCTATGCTCAGTTTCACATGAGACCTGTTCAGCTACACCTTTTGTCAGTATGGGATCGGGACCCTGGGTCCCTGGATCAGGTGTTTGTTCTGTCCCCTCTGGCCAGGCGGTATCTCTCGTGGTGGCTGGACTCAAGGAACTGCCTGGTGGGCAGGACCTTCCTGTCCCCTTGCTGGGAGACTGTCACCACGGATGCCAGTCTGACAGGCTGGGGGGCTTCTGGAAGTCTTTGAAATTCCAGAGTCAGTGGGGCCCTCAGGAGGCTCATACCCCTATCAACATCCTGGAACTGAGGGCGATAAGGTTGGTTTTCGCCCAATAGACTCCACACCTTCGGGGTCGAGATGTTCAGATTCGCTTGGACAACCAGACGGCGGTTGCCTACATCAATCATCAGGGAGGGACCCGGAGCAAGAGGGCCCTCAAGGAAGTGTCCCTGATACTGTCTTGGGTGGAGGAGAATGTTCCCTGCATCTCAACTGTGTACATCCCGGGGGTGGAGAATCTGGAGGCAGACTCTCTGAGCAGGGGGACTTCTCATCTGGCAGAATGGTCCCTCAGCAGCAGGGTGTTTCGCTCCCTGTGCCACCGCTGGGGTCAGCCGGATGTGGATCTGTTTGCGTCCTGTCACAATCACAAGCTTCCAGTCTTTGTCTCTCTGTCCCAGGACCCTCTGGCCTTGGCCATGGATGCATTAGCAATGTCTTGAAAGAGTTTTCAGCTCCTCTATGTGTTCCCTCCGTTTCCTCTGCTGGGCAGGGTGCTGCGCAAGATAGCCCAGGAAGGGGTGCCAACCATTCTGGTAGCCCCCTGTTGGCCAAGAAGGATGTGGTTCGCAGACGTCGTGCAGTTGGCAGTAGATCAGTATGCCCTGCCCAAGGATCCAGACCTGCTCACTCAGGGGCAGCTACGCCTTCCCAATTTACAAACGCTGGCTTTAACAGCCTGGCTGCTGAAACCTCCATCATGATGGAGAAGGGGCTGCCTGCATCTGTAGTTGATACTATGATTAGGGCTAGGAAGAAGTCCTCGTCCTTTATCTACTATAGGGTATGGCACGCTTTCATTGCCTGGTGTGAGTCTAAGTCCCTTCCCTGTTGGGTGTTTTCTGTTCCCAGGATCCTGGAATTCCTGCAACATGGTTTGGACTTGGGTCTTCAACTTAGTACCCTCAAAGGTCATGTTTCAGCCTTGGCTGTTTTCTTCCAAAGATCCTTTGCCAACCATCGTTTGGTTAAGACCTTCTTCCAGGGGGTTACTCACGTGCGACCTTCACGTAAGCCTATGTTACCGCTATGCAGGGTCCTCCATTTGAGCCTCTGCGTGAGGCCCCTTTGTCCATTTTGACGCTTAAGGTAGCATTTTTGGTGGCTATCACTTCTGTTAGGCGTGTTTGAGTTGGCGGCGCTTTCCATCAAACCTCCTTATTTTTAGAGACACCAGGACAAGGTGGTGTTTCGGTTTAAGCCAGATTTTCTGCCTAAGGTTGCGTCTGCATTTCATCTCAATCAGGACATTGTCTTGCCTTCTCTGTGTCCTAATCCTAGTAACCCTAAGAGGAGGGTCTTACATTCTCTGGATGCGGTTAGGACTTTGAAGTTTTATTTGGTAGCTACTGAATCCTTCAGGAAGACTGATGATCTTTTTGTTCTCCCTTCTGGACCTAAGAAGGGTTTGTCTCCGGCTAAATCTACCATCAGTAAGTGGATACGTCAGGCTGTGGTACAAGCCTATTCTGCTAAGGGGAAGGAGCCTCCCTTCCGCCTTACTGCTCATTCTACTCGTGCTATTGGTGCCTCTTGGGCTTTTCAGCACCAAGCTTCTGTTGAACAAGTTCGCAAGGCCGCTACTTGGTCTTCTGTTTATACTTTTTCTAAGTTTTACAAGGTTGAATGTTAGGGCCTCAGCTGATGCTGCTTTTGGTCGCAAAGTTCTGCAGGCGGCAGTGGTTTAAACTGCCCACTGGTACTTTTGGGGATCCCACCCTACCTTACGGACACTGCTATTGGATGTCCCATGTGTAAGGAATATTCTGGAACAGGGCGTGCTGTATACTTGGAATACAATTCTGTGAGTACTCACCTGTAGAATTGGTATTATAAGTATACAGCACGTCCTGTTCCATCCCGCCCTTGTTATCATTATTCTTGGTTACCTCTGTATGGTGATTGTTCATTTTGTGTTTATTGATTCTCCCGGCTTCTTGTATAACTGCTTGTCAACACTGGGAATTGGTGGGAGGTTCCTGGCTATTTAAGGGGCCGGGAGTGGCCATAAGTCTTTTCTGCAGTCCAGCGCCATCTTGTGGATGCATTACCCATGTGTAAGGAATACTCTGGAACAGGACGTGCTGTATACTTATAATACCAATTCTACAGGTGAGTACTCACAGAATTGTATTTTTAGTGACTATAGCAAAACCAAAAGAGACAGCATGGGGCTGACAATGCACCAGGTAAGCTGCTAGTCAACTGAAGTAATCATTCCCTTTCATAGGTAATCTTGGTAAGGTTTTAAAACAAAAGAATTTGCTTAAAAGGCCCTCTTCTCAATGGTTGGTCTGGATTCACTCTTTCAGGATTACTGTGAGGCACATCATTTGGTCCTCACTTATGGCTCTATTATTCTAAATAAACGTTCTTTATTTGACACAAGCCGTGGAGGCAGTCATTGAACAATCTCCTAACCGCACAGATGGCCATAACAGCTACAAGCAGATGTAAGGAAACAAATATGGTAACAAAAAGTCACTACCACAACAATTGAAAAATGTAAACATGCCATACTTTCAACTTTCTTTGTGAAGCAAAAATTTGGGAAGTGAAAGACAAAACCGTAGAGCTTGCAATATTCCCTTGCCCATAACATCTGAAGCCACAGCAACTTATACTCCTTTTTTCCCTCGGCTACCTCTTATAGTGGACCAAAACCCAGGATTTTGACTATCCTGGGTTCTGGTCTGTGCCCCTCTGTGTGAAACCACCCAGGTTGTCTGAGGAAACTCACCTCTTCCTGGTCCTACGGTACATGTGCGGCCACTCGTCCAAGCTGCACGCTCGGATCCGTTCCCACCCCTTCGTCTAAGGCGAATGGATCCGAGCGTGCTGGTGGCCGCGTCCCCCGTTACCCTCTAACAGGTAGCGTACCCGTGCCAGCTATTCACAAATGCGCCGTTGGACCGGAAAAGAAGGCGAGTTTATGGGAAACCTGAGGAGTTTCACACAAGGTGGCATCCCGATTTTGGATGCCCGGGGGTGGGGAATCAATCGGCCTGGGAATCTTATAGATTCCTGGGCTGATCTCTGTGGGTTTTGGTCCACTTTAAAATGGCCAATTTGTGCCGAGTTCCCTCTGGTGTCATGTGACTTGTTACTGTTACAAAGTCTCAGGTGTGAATGGGGAGAAGGTGTGTTAAATGTGGGGTTATAGCTCTCATACTGGCCACTGGATGTTTAACATAGCAAAGAACTTGAGCAAAAAAAATTGTTGCTTTGCATAAGAATGGCCTAGGCTTTAAGAAACTGAAACTGAGCTGCAGCACGGTGACAGAGACCATACGGAGGTTTAACAAGAACATGCCTCGCTATGGTCGAGCACACATATGATGAGCATCATATCCAGAGGTTGTCTTTTCAAAATAGATGTACGAGTGCTGCCAGCATTGCTGCAGAGGTTAAAGCGGTGAGGGATCAGCCTGTCAGGGCTCAGACCATACACCACATACAGCATCAAAATGTTCTGCATGGTTGTCCCAGAAAGAAGCCTCTTCTACACAGTATGCACAAGAAAGCCCACACACAGCTTTTTGAAGACATGAAGACATTGGTTATTGGAACCATGCCCTGTGGTCTGAGATAGACCTATTTGGTTCGTATTGTGTGACGCTTGTGTGGCGGAAACCAGGTGAGAAGTACAAAGTCTCTTGCCTACAAGTCAAGCATGATGGTGGGAGTGTCTGGGGTTGGGGATGGTTTGGGACTGCATATTTGCTGGCTGTTGCTAGAGTTAGCTATGTCACTAAAGCCTTGTTTGCCCTGTTGCTGGAAACCGCCATGCTGTTGCTAGAACCTTGTGCATCCTTACTAGAGGGCTCATGATTTTAGATTTAAAATTTCCATAAATCTATGGAAGCATTGCTAGTCACTCTAAGAATGTTTCCTTACATTTAATAGCCAATAAGTAATACCACCTATAACCCTCTATAGTTCATTTTAATTTCTGCAAATTTCGTACTCCTCCTTGGACAAAAATACTCCTCCAAGATGCTGGGAAGAGTATTCTATTCTTTTGGAAAAAGTCTAGAGTGACATCTGGTTTTGAAATGTGCAGGATAATAATGGTGGCCACGCTCACAAAAGGAACTCACTTTTGTCAAATGGTAAATTAATGACTGTGTTGAGGGCACATGAAATTATATATATATATATATAAAACTGTACACCAACTACTATACATTGTATGAAAGTGGAATATCTTCAATATTTACAAAAATGTAAGGATTGCTCTCAATTTTGTGAGATACTGTGGGTTCTAGTCTCTCATGAGCCTTCAGGAAACTTTTGACAAGTTTAGAGCAAAAAAGAAAACTGCCAGCTGATGTCTTGATTTACATGAATGAGAACGTTCTATAGAGCAGTTTAGTGCTAAAATAGAGACTCAGACTACCTAAATTGAGGCCAACATCCAAAACCTTGAGATATAAAGTGAGTGAAACAAAATCTAACATAACGAGGAAAATAACGAAAATGAAAAGGTGAACAAAAAGAGGGGGGGGGGGGGGGAATTCCATTGTATAAGATCTGTTGCAGAATCATTACAGAACCTGGAATTATCCACTAGGAATACACTCAGAATCATTCTAGTCCTCGTGCAAGGGGCTTTGGCCGAGTTGGAGATCTTGGCAGTCAAGCTAGAAGGTCCATAAGAAGAAAAAAAAAAAACATGACCAATTAGAAGGCACACTCTCCAAATCGGTTCTTGGCATAGAACAGATGGGGTACTGTATTCTGGGGTGGTGAATTGAAAAACTCTTGAATTTCTGTCCCATGTTCCATTGTAAGTGCATGGGCACTATATTAGTCTTGGCCTGCAATGGAGATTAAGCGGGGTTTATGGCAGCTTTAATACAAAGCAAAGTATCAGCAGTTTTCTGGGTGATTTTCATTCAGGGTAAATAGAACATATTTGGGTAAAGATAGAAATTTTATAATCACTATAAATAGGTGAAACCTGACTTCAGATAGAAAACAGATTTAGCTCACACTGACCTTCTTTGGCTTGTGGTGTAGTTCATGTGCTGCAAATCCCAGTCTGGCTGACGGTCATGTG
Source organism: Gastrophryne carolinensis (assembly GCA_027917425.1). NCBI lineage: Eukaryota > Metazoa > Chordata > Amphibia > Anura > Microhylidae > Gastrophryne > Gastrophryne carolinensis. Next base: position 313,960,326 of record CM051237.1, read on the forward strand.
CTCAGCTAGCCTAAAAATTCAAAGGCACCGCTGTGCCAGACAAGCAGACACCTTCATGCAGTGATGGGAAGTGCTATCACATGCCAATTCTCTCAAGATATATAGTGATCATGTGACTACCAGCCTGTACTGAGCTTCACATCCAAGAAGTGAATTTCTAAAAGGAGGGACACACTCCTACATGGTGTCATGTAGGTGCCAGAAAATGAAATCCTTACACAATTGTAATTTCCTGGCGCATTCTCCATGGCAACACACTAAGGTTAAAGGTGTGGACATTTGACCATTAGGGTGAATTTTAAGAACTGTACAGGATGCAAATATTCAGTATAATCGAATTGGTATCATCAACACCACTTGATTTTTTTTTTACAGGCATTGAACCATATAAGTGTAACCGTCACATGGAAACTGTGGTGCTACGCAATTTATTGCTACATCAGACACTGTAAATAGACGTGAAACCTGGAAGGAAACCTGATTAAAAAAATGAAACCCTAGAAGCCTAGTGGTTGTGCCACAAATCAAGCCATGGAAAACAGTCAGTCCCACCATCAGATGAGAAGTGACAAATATATGTTATATTGTTATGTCTGAGAATATTTACAGGTTGGAAGAAAAAAGGCATCTTGTGCCTGGTCAGCGTCTGCAGAAAAAAGGTGATCTGGAAAAAACGCAAGCCTGGTTTGCTTTAGCAAACAACTTTATTGCGTCTAACATTCGTAGTACGACAAGGATTTTCCATTCTTGCAAGGGGCAAGATTCGGACAACCAGAACATCAACATGGGTGGAACATCCACACCTTGTGAACCTTATGAACAATTGCCCTGTGCAAAATCCATACACAGGAAAGTATTACTGCTAGTATGGACATATACAACTGGTAGACTGGTAAATGATTATTAAATGCAGATACTGGGTGAGATAGTGGGACTGTTATACATCTAAAAAGTTAAATCGAGAAAAATACTGAGGATCTGTAATGAACTTAGGGCCAAATTTTAATCTGCCATGTACTTAAGATCAAGACTATGATGTGCAGCGAGGGGCATAGTTACACCTAAATTTTGCTTACTTTCAGCACCTAAACTCCACCTCTTCACTTGGAAAAAAAATCCAAAAACCCTTTGTAACCCGTTTAATATTCATCTATGTCCCCCACAAGATTGGGTTGGTTGGTTGATAGAGAAGTACCTTCACTATATGAGAGCAACTTGTGACATTTCCTAGGGAGTTCTAGTCACAAGTATCTCTGTAAAAGCCCATAAATCAGGCATTTGTACATAACAAGTCTGCATTGCTGCACCACGCAAGAGAGCAGCATCTGGAGGCAGTTCATTCTAGTCCCATGAGACACATCCAGCTAACAACCTGTTAGTTGCCTTATTGGCTGGCTACAGGGCCACACACAAAAGTTTTCCAACACACTATAGCTAGCTTCAGGGCTGACAAAATGAAAGCGAACGAGATGCAGCAGGACTATGATGGACTGATCCTGTAGAAGGTCAGGTAAGTATTTAGCTAAATTTTTCCTTTTGTCTAGAGTTGCACTTTAACAAAATTTACAACGGTATAGGAGTCACAAGGTGCGTAGTCCAGTGCTACAGGACCCAGCAATCCAGGGTCAGTGCTTCACAGGCCTTGGATGGCCGTTTGTGGTATACAGTGCCAAAATCAACAACTAGTAACCAGTACCAGTACTGAAGGAAAGTAAATGAGGAAGTGCAGCTACCAGTTTGATGACCCTAGTACGCTTACCAGTAACGGTATTTCCATTAGTCCTCCAGGATGGCTTAGCAACCTCCTCCTCTGCGGTACAGAACACAAAAATGGAAGAGCATTAATAGGCCCACCCCTTCTCTCTGGCCCTCAGTGTTTTTCTAAAGCAACCAGGAACCACCGAGCCCAGTGCTAACCCCTGCCCCAACCAGATGAAACCGAGGGGCGGGATGTAGGAGAGACTAAAGGAAACACCGTTCTCGGTAAGCTACCTGGGGTTTTCCCCCAGCGTCCTCTAGGACGGCTTAGCCATCGAAGGAATTTAACCGAAGCACCCTACCTCAGGGCGGGCAAAATGACTGTAAGAGAGGTGTGCAGAGATGACCAGGTGGCCACTTTGAAAATTTCTTCGAGAGAAATGCAGTGATTGTATGCCCACAGGGTACTTTATTACCATCTGGCACAGGAGCTCCTGCTACACGATATTCCGCAATTATAGCGCCTCTTATCCACTTTGCAATGGAGGTTCTGGAGGCCTGAAGCCCCTTGCTTTTAACTGCAAAGGAGACGATGAGATGATCTGAGCTGCTCCAAGGCTTCGTGAATTCAATGTAAAAGAGCAGGATGCTCCTAGTATCTAGTATCTTGCTCAATAGAGAGTAGGACCACCTACTTAGAGTGGTGAAATGTTAAAGGGATCTTTGGCAAATAGAGTGGATCTGGTCAAATAAGAACTAATAAGAATGGACAGGGCTTATAAATCGCTGACACTCCTGGCTGAGGTGATAGCAAGAATGAAGGCTACCCTATAGGTAAGAGGCTTAAGGGTGGCTTCATTAAGTGGTTCGAATGGGCACAAGGTTAAGTCCCAAATTTGAAACATTCTTGCTTGAACCGGTGTCTTTCTGCCCAAGGCTAAAAAAAAATCTGTCTATTATAGAATTATGTCTCAGTCTGTCTTCGAGAAAAACCGAGAGAGCAGACGCCTGCACCTTACAATGTACTAAGGGCTAAGCCCTTCCTAAAGAAATTAAAGAACCGATGCGATCCTGTTAGACAGTAAGGACCTGGCGGGGCAAAAAGATGAATAGTGCATCCAGACCTTACAATAAATCTTTTGAGTCACCAATTTTCTACTCTGTAGCAGGGTAACAATAACCCTGTTAGAGAGACCCTTACTATTTAGCATGTCCCTTTCAGGATCCATACATCCAGTCTGAGTGACTCTGGGTGGGGGTATCAGATGGGTCCCTGATGTAACAGCCCCAGGATGACTGGGAGGAGCCAGGGTGACTTCACCGACATCTGGCTCCTGAGAAAGAACCATGATCTCTTCGGCCAGTGAGGAGCCACAAGAAAGATTCTGGCCCGATACTTCTTGATCTTCTGTACCACCACGGGCAGAATTCTCATTGGAAGGAAAGCATACCAAAGCCTGAATTCCCTTCAATTTGCGCTGAAGGTGTCTAAACCACAAGCTAGGTGGTCCCTTGACAGAGAGTACCTTTTTGTACTTTCTTCTGGAAGCAAAGAGGTCTATGCTTGACTGCCCACAAGACATTTCTATCAGCAAAGAGGTATGCTGGTCCAATTCCCATTCTGCTTGATCCACCCCGACCCTGCTCAGGAAGTCCCACTTTATGTGGACAGCTCAAATGGATCTGGCACCCTTTCTCTAAACTGTAAAGAATTGAACTAGTCACTCTGTAGAGCTCTCTGGACCTTGCCCCCCCCCCCGCCCCCCCGCTGGTGAGGATAAGCTACCACAGTGGTATTGTCTGATACGATCTGAATGTCTCTGTCCTGAAGGCCTCGATTATACAGAGAAGAGGCATCTTCACTGCCATAAGTTTCCTTAAAGTGGACCAACACCCTTCCGGATCGATCGGGGGGGGGGGCGGGGTGGAGTGGACCAAGACCCCGGATAGTCAAAATCCTGGGTGTTGGTCCACTTTAAGTTGGACAATTTTCTTGACATTTCTCTGAACCAGACTCCTGAAACTGTCATCCCAAGCAGTGAGTCCCCAGCTAATGACACCCCCGGATAGTCAAAATCCTGGGTGTTGGTCCACTTTAAGTTGGACAATTTTCTTGACATTTCTCTGAACCAGACTCCTGAAACTGTCATCCCAAGCAGTGAGTCCCCAGCTAATGACACTTGCGTCTGTGGTGCTTATGAGGAAATCCTTCGGATACCAAGACCTACCCCCCACCAGGTTTTGATTCTGGGTCCACCAAGAAAGACTTTGTCTAACCTGATAAGAGAGCATCACCATCCAAGACAGATGGTCTGGAAAAGAAGCTCTGGAAAGCCCTTGAGCGGAACTGTGCCCAGACTACTGACGGCATTGCTGAAGTCATGAGACCCAACAAAGCCAGGGTGTGTCTCAAGGACCCCACTGGGTTCAGTTGAAGTTGAAGTGACACAGCCTCTACCAGATTGTTTATCTTGGCTTGTGGCAGAAAGATCTTTTGTACCAGCGTATCGAACCCGTATCGATGCAAGAGCATCTGCAACCTGGAATGAGATTCACTTTTAGAACTCATCCCAGTTTTCGCAGGAACTGCATGGCCATCTGTAGTCCGGCTAGAAGGGAAGATCTGTCCACGGTGAACAAGAGCAGATCGTCTGGATAAGCGATGATGTTTATCTGCTTCAATCTGAGATAAGCCACTGCCTCCACCAGGCCAATGAGAAATCTTCCCCTCCAACCGCCCAGCGAATCTTAATAATCTCTGGTGGGAAGAATGGATAGGAACATTAAGGTACGCATCCTGAAGGTCTGTAGAGACCATCAGGGCATGACTCAAAAGAATGTCTGACAGTGTGAATCAATTCCATTCCGAATTGCGAAACTGCGATTTAAGGTTTAAAATCATCTGGAATTTCCCTAAAGGCTTCTTTACTATGATGAATACATGGGAGCAAACTCCCTCCCCTTTCAGAAGTCCTGGAAACGGCACTGCTTTTTGATAAAGTTAGGAAATGACTCCCAGTAAAGCTTCTCTTTTCTCGCTTCTCTGGGAGGCTCAGTCAATAAAAAAATGGTCACTTGTACCTGTCCTGTACTATCCAAAGCACAAAGGCACTCTTGGAGATCTCCTTCCAAGCAGGAAGAAAATTAAGGAGTCTCCCTCCCATTTAACTGTCAGAAATGGGGCTTGGATGGGGTGGCGGGTTGAAAAGTAGGGTTCCTCTTCCCCTAACTCTCTGTGCCTGCCAGGACTTCCTGATCTCTGGCCTACTAAAGTTTCTCTGAGTAATCTAGGCATCTTAGCATCTTTTCTCAACAGTGGAATGGACTTATGACTGGGAAGTTCTTAGCCTGCTTGGAAGATCTAGTCAGCACAGCTTCAAGGTCTGGGCTGAAAAGCTGTTTTACCTCGAAAGGTATGCTACATATATGGGACTTGGATGCCTGATCCTCATGCCAAGCCTTAAAGTGGACCAACTCGTCCCACTAGCAGGGCGCGCACCCGCGCCGTGTAAGAGGGACGCGCGAGAGGCGGCGGCAGCAGCTTATCCGTTGCTTGTCCGTCGCCGATAAGGTAAGATTTTAGGGGCTTTCTGGGGGGGGGGTTTCACACAGCGGGGCACCCCCGATCAGGGTGCCCTGCGGAAGTGGACCAACACCCAGGATAGTGAAAATCCTGGGTGTTGGTCCACTTTAAGCCATGCTCTTAGAATTGGCCCTGATAGCTTCAGCCAAAGAATCCACACTGAAGGCCACAAATGGCAGCGCATACAATATCTCTTCTTTAGGAGCATCCTTAATCAGGCTACAGTTTTGTGGTCATGTGGAATCTGAAGAAACAGCTTTAAAACATGTATCTGTGGCCAGAAACATCAGATTGTTGTAGTCAAGGCTTTAATTCCATGTATAGACGCAGCAATATATATAAATGCTAATCAAATACTAAATTTGCAGATTTTTTTCACTGGTGGTAAAAATACACCCCTTGCAATTCAAACCACTGCACTGAAGGTGCTCTAACCAAACCATCTACTTTACTACTAATACATTTTGGAAATATTCAAATCAGATTGTATATCCAACCCTGTAACATACAAGCACACAATTTCCAATTGATGGATCAGACTTTGGTCCCATCAGAGCAGGTAAGGTCATCTGAAGGGAGCCTGAAATGCTACAAACAACACTTCTAATTCACTGATCATTTCTATCCAGGAAATAGTGGTGTGTTTTAATTGCCAAGTATACAAGTTTATGATTTGGAAAGGCATGAGGCTGCATGAAGCATTACAGCACAGCCCTGATCATTTCTCTTTTTCTATACTCTTTGGAAACTTGTTGCATAAAACATTACAAGAGACACCCTGTCTGCCTGGAGGAAATGTACACCAACTTCCCCAAAACACACAAAGAAGCAACAGAAACATTCAGGCATTGCAACCCTAGAGAGAGAGCATTAGAAAATGTAACACTGTCACAATCTCCATATAACTTGCGGCCAAAAGACACTCTCCTAGGTGGTGCTCCTCTTTGATGGGACATCCAGATTTGTATTTTCCCACTGTGTGTTGCCAAGCAAACTCACTTTTCCTGTGATCCTATAGTTCAGACAGCGGATCAAAAGCGTTAGGCTCCATTCAGTTCTGCTAGCTGCAATGAGGTGAGAGCAGGGAGCAAGCTGAATGGAGCCGAGCACACTGCTGGCCACATCCGCACTGTGCCTGGTGTGGGTTCACGGCCAGCTAAAAGCATAGCTGTGATGCCAGCTGGAAGAGTTAATCGGCAATTGCTGGGGTTCACATTGCGTTGCATCTCATATTGGGATTCCCCCTGGACAGGGAACCGGCCAGTGTTGCTCTTTAACCAGAACTGTGCAGTGTGAAGTAGCCCTCACAAAGTTTTTAACCTGAAATCAGTCAAAATAGGCTTCAGGAGACCACCAAGGGACCACTGCCGTAGGGTGCCTAATCTGCGCCCCGCATAGTCATTAATAGCGACTACCAGCACTTCTACCTATTTTTACCTACCTCTTCCCCACCTGAACTCATCTTATCTCTCCCCACCCCAGCCAAAAATCACCATTTTCTGCCCAACACATGCCCAATACTTCCCCATCTCACCTTAGCCTCCTCACCTTCTGTCCACAACTTCCAACCACATCTCAGGCCACCCTTACCTTCCACAACTTCCTACCACATCTCAGGCCACCCTTACCTTCCTGCATACTAATTCAAATTCACCTCACCTCTGATTACCTCTACTTACCTTTGCCTGCCTCACCTCAGCCCACTTCTTCTTGCCTCACTTTTACCCTCCTCACCCCTGCCAACATCTGAATATGCAACAGCTTTTCTGCAATAAATGGTTTGCGTTTTCTCTGCTTAGATTTTGTTGTGGCCCCTGGGGTAGAATAATAAGACCATGTGGCCCTTAGACCAAAAAAGGGAGACCCTTGCTACATCAAGGAATACAATACAGGCATCTTGCATATGCCCGCCATATGTCAAATGCGTTTTGAATAGACTCAACCCACAAGCAGATTAATCAGAACCAGAGGTCTAACTACCCAAATTCAAATTAACAATACACAACCAAATGTGGTGTTAAAAATGTGCGGTTCATGCAATTCTTATAACTCCAGCAATGCTCCCATGCATAAATAAAGAATATATGGAATGCTAAATCTATTTTACACCAGTCATTGAACATTGGGAGCCACCCTGTGTGTCGTGGAAACTCATTTTCCATACAAAGCAGCTATCCAGGCAAATAAATAAAAATTGAGGGGATTCAAATATAAGAAGTTACTACACAATGCCTGAACCCCTGTCAGGAACAGTGCTAAGCAGCTCCAAGGTGCTGCAATGAACTTGAATGGCTACTTAGGCACCCTATCAGTGCCACAAAGAGGCACCACTGCACAGTGAAATGGCAATTGCTTGTGCCAACCTACATAAAAGCAGGAAAAGGCAGTGCTTCATATCCACTCCCTCTACCTTGGGATTGGACGGCGAAATCTTACTTTGATACACAGTTGCTGTGAATGGTAACAAAAGAAGCAGGCAGCTCTTCCTCTTACTGAGGAATCTTTTTGTACGTCATGTTCACAGGGCCTGTGAAGGAATTTAATTTTTCTTGAATTTTTCTTAAATTCCTTCTGTCTTAAACTTCCTCCCCCCCCCCCCCTCCTCCCTGTTATTATTATTATTTCAAGCCTAAAGTTCAGGAGACAAATGCACAAAGTCCCCCCATGTGTGTATTCTACCCCCCCCCCCCCCTGTTTTATTCAACCCCTGCCAGCCCTGATCACAAAAGGCTCAGGTACAAGATACAGGAAGGTGTAATTTAGGACACAGCTGTGACGAGCAAAGATCACAGGCCACCCACTGTGACGCTGCCATTGTGGCTGTGGTTCAGGGAATCCCCTGCTGGGATTGTGTCAGAACTACATGTAACAGGGCAGACGCACGGCACCGATAGTCTATGGGCCGTAACGCGGACGCCATGCGTCCTACGGCCAAACCGGTCACAGAACCAGAACCAGCTCCCAAAGCCGGACCGGAGCATAGTATAAAACAGGTCTGGAAACCAGACAGAGACCGGTAAACGGAGAACTAAGGTTCTGGACTGAATTAAGACCCGATCCCTGGACTTAACGCGTTCAGGTGCGCCTGGCCGATAGGTTGGTACCGCTCACAAGGCAGTGTGACCCCCCTGCTCCAAGTTATAGCTCCAAAAAGGGTTTTAGGGCAAAATCCCCCTCTAAAAAATGGGAGGTAACATCCCCTCCCACAGTGGGGAGGGGAGATGGATAGCCTGGCAGCATAAATTGGATGGTCAAAAACCAGGCTGGTGTCACTCATCGGAAGGGGGTTATGCGGCCGGCATATCCAGGGGTGTCCATCACCATCACCATAACCATAAGCTCTTGACACACCCCCTTGTAAGAGCTCCTCACCACGCTGCATGCTCAAGGTAAACTTTGCTTGTTATTGTCTCTGTGTATTGCATAGCTGTTGTAACCCACCTCAGAACCGCATAGTTATTTAATCTGTAATACTCCATACTTCTTTATAGTTAAATGCTTGTAAACTCTGCCTAGCGTGCTTATAGCCATTAAAACGTATATTTAATTGAGCTGTCTTCTTGCCTTAAACCCGGAATTTGTGTGTCCAAAGGCGGTTTGCCTGGTTACCCTAATAATAAGAGGGTCGGACAAGGTTTTGGGGAACCCGGTGGGCGTGTGCGGCGGTCTCTGGTTAGTAGTGGGACCACGTGACGCCCCGGTTTCCTGACAGGGCCCCTTTCCAGATCCAAATAATGTATCCTTATCTCTGCTTTCTTTGAAAAAATAAACATGCATGTCTAGTTAATAATATATGAAGAGTCTATCCTCAACCTTTCTCCCACAAGCAGTTTTTCAGTGTCCAGATCTTCAATTATCACCATTTTGAAGAACCGGCCCTGCTATGTGCAGCTGTGCTGCAAAGGTTTTGGCAGGCTATCTGGTTGCAAGAGCTAACTGGTGGACAGAACCCACACCCCAACAATTTCACAGTGACATGCAGGGCTCTAACACTGTAACAGAGGGGGTAAGATGCCTGACACTACCTCCCTATGTACAAGGTTGTCAGGGTTGTACTTAAAACTCACTCGGCTGAAATTTTCAAGATAGGTCAAAGAAGATCTGGACCCTTTAGCAGCTACAGATCGTAACTGTGTGACTGGGGAGCACAAGGTGGCTGTGTGTGAGGCAAATTGACATACACTGTGAATTGCATCTCGTAGGCCCAGAGTGTGGGCCCAGTTAATTACCTCCACTTGCTCACAGATAGGTGCAGCGCTGGTAACACATCCAATCTCTGCTCCTTGCTGATAACTGGATATACAGATAAGCATCTCCTCCAGAGTCCCTCTCTTGGACACCTTCCCATCATTCTTCTTTGCCCAGTCTATTGAGCGCTGGAGAACATAACATTTTCTGCAGGCTCCAGTGGCGTAACTAAATGTGATGGGGCCTGGTGTAAATATTAAATGGGGCCCTATCAAGGCTCATACTGTAAACTTTTTATATCTAAATTGGATGCAGCTAAACTACTAAAAATTGAAATAGGAAATAATTGCTGTTTGCTTTCTCTAAATGACGCAAATTGAGCACAACTATGATAAATAAGGTTGAAGAGCAACAATGATGGGGCCCCCTGCCCTTCTGGGCACCAATATGGTTGCACTCCCTGTACCCCCTATAGCAGTGATGGCAACCGTGTGTCCAAACTGCAACCCAAAACTATTTAAGTGCCAGCACAGCAATTTAATTGGCTTTGGTGCCAGGGGGAGATTAAATAAAAAAACAAAACAACGTGTGTACTGGAACGATGGCGGGTGCCCAAATAGAAGGATCTGAGCACCTCCTTTGGCACATGTGCCATAGGTTCACCACCACTGCCCTATAGCTACACCCCTGGTAGGCTCAACCATAGATGTTGACCTGTGCTAGAATCGCTGCAACCTCTAACCAGAACTAAACATAAATCATATGATCATACAGATACATTGCATCCTGAACCAATCCACAACCAGATGGATAAGAACCACAACATAAATCATATAATACAGGCCCCCCCCCAACCCTCCTCCTGTTAAAGGCCAGCCAACAGATCAGGTTTTGCAGATCTCCACACAAATGCACGGGCGTAGTAGGTAGTGCAGCAGCAGAGCTATAGGTGTGGTTATGTGGACTCATTGGCAAACCTTGAGGAGGAAAGTTAGGCAATCCACAACCTAATTAATAAGTACAACCTTGTGAATTTAATACATAGGGCTAAGACTTAACACTCAAACAAAATAATCAAAACCACAGCCTGCATATAATGCATTGTGATAAAACTGAACCCAAAACAGCCCAAAATAATGCATTCCACTTTGACTCAACCCACACCCCCTGATTCACCAGAACCCCAACCTGAAACCAGAATAATCAGAACCGCAACCTAGTTCACATAATGCATTGCACTAAGACTCAATCTACAACTAGAATAATCAAAATCGCAACTTAGTTAATATAATGCATTTCACAAAGACCTAGCCCACAACCTGATCAATCAGAAAAATGCATTGTATAAATTAGGTTATGGTTCTAAGACTCAACCCATAACCTGATTCATCAGAACCACAGCCTAGGCATAGGGCTAAGACCTAACCCCCCACCAGAATAATCAGAACCATAATCTAGTAGTTTATATAATGAATAGCACAAAGACCCAGCCAACAACCTGATTAATCCATAAAATAGATTATATAATGCATTGTGGCAAGACCCAACCCAATTCCTCAGAACCAGGAGTAAGTAATGCATAGGGCTATAACATAAACTTCAAATAAAATAATCAGAACCACAAAACCTAAATCATATAATGCATCACAGAGAGATCCATCCCACAACCAGAGTAAGCAGAACCACAACCTAGTTTATATAACGCAACTCAACTCATCAGAACCACAATCTCAATCATATAATGCACTGCACAGAGACCTCATAAATCTAAACAACATATTTCATATAATGCAATGTGCCAAGACCCAACTCACAACCAGATCCCAGATAACATATAGTGCATTGTACAAAGATCCAACTCACAACCAGATCCCAGATAACATATAGTGCATTGTACAAAGACCCAACTCACAACCAGATCCCAGATAACATATAGTGCATTGTACAAAGACCCAACTCACAACCAGAACCCAGATAACATATAGTGCATTGTACAAAGACCCAACTCACAACCAGAACCCAGATAACATATAGTGCATTTTACAAAGACCCAACTCACAACCAGAACCCAGATAACATATAGTGCATTGTACAAAGATCCAACTGACAACCAGAACCCAGATAACATATAGTGCATTGTACAAAGATCCAACTGACAACCAGAACCCAGATAACATATAGTGCATTGTACAAAGACCCAACTCACAACCAGAACCCAGATAACATATAGTGCATTTTACAAAGACCCAACTGACAACCAGAACCCAGATAACATATAGTGCATTTTACAAAGACCCAACTCACAACCAGAACCCAGATAACATATAGTGTATTGTACAAAGATCCAACTCACAACCAGAACCCAGATAACATATAGTGCATTGTACAAAGACCCAACTCACAACCAGAACCCAGATAACATATAGTGTATTGTACAAAGATCCAACTCACAACCAGAACCCAGATAACATATAGTGCATTGTACAAAGACCCAACTCACAACCAGAACCCAGATAACATATAGTGCATGGTACAAAGACCCAACTCACAACCAGAACCCAGATAACATATAGTGCATTTTACAAAGACCCAACTCACAACCAGAACCCAGATAACATATAGTGCGTTTTATAAAGACCCAACTCACAACCAGAACCCAGATAACATATAGTGCATTGTACAAAGATCCAACTCACAACCAGAACCCAGATAACATATAGTGCATTTTACAAAGACCCAACTCACAACCAGAACCCAGATAACATATAGTGCATTGTACAAAGACCCAACTCACAACCAGAACCCAGATAACATATAATGCATTTTACAAAGACCCAACTCACAACCAGAACCCAGATAACATATAGTGCATGGTACAAAGACCCAACTCACAACCAGAACCCAGATAACATATAGTGCATGGTACAAAGACCCAACTCACAACCAGAACCCAGATGACATATAGTGCATTGTACAAAGACCCAACTCACAACCAGAACCCAGATAACATATAGTGCATTGTACAAAGACCCAACTCACAACCAGAACCCAGATAACATATAGTGTATTGTACAAAGATCCAACTCACAACCAGAACCCAGATAACATATAGTGTATTGTACAAAGATCCAACTCACAACCAGAACCCAGATAACATATAGTGCATTGTACAAGGACCCAACTCACAACCAGAACCCAGATAACATATAGTGTATTGTACAAAGATCCAACTCACAACCAGAACCCAGATAACATATAGTGCATGGTACAAAGACCCAACTCACAACCAGAACCCAGATAACATATAGTGCATTTTACAAAGACCCAACTCACAACCAGAACCCAGATAACATATAGTGCATTGTACAAAGATCCAACTCACAACCAGAACCCAGATAACATATAGTGCATTTTACAAAGACCCAACTCACAACCAGAACCCAGATAACATATAGTGCATTGTACAAAGATCCAACTCACAACCAGATCCCAGATAACATATAGTGTATTGTACAAAGACCCAACTCACAACCAGAACCCAGATAACATATAGTGCATTGTACAAAGACCCAACTCACAACCAGAACCCAGATAACATATAGTGCATTTTACAAAGACCCAACTCACAACCAGAACCCAGATAACATATAGTGTATTGTACAAAGATCCAACTCACAACCAGAACCCAGATAACATATAGTGCATGGTACAAAGACCCAACTCACAACCAGAACCCAGATAACATATAGTGCATTGTACAAAGACCCAACTCACAACCAGAACCCAGATAACATATAGTGCATTTTACAAAGACCCAGCTCACAACCAGATCCCAGATAACATATAGTGCATGGTACAAAGACCCAACTCACAACCAGAACCCAGATAACATATAGTGCATGGTACAAAGACCCAACTCACAACCAGAACCCAGATAACATATAGTGCATGGTACAAAGACCCAACTCACAACCAGAACCCAGATGACATATAGTGCATTGTACAAAGACCCAACTCACAACCAGAACCCAGATGACATATAGTGCATTGTACAAAGACCCAACTCACAACCAGAACCCAGATGATATATAGTGCATTGTACAAGGACCCAACTCACAACCAGAACCCAGATAACATATAGTGCATTGTACAAGGACCCAACTCACAACCAGAACCCAGATAACATATAGTGCATTGTACAAAGACCCAACTCACAACCAGAACCCAGATAACATATAGTGCATTGTACAAAGACCCAACTCACAACCAGAACCCAGATAACATATAGTGCATTGTACAAGGACCCAACTCACAACCAGAACCCAGATAACATATAGTGCATTGTACCAGAACCATAATATATGGTGTATAAAGTGGCAATAAGAGAAAGGAAAGCGTGATGAAGCATCGGCACGGGTCAGGAGATGTACCGTAGCGCAGCACAGCACACAGATCCTGGTAACAGGTAGGTACCCGGAGCACTGCATGATGACTCACTGAGCCAGCCAATCAGGCTGTGAGCTGTGTGTGGAGCCAGTGATGGTGGGTGCATTCAGCAGCCTGGTATGGGTGTCACCCAGCACATATGGCCGGGATGTGGGTGACACAGAAATGTCGCCAGGCTGGCATATCAGGGCACAGCATCATCCCGCACCATGCACCGTGTAACACATATAAAGGAAGCAAGGAAGGATAGCACACAAAGCCTATGTGAAGAGCCAGGCGCCGCAGCCTCACCGTGTAGCCCCGGCACCGGGCACAGCTCCACACTCCCCTCAGCTGCACACAGCTCTGGCTGCAGCTCTTGCGGGCTAATCATGCACATCAGTCTGTCATTTGGCAGATACCGCGAGATTTCCGGTGTCACGCGCAGCTCAGTTACATCATGGCGCTGGGTGATCCCACGTCTTCTGTGCGGCTGCTGCCGGGGATGCCCCCAGCTCTGTGCACGCGAGTGCCTCGGATGACGGCCACGCCCCCGTCTACGCCTCCGGATTGGGCACCCCCGTGCCCTGCTGTGCGCGCTCCCGAGAGCCCCTGCACACCGCTTAGAACGGTGCTCATGTTGGGCGCAGCCCTCATGTCACCAGTGCAATTGTCACTGTAACTACCCACAACCACCTTCTCTCTGACTCACAATGCACTATGAAACTCCTCTCTGGCGGGGCATCCATACTTGGGATGCCTCGCTGTGTGTAAACACACTCTTAGCGATCATAGGGGTTTACCCGAGCTAGCGTTCGCAAATGCCCAGAGTGGGTACACGCCTCAGGTACACACTGTGGCATCACCTGGCTTTCACACAGTGATCTCTGGGTTTCACACAGTGGGGTATCCCAAACCAGGATGCCCCAGAGATCAGAGCCGATCTTATATCTCTCCCACACCCTTTACATACAGATTGCCCACATTAAATATCATCCTACCTGCACCTACTGCATGTTATGAGCCTTTAAACATCCAAGATGGTGGCTCATGGAACATCAGGCAGCCTGCAAACAGGAAGTGTCTTCTGACTGCTGCTCTGCATTCTGGGATTGTGTCCTTTCCCTGACCCCAGCTCTGCTCTGTCTGTGCAAAGCACAGCTATAACCCCACCCCCTGCACTTTATCCCACTCTCCTCAGTATGTGTGGTGCTTTTGAGTCAAGATGGCAACGCCCATATCCTAGAGTCCTGAACAGAGTTGCAGCCCGGTGAGGGAGTATAGTAAGTAAGTGACTAAAAACTCAAAATATATTAATTTTAGATGCTGGGGAATCGTTTTTTAAGGATTTGGCCTTTTCCTTAAATCATGCTGACGGTCCGGTTTAAGTTCTACTTTCGACACTAGATCTAATAGAGCTTACACTCTAATTTAACTAGGAAGAGTTAAAGTAGACCGAAACTCACACCCCAACAGCCCTATAAGAGTCCCTCCCCCAGGGCATCCAGAATCGGGAGGCCCCGCTATGTGAAACCCCTCACCACTCACCTTCATTCCCGGTCCAACGGCGCATGATGGAATTGCGGCCGCATCCCTGCTATCCCTTTATCAGGGCGTGTGCCGTGCCAGGCATTTCTGAATGGTAGAGGGTAGTGGGGGATGGGACCATCAGCGCGCTCAGAGCGGATCTGAGTGCGCTGACTGTACAAGAGGCTGCAAACGCACCATGGGACCGGGGAAGGGTGAGTGAGATTAGGTGACTTGGAGGGTTTCACACAGGCACCCAGATCGGGGGCAAGGACCAAAACCCAGGATAGTCAATTTCCATTGGTTTTGGTCATCTTTAAGTTACATAAGCTAAACCACAGAGGAAGGGTAAACATAGGGTTTAATGTATGGATATTAGGAGCTCAGATCATGTAAACATCCTGGCACCTGTGCAGATGGTTGGTGGATGAATACATTGATCTGACTCACAGGTGTAGGAGGAACTTAAACCTACAGTTTAGTAAAGACTATATAACAGTTAGGACACCTGTTAGAACTGCTCACAGTTAGGTTTAGGAGGAACTGTAACCTACTGTTTAGTAAAGACTATATAACAGTTAGGACACCTGTTAGAACTGCTCACAGTTAGGTTTAGGAGGAACTGTAACCTACTGTTTAGTAAAGACTATATAACAGTTAGGACACCTGTTAGAACTGCTCACAGTTAGGTTTAGGAGGAACTGTAACCTACTGTTTAGTAAAGACTATATAACAGTTAGGACACCTGTTAGAACTGCTCACAGTTAGGTTTAGGAGGAACTGTAACCTACAGTTTAGTAAAGACTATATAACAGTTAGGACACCTGTTAGAACTGCTCACAGTTAGGTTTAGGAGGAACTCTAACCTACAGTTTAGTAAAGACTATATAACAGTTAGGACACCTGTTAGAACTGCTCACAGTTAGGTTTAGGAGGAACTCTAACCTACAGTTTAGTAAAGACTATATAAGAGTTAGGACACCTGTTAGAACTGCTCACAGTTAGGTTTAGGAGGAACTGTAACCTACAGTTTAGTAAAGACTATATAACAGTTAGGACACCTGACAGACGATAGATTCATTCTCATAATTGGGTAAGAAAAAAGTGTTGCCCTTGTGACCTAAAAGCTTCGTCACAACTAGCTTTGAGGTTGCGCTCTCCGTAGGAAATGTGTCACAGAGATAACAATCCAAGTTAATGAGGATAACTGGGATGTGAGTTTTTCTCTGGGATTTTTTATCTATGCTGGATTAACTGGTTCTGGGATCCAGCCTTAAACGTGTAGGGTTTGGTCAAACATGTATTTAGATGATTGACGGGTACCTAAAGTATTGTTATGATGGCTATTCTATTATACAGTACAAAAATACCTTCAGAATAGACATATATAAGTTAAAGGCACTTACCACCGCGGCCCGGGGGTGCTTAACCTACCCAGGGCCTCTTAGTTGGTATGCTTCAGTAGGAATCCTGTCAGTGAATTGCTGCACTGCTGGTGGCTTCTTGTACAAGTATGTCCAGGCTGAAGGTGTTTGAAAAAATTCCTCTCCGCTCAAAGTTCCAATAAAACAATTTTATTTATATAAAAACATTCATAAAAAACAAGGGTTTTCGTCCTGGGAATGTGGTCTGTAGGTGTTCTTTCTGGCCCGCAGCTGTTTCAAGGTTCACGGGAACAGGGACTATTCAAAAACGTGATCGTTTTTTAATGTTCCATAATTACCGGTCCTTCTTGGCTGGTCTGTTCGTTCCCAGATGCAGAAAACCGTTGCAAGGGTGAGGTAAAATCTTAGAATTAAATCAAAGTCCAAAAAGTCGTTTTTCAATGTTGGCAGGGGTGCGTTTTCCCGGCCTCCCTGCTGTTCAAAAGTCACCGACGCGCGTTTCGGCTTGAGCCGTCTTCCGGGTGTCTACACCCGGAAGACGGCTCAAGCCGAAACGCGCGTCGGTGACTTTTGAACAGCAGGGAGGCCGGGAAAACGCACCCCTGCCAACATTGAAAAACGACTTTTTGGACTTTGATTTAATTCTAAGATTTTACCTCACCCTTGCAACGGTTTTCTGCATCTGGGAACGAACAGACCAGCCAAGAAGGACCGGTAATTATGGAACATTAAAAAACGATCACGTTTTTGAATAGTCCCTGTTCCCGTGAACCTTGAAACAGCTGCGGGCCAGAAAGAACACCTACAGACCACATTCCCAGGACGAAAACCCTTGTTTTTTATGAATGTTTTTATATAAATAAAATTGTTTTATTGGAACTTTGAGCGGAGAGGAATTTTTTCAAACACCTTCAGCCTGGACATACTTGTACAAGAAGCCACCAGCAGTGCAGCAATTCACTGACAGGATTCCTACTGAAGCATACCAACTAAGAGGCCCTGGGTAGGTTAAGCACCCCCGGGCCGCGGTGGTAAGTGCCTTTAACTTATATATGTCTATTCTGAAGGTATTTTTGTACTGTATAATAGAATAGCCATCATAACAATACTTTAGGTACCCGTCAATCATCTAAATACATGTTTGACCAAACCCTACACGTTTAAGGCTGGATCCCAGAACCAGTTAATCCAGCATAGATAAAAAATCCCAGAGAAAAACTCACATCCCAGTTATCCTCATTAACTTGGATTGTTATCTCTGTGACACATTTCCTACGGAGAGCGCAACCTCAAAGCTAGTTGTGACGAAGCTTTTAGGTCACAAGGGCAACACTTTTTTCTTACCCAACTTTATAGGCTTACGGTCGCCTATACCCCCAGGTTGCAGCACTCAAAACACCAGTCCATACCCCAGCGCTTAATATTATCCTTATTCATTCTCATAATTGTAGTAACTAGAGTGAGAGAATATGTGTGCAGGAGGAACAGAGACAGTAACCAGACTCAGAGAAGGATCCAGCCAGACCCTGATTCTACCTTGTTAAAGTGGAACAAGAAACGTGAGGTATACCCTGGTTCTTGAGGAGGAAGAAAAGACCCCAAGTTACCATGAGAAAGGAAAGAACTTGCTGCAGCCTTATTGCTACTAAAGGGGAACTGACTTTGTATGCTGATGATGGAAGTGATAACCTTGACTTGTACCTGTGACTACTGAAGTGTACCAGAAGTGTACTACTTTTTAAGAGACTTGTCTGCTGTGGATTAAATGTGTACCCTGCGAGTGTTTGAAGCCTGTCAGCATCCCAATTCTGCATGCCACCAACGAGGCCCTCGAGCTCAGCATCCCAAATTCACTCCTCACATGCTTGAGGGTTAAAGAGGAACATCAGACCTTTTCTGATGTTCCTCTTTAAACATCCCTCCCTCACTGCCTTGTGGAGTTATCTAAAACGTCCGACATTATTCTTGACCCCTTCCCAGCCTCCCCTCCCCCCCCCCCTTAGCCTTTTTAGAGTGAAGGCTGCAGTCTTAGCCGGTCCTACCTGTAGCCATCCTCTCTTCAAATGTCCCTCGTTGCTCCTCATATCTCGCACTCTTTTGCGCTGAATTTCCTTGCAGCCTATGCAATGACACTGCGCATTCGCAAGATCTGAGGGGCGACGCAGAGCATGTCAAGATGCCAAGATGGCGCTGCATGATGGAGGATGACGGGGGAGCGATTCAACCGGAGCAGTAAGTTAACATTAACTGTTTTGTAAACGGGAGAGGCAGGGGGGCCGAGCAAACCAGGTCTGGGGAGTTTTTACTAATTCCCTATGACCTATAATGTTCCTCTTTAACCCTTCAGGCCATGTGTGCTACACAGCGCTGGTCATAATGGCCAATATTTCTCTTTAATTGGGGGAGCAGAATGGGAGAACACACTGATGGCTGGTGGGGCAGAGTGAAAACACACACATACTCACCCTTTGTCGTCTGCAGAGCTTCCAGCCTAATCCAGTTCAATAAAACTTACCAGGATTGTGTTCACCCCTCTAACCTATGGCCTCTGTGATGTACACCTACCAGTAATCTGTCAAACACAGTGAAGGGCCATGGACACCCAATTCACTGCAACCTGTATGAGGCACCTTTTCTCCATTCCTGCATTGCTTAGGGTCCCTTTCACATCAGTGTTGCATTAGGAAAAGTCTTGCATGCAGTATATGACCCTTTCAGTGGCTTGCTTCAACTCCTTTTATGTGCCAAGCACGTAGAATCTACGTGCCTGGAATAGGGCGCCCCCCACTTCAGCCAACACTGGCAATTCCTGTAATAAAAATGACATTTATTCACCTTCATGTTCGATCACTCCGCCTCTTCTTCTCCTCTTCTCCTAGGGCTCTTCAGTCTTCAGGAGGGAGCTCAATATGCCCTCTCCTCCTGCTTCTTCCATGGGAGCCGCCATCTTCATGACTTGCCCCGCCCCCGGCAGTACAGTTGTCAGATGCGATGATCGCTGACCAGAGGAGGAGAGGGGCAGGGGATCCTCTGATCACCGCATCTGTCATCGTATTGGCGAAGGGAAATGAAGCTGACAATCGGAGATGAGAAAAAAAAGTTGTTTTTTTTTTTAAATAAATGACATTTTCTGGTGTTTTTTTTATTGTTAGCCCTTTGTGAACTGGAAAGGGATCCATGAGACCCCTATACCAATTCACAAGGCTCTGGGTCTGGCAAGTCACCTGCGGCTAGCGGGTGACTTGCCATTAACCCCAGCCCCCCTCATTACCTGCCTCACTGGGCTGGCTATGTTGGGTACGGGGGACCTCACACAATTTTTGGGGGGATTTTTAAGGGTTTTTAACCGGGAAGGGGGACCCTATGTCATTTTTTCTAATTAACCCTGTGTTACCTCTCACCCAGCAGGTACAAAAGGCTTCCAGCAGCAGCAGGAGAGCAGAAGCCAAAGTGATCAGCGTGGGACACAGTAGTCCAGGATGGATGGGAGGTAAGTATTAAAAAATTATATTTTTTTCTCTGTGTCCTTGTGTTTTTCTTTACATTTAACCCTTTGTGGGCTGATAAGGGATCTATGGGAACCCTATGCCAGTTCACAAGGCTGAGGGTCTGACAGCTAGCAGGTGACTTGCCATTAACCCCCAGCCCCCCCATTACATGCCCCCCCCCCCAAAGCTTGGGGGCAGAAGGGCCCAGGGGCCATTTAACCTGTGTGGGCTTGTAGTCTGCAGGGCAGGGAGCCACAGAGGCTGGCCCCTGCATCCTGTTCTACAAGCCCTCATAGCTGGTCCCTGGGCTGGTAATGCTGGGTAGGGGGAACCTCATGCCATTTTTTTGGGGATTTTTAAGGGTTTCAAACTAAAAATGCCCCTCCCCCACAGCGCAGGGGGGATATACTGCTTTGGCATACAAGAATTTTGGGATGCCTGGAGGGGACCTTGTTGGGAGGGAGAGAACCCAAGAGGGTGCCTTTAGCATGGAACTAACAACAAGGAGCCATATGTCATGTAAGTGGAAGAGGCTGAGAGAAGAGCCTAAACGCCAGTAAGGTGTGGCTGCCCCTGTTGCTGGAAACCCATAAACTCTGGGGAAGCCCTTTGCCTGAAGGACACAGGAGTAGTAAACCCTTACAATGAAATATCCTTTATGAAGCAATTGTGCCTGTGTTGGTTTTCTACAAAGCGATGCAAGTTTAGCCTGTGACCTGTGCATTTGATGTGACGTGATGTGGATTAAGGTAACCTTTCTTTTCATAACCCTGCAACAATAAACCAAGCTGATTCTTTCTCCAGCTTGCCATTTAGTGTCTGTCTGCTGTGATACCATCTTGTCAGCTCCCCACGCTGTGGTCCCATTAACCCTTATCCTCAGCTACCATACCTGTGTGCTCCATGACACAATGACAAACTTTGGATCACAGTTTAAAGCTGACCATGACTGCTGCTGGTTAACTCCGATAACTACCGTTACACATGCCCCACTGTGTGAATCACCCATGCAGGCCTGCAATAATTTACCTTTCCGGTGCTGCATGCCAAGTGGTATGGGGGCACCAAACCTGTATCAGTGAGCATAGGAGCTTGTTGAACGGCAGGGCCAGGAGCCGGCTGTTCAGCCTCGGAGCTCTGAGTTTTTAGATCCTATGTCTGGTGCCTAGGCTGGTTGGCTCAGAGAGGAGGGGCATGCTTTTTTCTTTTGGCTGTTATGGGGTTCTTGAAGGAGCAATTTTACTCACTGCCTGTTATGGGGTTCTTGGATAGGGGGGAATCTGCATGCTACCTGTTATGGGGTTCTTGGATAGGGGGAATATGCATGCAGCCTGTTATGGGTTTTTGGGTGGGAGGGATTTTGCTCACTGCCTGTAATGTTTTTTTTTTGGAGGGGGTTTGCACACTGCCTAATATGGGGTTCTTTGAGGGGGGACTCTGTACACTGCCTGTTACGGGGTTCTTAGAGGGGGAATTCTGCACATTGCCTATTATCTGGGTTGGTTTGGCGGGGAGTTCTGCCACAAAGGCCTCGATTCAATAAAGGTAGAAGAAAATTCTCATGGTAGTAAAAGATTCAGTTCATGAGAAAAATGCCTGAGAATTTCATTGTTGCTGAATCACCAGCTAAGAAAACAATGAAAGTCAATGGCACTTTTTAACTCCTAAGAAAAGTAGAGAACTGTTTACTCCATTCTACACTGTAGTAAAAGCTGCCATTGACTTTCATTGTCTTTTTATCTAGTGATTCAGTAACAGTAACATTCTCAGGCTTTTGAATTTTTTACTACCATGAGAATTTTTTTCTACCTTTATTGAATTGAGGCCAAAGTCTGCTATTGAGTTCTGGGAGGGGGTGTATTTTAGCACACAATTTGGTTTAGGATATTTTTTTCCGATTTTCTCCACTAAACCCTAGGTACATCTTATGGTCAGATGCGTCTTATAGTGCAGAAACTACAGTATACTGGGTTGTAACTTGAGGGGGTGCTTTTCCCCTTTATCGTATCCATCAGATTTTTGCTCACCTGGAATTGTTTAGATAAAGGAAGCACCATTTGTGTCTGCTGTTACAGTCTTTAGTTGTCTAGCTGCATCCAATTAAAGCTGACCAACAGTCAAATATGACTTAAACCAGACTAACACAACATACAGTGCTCATATGCATCCCTCCACAGGGCAATTTAGATTGCTGCACATAAAAATTCCTTTACCTTTTTCTAACTTCTGCTGTAGTAAATTTTAGAAACAAAATGGTGGTTCATGCATTTGTAGGCCACCTGCAAACAGGAAATGCTGCTGGGTTTCCTGCTACTGTGCATTGTCAATTATGTCAGTTGAATCCAGGCAGCAACATGGCTGAGATGCTGGGAGAGAAAGTTCCAAAATGGCCGCTACCTTTCTTTTCCAACTGTACCAGGCTGTTGGTCCAGTTTAAATTAAAAGTTTACTGTATGAGCCTTGAAAGGGCCTCATTTAATGTGAACAAGCCCTCTGAAAATAATGGCTGACGTTAACCCTGCATCATGACTGTGCTGCAACACTATGCAATTAAAGCGCCAAGGTGCGTGGATAAAGCCTACTTCCACAAAAAGCCAATGGCGAACAGGGACTTGTTAAAACTAAAACTATTGACTATCCTGGGTTTTGGTTCTTTCCTCCGAGCGGGGTTGCCCCACTGTGTGAAACTCCCCAGGACGCGGAGACCAGCTCACCTCTTTCCAGTCCCACGGTGCGTCTAAGAGCAGCGGCTCTGGTGGCTGCATCCTCCGCTTCCCTTTAACAGGGAGCATGCCCACACTGGCTATTCACAAATGCCTGGTGAGGGAAGAGGAGGATGCAGCCGTCAGAGCCGCTGCTCTTAGACGCTCTGTGGGTCTCAGTGTCCTGGGGGGTTTCACACAACAGGGCACCCCCGATCGGGGTGGATTTGGACTATTCTGGGTTTTGGTCCTTTCCCCGGGGGCACCACTTTAAATAAAAATGTATTTGTAAATGTCTGCAGCTTTTTTTAAAACATGTAGAACCTATGAATAAATAAACCTTTCTTAGCCAATGTTTTGTGTATGGAGTTCCCATTTTTGTGAATGGAACCTACCTTAGTGTGTGAGCTGCAGGGGGTACGTGCTTTATCAAGCCAGAAGGAAGGGAAGAAGATGACTTAAAGACATGGCGTAGCCTACGGGGTTGGCTTTTTCTCTGCTCCTCAGCGCAAAAGATCTTCAGTTGCTGCCTGTGTCAGGTCCCTTCTCTGGTGGAGGTGAGAGAAGCAAGGGTTTTATTTTAGAGCTAGGGTTCACTGACACTTGGTGAGTTGTGGTTTGGGTGAAGTGTAGTTACTATTGGCTGTTCTTCAGAGACGACTCCAATGAAGTAAAAGCAAAGGCGATCTTGAATCCTGTACAATCTCAGCTTCAACAACCAGATGTATTACAACTATATGTAGAACAGGGCACCACTGGACTAAATTCCTTTTTCCATACATGCAGGACAATCAATCCGATGTCGCTAGGGCTGCCACAGATGTCCCTCTTCTGTCAGCTTCCCTCTTGTCTGCTACTCTCACTCTCAGTGCTGATTCCACTCATCTCTAACAATTAGACTGTAGGGGCCTGGGTATAGATAAGGACATGCCAGTCATATAAGAAGAACCCATACATATAGAGTTAACAAGACATTAAGCCCTTTTGTGGTTCCCAACCATGAGCAAGTGCATGGGCAGTGCAGTGCCCTTGTTTAGACTCAAGATGGCAGTAATGGTATTAAGCCATAGACAAGCATAGGGCCATAGACTAGAATGGAGATTGTTCTAGAAGGTAAGCTATGAAGGGTTTTTAGTCATAACAGGACGCGCTGAGTGGAAACATAGTAATAACCAGGAGGGTAGTGATTGCTCAGAGGGTTTAGAGAGCAGCCTATCAGATGTCGGACATGAGGCCGAACATGTGATGGA
Organism: Gastrophryne carolinensis; assembly: GCA_027917425.1. Taxonomy (NCBI): domain Eukaryota; kingdom Metazoa; phylum Chordata; class Amphibia; order Anura; family Microhylidae; genus Gastrophryne; species Gastrophryne carolinensis. Next base: position 313,984,572 of record CM051237.1, read on the forward strand.
ATGGTCTGGAAGGTGGTGAGAAGTAATACAGGAAAGCCCCAGTTCAAAAGCCAGATTACCCTTATTGAATTGTAAAGGAGCAGGAGTAAGTACAGAATCTGACGGAGAGAAGGTGAGAGAGCCAGCAAGGGGAGGAAGAATCCTCCTTGGGAAGCTATTCCTTCTTGATTAAACCTGTGATTATGGACAGGCCAGAGAGAAATGTAACTGGACGGATGTACCTGTTCCATGTTTGCCGTTTGCCTGTGGACTTAATGAAGAGAACTATGCTTTCATCTCCTGGACTAGTGCACAGTGAGTGCTAGCCTCCCCTCCCCTGCCACCACACCACTTAGGCCCTTATTTAACAAGGGATAGCGGCAGGTTGCGAATGGTGTGCGAACGGTAATGACAGTCACCGCCACCAGAACGCTGGCTCCCCTCCGCAATCACACATTTATCAAGCCGATCCTGCTTAGCGACTGACAGAGCGCCAGATAGCAAATCATTCATCATTATTCCAGCCTCACCCCACAGCGCCAGCGAGCGACCTTGAACAGCGACAGGTATGACCTCTCGCTACCTGGCGCTCTCCAATGCATTTCAATGGAACAATCTTTAAATATTCATAATTAATTGCTATTAATGTTTTTTTTTTAAGTGTCAAAAATTCTGTGACCACTTCTGCAATGTTAGATATTTTTTTTAAGGTTAAAAAAAAAAAAAAAAAAATTTGTGCAGAATTGATATTACAGGTCTGATATTAATGTTTTCATATTACAAAATGTTTTGAAAAACATGTTTTTTTTTTTTTTTTCAAAAAATATGGTTGTTTGGGGGTTAAAAAACAACTACTTTTAACCCATCGCCGCCAGCGCTCTGGGGTTTAAACAAGCATTTCACAGCGCGAGAATTTTTTGAGCGTGATTTGTTAATGAATATGCTGGGAGCCGTTCGCTATGGCCATTCGCTGTCATGCGCTCCCATACAGCGTGGAACCTGTCAAACAGCGACTCCTAACCCCGTATTCAACATTACGGCAAACCGATTGAGTCGCTGTCAACAGCCGAACAACGGCCAAGCACAGCGAATACTAGCGTGCGCTGTGAAAATACCGCTACTGTCGCTCATCTGTCGCTACCTGGCGCTATTAATGAATCGGCCTCCCCGACACTTAGGCCCTTATTCATCAAGCGATAGCGCCAGGTAGTGTCTGACGAGCGCCAGGTAGCGGCAGCTAACGGCGACTACCGACTCAAGTACGCCCGGCGGCGGTCACAATGACGCATTTATCAAGCTAAATGAGGCTAGCGCCGGCGAGAGCGACGGCTAGCGCGGCATTCATCATGAAGCCGGCTGGCCCGAACAGCGCCGCTGCAAATTCCTTCACAGCGACACGTATTACCTGGCGCTACCTGCCGCTCTCCCATACATTTCAATGGCAGACGCTGCAATGATTGTTTTTAGTGGTTTTGGGGTTTTTTTCTTTGGTCCAAAATTCAACACATGTTTATATTGATATGTTTTATGAATCTGGCTGGTTATTTATATGTATTTGATTTATTTTTTTTTTTTCACAATGTAATGTTGTGAGTGACATGGGAATTGCATCTCCTCCACCCAAACTCATTGGCATCAAAATCGCTGGTTTTCCACACAAACGGGGCTTGTAAAGCTATTTTGTAGCCTGTCAGGTTGGGCGGTCACATTCGCTCTTCGAAATTGTCAGCGCCCAAGCTATTCGGCAGCCCTGTCCTTGATGAATCTGTGTTGGTCAGTGTTTGTGCAGTCGCTGTTTTGATTCGCTATGTGGCGGCGCGAGCGTCGCTGTGCCTCGCTGCGCTGCGTTGTGCGGCGCTGTGCTGTTCATACATGTGCCCTTCTGCCATTTGCAAGGAATTCACTTCCCGTGACCCCAGTCGTTGTTAATGAATACACTGTAGTTGTGAGCGTGCCTGGCCACATATTGCAGGATTAACATTCAGTCGTACCAGCTCATAACAACCCGTTATGCATTCTCATGTGTGCCACATTTTCAGGTAGTTGTCTAGTTTGATTGTGTGATGACTTTGGGAAGGAATAAGATTTGTATATTTAAGCCCAACGGTGTATGCTTTAGAAGGACCTATGCATTACAGTATGTAGAATCCCCTGCTAAATCAAGCTAATAATTCGTGGCGCCTTTGGCCCTAGCTTGTTTTGCAGCGTCATTTTAATGTTTTTCCGCCACTTAGCGTGCACATAGCTGATATTAGCTTGTCCCTGTTGCGCGCATGTTTGTTTTTGAATTTTGAAGCACAGTTGCTTGCGTCATATCCGGTTCCGGGATCCTCCTTTGCGTTTCAACGCCACCTTAAGGTAAAACTGTCTTGCGCTTATGCCAATAGCTTGTTTTGCAGCGTCATTTTAATGTTTTTCCGCCACTTAGCTTGCACATAGCTGATATTAGCTTGTCCCTGTTGCGCGCATGTTTGTGTTTGAATTTTGAAGCACAGTTGCTAGCGTCATATCCGGTTCCGGGATCCTCCTTTGCGTTTCAACGCCACCTTAAGGTAAAACTGTCTTGCGCTTATGCCAATAGCTTGTTTTCAAGCGTCATTTTAGTTTTTCCGCCACTTAGCTTGCACATAGCTGAGAATAGCTTGTTGCTGGTGCGCATAGCGTTTTTTTTTTTTAAACTTTTTCCCAATGTCGCTTGGGTCATTTCCGGTTCCTGTTTCCTCCTTAGCGTTTCCACTATGCTGCCCAGACGCAGAGTGATGCGCCTCCCCAGCTCCTCCTCCGACTCTGACCCCACCACCCCTCCCCCACCTCCCCCACCTACCTCACCTTCCTCAAATAGCACCCCTCCCACCCCTTCCCCTCCTGGGCCTAGTAAGAAAAAGCGCACCCGGGTGGATAGCCGAGTAAATGGCCAGGTGGTAAAAGTGAGTATTTTTTTTGTTATTTGTAGCTTAAAAGTTGCAGAACACACAGGGGGGATTGGGTCACAAATTTCTTTGTTTTCAGACCAAATTTGATCACTCCCCGTGGGGCATCCCCATTGTGGATGTCCTGCTGGGATGCCCCCCCCTGGAGGGCCCTAAAAATTACCTCAGCCCCGTCCCATCTGTGCATGCGTTAGCTGCGGATGCCTATTGCGCTTACCTCTCGCAGGGTGTACCCCTGCGCCAGACATATTTGAATTTTGTGTGCATGCGCACTCCCTGTTAGAGTCAAACGCCACATGCGTACTTTGCCGTGCAGACCCAGCTGAGCTGGTATGCACGTCCCAACGGCCTTGTATGCGCATACCACAGCGGCGCGGAGCGCTGTGTTTGGCTTGCGGAGTGACGTGGGAGTGTCCTCAGTGGTGTATTTGTGGCCTTCCAAGGGGGTTGCAGACAGCGGACCACCCACAATTGGTGTGGCCCACCAAAGTGCACACAAACCCAGAATACTGATAATCCTGGGTGTGGGTCCACTTTGATCTGGTCTCTGTATAACTGTTTATGACATTGTTCTGATGTCATGTATTGATTTTAGTTTGTTTGTTCTTTTTTCATAGGACTTCTGCGTGGCCGAATATGACTATGCCCGTGGAGGCAAAAAACGCATAGCCATGGAGGTGAAGGCCACAGTGTCCCGGCGCTTCAACACCGAGCTGACCATCCGATCAATTCAGCAGAAGTGGTCCGATTTCAAGCGCCGGGACCCTGAAGGCGTGTACCGCCTATATGATGCCTACGCATCAGGTAAGTTAAAGCTTATGTTCTGTTTAGCCTTTGTGCAGAATGATCTGCTAAGCTGTGTCCATTTGTGCTCTTTAGATTAATTATTTTCTTTCACCCCCTCCACACAGATAAGCGTCCTCCCCTGGGGAAACGTGGGAAGGGATTCCTCCCCCGAACCAGGCAGGCGGACTCGGGGGAGTCATCGGGGGAGGGTCCCTCCCGTGGGTCCTATTTAGAGGACCCAGGGGAGGAAGGGGATGACGCCCCAGAGGAGTGTGCTGCTGGGGGGCTGGCTGGATCAAGCCTCAGCTCCTCACACTCTGAGTCTGAGGACTCTCACCAGGCAAGGGGCCACTCTCAAGCAGGGAGTGAGAGGGAGGAGGGTGGCCCTTTGCCTGGTGGATCTTCTGACCAGAGTGTGAGGAGCCGAGGCTCCCCGCCTCCTCCTCAGAGCCCTCCCTGGGCTTCAAGTGGCGCTTCATCCCCTGGTGAGTGTACATTTTTTAATTGTTAGTCTGTGACAGGTTTCATCTTGCAATTTGTACTTAGCCCTTGCCATTCCTCTCTAATTTGCAGGGCATCATATAGGCGGCACCTCCATGGCGTTTTGGCGAAGGATTCTCCACGGGCATAGTCATGGTAAGTGTTTGTGGTTAGCCATCACATTCCCAATGTTATGACATTCATTAAAGTGTACCCCCAAACATTGATAGTGCTTGGATTCTCGAAGGTTCCATGACAAATCACATCCCTCACCCAGGGCCCCCCCCACCAAAAAAACCCCACTAACTCCTTACCTCTTTGGGGGTTGCCCAAGCCACCGTCCCAGCCTCCTGTGTGACACTCTAGATGTGTGTGCGCCTGCGCTCTTTTTCCAAATGGGCTGCGCGTGCGCACACACTCGAGGAGTGATGTGTGGAAGGCAGCGGGCGCGGAGTACGTTGTCTCATGCAAATTGTGTTGCTCTGCCAAAGCGGACCCAAACCCAGATTTGCTGCAATCCTGTGTATAGGCCCACTTGTAACAGACACATGTTTCCTGGTCCATTGTCACAGCTGGTTTGATAAGGTACCCTAACCTCACAAACCCCACTACAGTGCTAGCCAACTGTCAACCACCCCTATGTTTCTGCCCACACCATGATGGGTGTTCTAATTTGTTTTCTTGGGTTAAGTTGTTCCCGCTCAAACATGTGGCCCACTATTAACATTAGCCAAACAACTGCTAAAGATTCCTTTACATAGCACTGTCTATGTTATTTGCACATTCTCTTTAGGGATACATGTGTCAAGCCTAACAAATTGACATTAACTCATGGTCCAGGAAATATGCTAATTTAGGACAACCTGTATGTAACCATGCAAGCCTTTGCATTTTCAGACTCAATAACCAGATGGATGTCAAATAGTCAGGTGTCATTTGCCCACTAATTGTGTTTTTGTCTTTTGCTTTCTGTTGACAGATGTTGCTACGCAGACGGAGCCAGAGACCCTCCTCCCCACCCCAGCTCCAGGGACGGCCAGCAGCATGGGCCCCCGCCACAGCTGCGATGGTGAGTACATCCCACTTCATATGCCTAAAGACTTGTGAAACCTATGTCTTATAGTCACATCTGCAGACATTTTAAATTTACCTATGTGTTAATTTCACACACATCTCGATTCAATGTGTTTGTACAATAATCCAACATGCCTGTTTGCATGCTTGATTGTTGGCTCACATTCTTCATTAGGCCACATAGAGACTATTTTTGCGTTAGACACAACCAAATGGGCCCTATTAGGTCTGGACCTCTAACATTATAGGGCAAACTCGTGTACTCGTTAGCACTTAGGCCCTGATGTTTGGCTGTGACTAAACACAAAAATGGACACACTGGGACTTATACCTTCTTTGCTTCCCAAGAGTTAAACTGGAACAACAACCAGGATTTTGACTTTCCTGGGTCTTGGTCCACTACGGTGGGGCACCCCTGATCGTCACCGCTGTGTGACAACCCCCTGAACTCACTTTGACTCCAGCAAACGTACAAGCCACGGCAAATTGGCTCCTCCTCCGCCTCCCCCGCGCCACTTTTTACGCGCGCGTGCCTGCGCCGGCCATTCACAGACGGCCGGCGCAGGCACGCACACGTCTAGAGGGGCGCCAGGGAGGTCCCGGCGGCCCTGCCCCACCAAAACTGAGGTAGGTATTTTGGGGTTTGGGGGGGGTTTCACCCCCAGGGACATCCCGATCTCGGATGTCCCGCGGGGAGGGAGGTGATTGGGCAGGGAATCTGATAGATTCCCAGGCCGATCACCGGTGGGTGTTGGTACACTTTAAGAGTAAATGTATGCTTGGGATGTGTTGTTCACATTCCTGCCAGTCAATAGTACTCATATTATGTTAACCAATAAGCACACAGTGGTCAACAATGTTAATGTGAGTGTCACCTAATTGGACACACTGACATTACATTGCTACATCTGTGTCTGTTGAGGTCACATCCAATTTATTAATAAATTGTTGTTTCTACATCTCTACAGCTTGTGAAAACCAGCATCGCAGACTGTGGCGGGAGATCAGGCTCCTGAAGCTGATGCTGCTGGCCAAGAAGAGGCGCCGGCGGCGTCGTTAGGGTGGGGGGAAGGCTGGCCTCTTGATGCCCGTTGTTGGGCAATGTTGGCCCTGTTGGCCATGTTTTGTTAATAAATTTTTTGATTACCATCATTACAGTGTGGTGCATTGCAAAGCATAGTTTAACTGTCTCAAAACCCATTTGTGTGTCAATTTAGCCATACCTTTGGAGCCATTTCATGTGTTAACCATAGTAAGCTATGGTCTCAAATGTGTGGGCTAAATTGACCAATACATTGACATATGTAGATCAAGATACTCATCCCTGACTGTGTTATTAGCTAGGTCTTAGGAAACACACAATTTAGAGGTGGGTGAAGCAAATATATTTACAAAAACCAAAAAAAACAAAATTAATATTCTTGGCTGGGTGGCCGGGGAGGTTGGGAGTCATTGCTAGGGGCGGTGTTGGGGGACAACAGTGCAGTAAAAAATATAGACTGCTGTTGTATGAGCTGTTGTAGCAACAACAAAGTTTGGTCCTGCCGCTGGAGACATTCTTCCTGGCGCTGTATCGATTCTTCCTGGTGCTGGAGAGATTGTTCCTGGCGCTGGAGAGATTGCTCCATTAGATTGGCCAGCCGACCAAGTTCCTGGTTCTGGTGTTGGTTTCGGAGCAACTGGTCCATCTGGCGCTGCAGGGCCTCATTTTGTTGCTGACACATCAGCACCTGATTTTCCAACGCCGCAATGCGCTCATTAGTTCCATCACGCGGCTGTTGGCGACTGTAGTCCTCCAGCATCCGGACCCCTAGCTCATAGAAATCAGCACTGGTTGGTGCCACACCTCCTCTTGCTGTGTTTTGAGCCTAAACAAATAGAAAACAACATTTTAGTCAAACAGAACCAATGCAGGTATGCCCCTCAAAATAAATACCCTAAACAGTCACTATACAACTTACCCTTGTCTGAGCCTCGGAAGCTTGGCCACATGGGACTTGGGAAGAGGTCCCAGCTTGGGGTTCTGGTTCCGCCTCCTGCAAAAACAACAATGAAAGGAAATGTGACATGTTGCTTCATCCACTACCCACGAAGATGCCAATGTGGTTCTAGGTCGTCTACATCAGCCATGTTACCTGCGTGTCCTCCGGCACAGGTAGGCTCGAGGTTTCGCTGCCAGAGAGTGGCAATTCAACATCCGAGATGTCCGGCAAGTTGGCATATGCTAAACAGGAAAATCAGGTTAGTAGGTCTGTGGCCCAAACTCAAATGTAACCTGGCTAGGCTATCGAGGCCATACCTCTAAAAAGTGCCAAAATACACACTAGACCAAAGGTATCTGTTAAATTCAGATTGTTAACATGTATGTTACAGGACTAAGAGGCAATAATTTTTGCTAATCACATCAGAAACATTGCTTAAATTACACATACCCGCAATCTCCCAGATGTCTTGAGTGGGGTCCTCACTCGAGCTTGGACCTTGAAAATACATGTGGACACACAAGTTGCCAGAAGCAAGTGCAACAAAAGTAGAGCCAAAATACAGACTAGAGCAAGGCAAAACAACTTACCCTCATCTCTGGCAGCCTGAACTTGAGGGGCCCTTTCTGGACAGCCACTTCCGATATTCGGGTCAAATAAAAAACACAAGGAATGTCTCTAAATATTCAGCAAACCACTACGGGGAATGTTTGGCAAAAAATATGTCCGCCAAAATACATTGCTATCACTCCAATAACTAATAGACTGACCCTGGGGAGGCAACAAGCACTCCCAAGAGGCATCTTCAAGTTTACCAAGCAAACATGTAGATTAGTAGACTAACCAAATTGAACCAGTGTAACATAAACAGCATAAAGGATACATTATGTATTGCTCTACACACCAACAGGGTCCTGTTGACCGGCAACATCGGAAGTGGGGTCCAAAGATGAACCAGTCACTTGGCCTACCAAGAAAAAAGAGGAATGAGACACATGCACTTGGGTAAAAGTGGATAAAGCAAGGTGGACACATGCACTTACCGACATCCAAAGAGTAGGTGGGATCCGGAGGAGATGCTGGGGCCAAGGGCATGGGAGCTAGGCAAAAATGAAGCCAACATTGAGCCATAGTTAATGTGCGTGCAAAAATACAACATGCATTAAGGTGTGTGTGAGCAGCTCTTTCACTAATATTCACTAATCAAGGCCAGTGTGGCTCCCACATTGATATGCCGATATATGGCTACACATCTCTGGCTTCAAACATATCTACACATGTTAGGGCCTTGTTAGTTAGTTGCTGTGAGTGTTACAGTGGGCGTGAAATTAGGCCGCAGGCCCATATTATTAATACTCAACAGTGCAAAACTCGATTGTTTGAGCTGCTCCCACACCCATTTGTTCCCCAAACAACCAGCACCAAAATTAGGGGTAAATACCTTCAATGGCAGACTGGGGTAGCCTTGAGGTTGCTGGAAGGGCAGGAGCGTGGGTGTCCTGAGGCACATCCCGGACAGCAGCATGTGCACCTATGCAGAAAGCAACAGACAGAAAAGTAACAAATGTTTGAGCTCTAATGTAATACTTCACAGGTCCTACTGTTAGTTGGTCAGAATGAAAAAATGCTAATCACATACATTAACATTAGGTTTGTACAAAAGACAGAAAATATGTACCTTCAGTCCAACCTGTGGTGTCATCCCCAGGATCCACACCCTGCAGCCGAGCCAGTGAGATTTTGGCCTTCAGCATCTCCTCATACGGCCTGTAGGTACTCTTTGGAGCCTGGATGGTCCCACTGTCCACATCAAGATCGTGATTCATCTTTTTCATAAGGGCCCCTCGCAAAGTGTAGAAGCGTTTCCTGCAGGATGGGCCACTACGTGGGTGTTGAGCAGTGCTACTAAGCTCCACACCAATGGCATCCCACAGTTTGCTTCTTTCTTGTTTGCCTATGGACTTGCTTTGGGAGCCAAATATCAGCTCCCATTTAGCAAGTGTAAGGCGCACAAGATGATTATTCTCAGCCAAATTAAATTCAGGCTCCCTCTTGGCACCTGGGCGCTTAGCCTGGGGTGCTGCCCCACCTTCAGGCTGTGCCCTTTTCCGTAAGGGAGGTCTGCGCACAGCACCCACCAAACTCCTACTTGGGCCTGCTGTGGCCGGCAGATGTCCTGAATTTGGCTCCATCCTGTAGCTGCACACACACACAAATACACACCCAACAAGCACGCATGCAGACTACAGAATGGCATCGCAATCTCTTAGGGTTGGGCAGGTTTTATGTGCTCTAACAGCCAATCAAAAAGCAGGCCACTTAATTGATTCACACATACAGCCCAGTTCCTTCTAGGCACACCTCCACTGCACTGACTGAAGCATGTGTGTTAGCCAATTAACTCATTACAGACCTCATTAACCAAACAACACACACCCAAATACAACAATGGACTGATGTATCTCAAACCCTTGTGACATGTGGTTAGCCTAACGGCTATTTAAAAAAACAGCAGCTTACCTTTCATTGGGCCACCACTGATTTTTGGGCCATGTCCGTTAATGCACGCAAGTTTCGGCTCAAGTACGCTAGTAGCGCTACTAGCGTGCGCGTGCGCACTCTGTTTTACGCACACCTGGGTCGGCTAATTGGCGCCCGGAAATAGCAGAGCGACGCAAAAGGCGGCAAAGCGGACCTGTCCCTTTTGAAAGAGAAGTATAAATGGAAGGAATTTTCAAGCTTCTGCTATTCTTACACTGTGGCAAAGGCTGTGGTGTGGTGCTGTGCTCGCTTCCCTTAGCTCATTTGAGCCTCTGTCTGGTTTCTGTCCTCACTCTCTGTGGCTTGTTGGGTGATTTCTGACATCAGTGCTGTTTCTTTAGGAGCTTGTTTTTGGTGGCATCTGCAAATATTGTGTAGCATACAGCAAGTGAGGCTTGATTTTGGGGCCTTTTGTGGGCTGTGCAGCAACTCCCCTCTTGGTTGTGCCTAACTTAGAAAGCTGGTTTTCAGCAGGCTGGTGGTTTGGACCACTATAGTTCTGGTTTTGTGGTGAGCTGCATTGTAGCGGGTGTGTGTGGAGTGTGATTGTTTGTGTGTGTGTTGTGTGTTTGTGTTTTTTTTTTTGGTTTTGTATATATCTTTAGTGTGTGTGATGGATAAGAGGGTCATGTATGGTGTCTGGGTGGATGGATGTATGTGTATGCTGAAAGAGCAGGAGGAAAGGGAGCGGGGTGTTGTGAGGCTTAGGGCACCCCGCTCCTTTGCAATCCGCCTTTCAGTATGGGACTTAAGTGACGAGCAGATCAGGAGCCGCTTCCGTCTGAATCGTGCTGCACTACAGTCCCTATATGATCAGATTAAGCACAAAATCGAGCCATCCACCAAACGCACTCATTCCATTCCAGGCATAGTACGCCTGTGTGCCACTCTCAATATTTTGGCACGAGGGACCTTCCAGGCAACCTCCGCCCTCCTCAGCGGGATAAGCCAGGCTACTATGAGCCGCATACTAATCCAGGTAGTTCTGGCAATTTGTGATTTAATCACAATTTACATCAAGTTTCCTGAGGATGAGGAAGAGGTTGCCAAAATAAAACATGCTTTCTATCTGATGGGAGGGATCCCGAATGTGCTAGGGTGCGTTGATGGTACACATATCCCTTTCCGCCCTCCCCGTGCACAGGAGCTGTCCTACAGAAACCGGAAGCAGTTCCATTCTCTTAATGTTATGGTTGTCTGTGACCCAGACATGAGGCTGCGGGCGGTGAGATCGGGGTTCCCCGGCTCATGCCACGATTCTTACGTCTTGCAGCGGACAGTCCTGTGCCGGAAGTTTGATAACAACGAAATGCCAGCTGGCTGGCTACTGGGTAATAAATTAACCATGTCAATGTATTTCGCAAATATGTGGCCTAGTAAGCCAAATTTAACAAAACAACCACAAAAAAACATGTACTAGTACTAATTGCTGTCTCTCTCCTTGTGTTTTTTCTACAGCGGATAAGGGATATGGGCAGAGAACGTGGGTCATGACTCCGGTCAGGAACCCATGGACCTCTGCCCATGAACACTACAATTCAGCGCATCGCAAGACCAGAAGCATTGTGGAAAGAACCATCGGCCTGCTGAAAGCACGCTTTCTCTGTTTGGCACGGCCAGGAGGAGAGATGCTCTACAGCCCACAGAAGGTCTCCAAGATCATCCTTGCCTGCTGTGTGCTACACAATATTTGTATTTGCCACCGAATCCAAGCCCCCGAGGAGACAGCACTGGTGCCAGAAATCCCCAACATGCCCGCAGCAAGAAGTGAGGACACCCAGACTGGCGATGAGCTAAGGGAAAGGCTGATCACTTCTTTTTTTGCGGTAAACTAACTACCCTTCACTATAATGCAAGTACTGCACTACTGGCTAAATGTATTTGAACTACCATCAAAAAGAGCCCAAAAAAACACTAAGGGGGGTGTAAGATGACCCAAACCACTCTAAGGGGGGGTGTAAGATGACCCAAACCACTCTAAGGGGGGTGTAAGATGATCCCAACCACTCTAAGGGGGGTGTAAGATGATCCCAACCACTCTAAGGGGGTGTAAGATGATCCCAACCACTCTAAGGGGGGTGTAAGATGACCCAAACCACTCTAAGGGGGGGTGTAAGATGACCCAAACCACTCTAAGGGGGGTGTAAGATGATCCCAACCACTCTAAGGGGGGTGTAAGATGATCCCAACCACTCTAAGGGGGGTGTAAGATGATCCCAACCACTCTAAGGGGGGGTGTAAGATGATCCCAACCACTCTAAGGGGGTGTAAGATGATCCCAACCACTCTAAGGGGGGTGTAAGATGACCCAAACCACTCTAAGGGGGGGGTAAGATGACCCAAACCACTCTAAGGGGGGTGTAAGATGATCCCAACCACTCTAAGGGGGGTGTAAGATGATCCCAACCACTCTAAGGGGGGTGTAAGATGATCCCAACCACTCTAAGGGGGTGTAAGATGATCCCAACCACTCTAAGGGGGGTGTAAGATGACCCAAACCACTCTAAGGGGGGGGGGGGGGTAAGATGATCCCAACCACTCTAAGGGGGTGTAAGATGATCCCAACCACTCTAAGGGGGGTGTAAGATGACCCAAACCACTCTAAGGGGGGGTGTAAGATGACCCAAACCACTCTAAGGGGGGTGTAAGATGATCCCAACCACTCTAAGGGGGGTGTAAGATGATCCCAACCACTCTAAGGGGGTGTAAGATGATCCCAACCACTCTAAGGGGGGGTGTAAGATGATCCCAACCACTCTAAGGGGGTGTAAGATGATCCCAACCACTCTAAGGGGGGTGTAAGATGACCCAAACCACTCTAAGGGGGGGGGGTAAGATGACCCAAACCACTCTAAGGGGGGTGTAAGATGATCCCAACCACTCTAAGGGGGGTGTAAGATGATCCCAACCACTCTAAGGGGGTGTAAGATGATCCCAACCACTCTAAGGGGGGTGTAAGATGACCCAAACCACTCTAAGGGGGGGGTAAGATGACCCAAACCACTCTAAGGGGGGTGTAAGATGATCCCAACCACTCTAAGGGGGGTGTAAGATGATCCCAACCACTCTAAGGGGGGGTGTAAGATGATCCCAACCACTCTAAGGGGGTGTAAGATGATCCCAACCACTCTAAGGGGGGTGTAAGATGATCCCAACCACTCTAAGGGGGGTGTAAGATGACCCAAACCACTCTAAGGGGGGGTGTAAGATGACCCAAACCACTCTAAGGGGGGTGTAAGATGATCCCAACCACTCTAAGGGGGGTGTAAGATGATCCCAACCACTCTAAGGGGGGGTGTAAGATGATCCCAACCACTCTAAGGGGGTGTAAGATGATCCCAACCACTCTAAGGGGGGTGTAAGATGACCCAAACCACTCTAAGGGGGGGGGTAAGATGACCCAAACCACTCTAAGGGGGGTGTAAGACGCCAATGTTGGTTATCAAGTAATGCATTTTTTTATTTGCAACAACAATACTACTTTAAAGATCTATACTAACTGCACTTTTCTTATTTTTTCAGGCACCAAGAGATGCACCCTGATCCCTATTTGGCACTTTAAAAACTTTCTTTCCCTTTACTTTGCTTTTTCCTTTCTGTTTGAATTTTGAATTTCATTTTCTCTTCTGTTCCTTTTTTAATTTTTGTAGATTTGAAAAATAAAATCTACTATATATAGATACATGTGGCTATGTGTTTAATTCTGTTGAAAGTTTCCTTTGCATTCTACTTCCTATTTTAATTTTCATTTTCTTTCTGAGTTCTGTTTTTATTTCCCTTTTCGATTTTCCTTTTATTTCTCTGTTCTGTTTTTATTTTCCTTTTCTATTTTCCTTTTCTTTCTCATTTCTGTTTTTATTTTCCTTTTCTATTTTCCTTTTCTTTCTCATTTATGTTTTTATTTTCATTTTCTATTTTCCTTTTCTTTCTCATTTCTGTTTTTATTTTCCTTTTCTATTTTCCTTTTCTTTCTCATTTATGTTTTTATTTTCATTTTCTATTTTCCTTTTCTTTCTCAGTTATGTTTTTATTTTCATTTTCTTTCTCATTGGTGGTTTAATTGTATTTCCTTTTTCTTTAAAAAATAAATAAAATAATTTAAAATGTGGCTATGTGTTTAATTATGTTTTATTTTGCATTTATATTCTAATATCTGGTTTAATTTAATTTCCTTTTCAACACAAAATAAAAACTCAAAAAAGTAAAAAAACATGTTGCAATGTGTTTTATTCTGAAGGTACTGGATGGCCAGGCCACAGCCAAGCTAAGCGCAGGCGCTGTGTAGAATAGCGTGGTCACACTGACTGACAGCGCCTACAAAGCTGAGGGCCAACATCATATTCAGCAATGTAGGCGTTGTTCCCAACAACGCCAGGTAGCGACTGAGGAGGCCTGCTATAGCGAATCGCTAACGCCCGCGGCTGACGCTAGCGGCGCTCATAGCGCCATACTTCAGTCGCTCATCTGTCGCTACCTGGCGCTATTGATGAATCGGCCTCCCCGAGCACCCTGGGCCCAGAAGAACCTACTCCCTGCTGTCCTCACCGAACACCCGGTGCGTGAGGGCTACACGACTTTCCCCTCAGATGGATTTCCATGCAAGAACCAAGAGCTGAGGGCAAAACTTTCCCTAAATACTACTCACTGTATCCACTTTTACAGGGCCTCCTGTTACCACTTCCAGCCATGTGTCACATGTGGTAACACCACATATTATGCATGACTCAGGGCACCTGGATAAGCTGGTAACAACTGGTTCTGACGGGAACTGGTTGTTCCAAAAGTAAAATTACCTTTCGCACACATCCCAAGCCTATTGAAGTCCTATTCTACACCACAGATGTCACCTCTCCCTATTGTTGTCTTCAGTCCTAGGTCTATTACTACAACTAACTCCAATCGTAGTCTATGGGGATTTACTAGCCAAATTCCTAATTAAAGTCTCTCTCAGAGCTTCTCCTCTGAGAGGGTTCTAATCCTTACTATTTGTAGTTTCTGTTTCCATCCCCTTTCAAACCCTTTCACCTGCATGTATTAGAACTGACTGAGGAGGCTTTACAACCCCTTAATTTGTTATAAAGTAAGGAAGCTTACTGGATAGTTCATCATTAGCCCTTATCCTTGTATATTCATTTATACATGATCATAGATGTGTACGGAATGAATTTGATGTGGCTGTGTGACTTTATCATACTGAGCGCTGACTTGTATGTATGTATTTTAAGCTGAAACTTTATCTCACAGTTGTTTCATAAACCTCTGCTGAATTTTGAAGCATTCTTTTTCTTGTGTTCGCGGAAATGTTTTCAACTGCTACTTGAACGTGTTTTGTCACTTTGAAGTGTTAAAATAGCCGGCGGAAAAGTGTTCAAAAACAGCACTTAAGGAGAGACAGTATTAAGACTGTGTGTTACAAAATCCCAGATTAGCCTCAAAACAGCTCTCTCTACAATGGCGACTAAAATAGTTTTCATGGCGGCCATTTTGCCCTAATCTATTCATGGCCCTAAGAGGAATTAAGCAGAGTTTCAGTTGTTGAAAAAGACCTCTATCCTAAATAACCACAGCTTGTGGTGTATCCCAGACCCATAAAAAAAGACCAACAAATCGGGAATAAAAATTGCTCGGGGCCTTATTCATGAAGGGATAGCGCCAGGTAGTGCCTTGTAGTGCCTTGTAAGCGCCAGGTGAACGCCGGACACGGCACGCAATTACACATTTGTGAAGGTGATTCTGGTGAGTGACTGGAACAACGCCATGTAGCGTCCGATTCATCATTATCCCAGGCTCAGCATACAGCGCCGGCTTTCTGCCTTGCAGAGCGCCACGTATTAACTCTCGCTACCTGGCGCTCTCCCATACATTTCTATGGACGATCCTTAAATCCCTTTCCTGATTCCAATTTTTTTTTTTAAAAACTCAAATCTTTCAGACATGCATTCTGGCCTAGAAAATGACATTTTTGAAAACTTTTTTGAATAATAATATTTTTATGCAGAATTGTCTTTACATGTCTGGTATTAAAGTGTTCATGTTACAATGTGATAACAATGTAATTCCATAAGTTTTCGCTTTGTTACTATTGGATACATGTTCAAAAAAAAAAACAGATTCTGGCGCTGTGGGCTACATCGACCCGATTTTGAGCGCCGGCACTGTTTAAGGCAGTTTTTTTGATGAATTTGGTGTGAGTCAGTCGCACTGAGCTGGCGCTACCATTCGCTCCCCAGCGTAGTACTGCGAATCACATAACGTATTCAACAATGCCGGCCAGCGACTGAGGCGCTCTGAAACAACGAACCATGGCCAAGCACAGCGACTACTAGCGGTCGCTCTGAAATCCTCGCTACAGACGCTCATCTGTCACTACCTGGCGCTAGTAATGAATCAGCCTGCCAGTCCACACTCCAGCATGGTGCTTGTGACTGCTGCCATACCTTATCAGACCGGTGGTCGCTGGTGATGCTGTAAGTGGCTGCTGATGAAGTAGGGGTGCAGAAGGGTAAGTAATAATGCCTGTAATAGCTGTATTTCTGTATTGAGATCATAAATTCCACCACAGACATGTGTTTGTGCGCACCTGCACCTGAGGGTGTGTGCGCATTTGCATCTGTGCATAGACATATTGGTGTGCATGTCTGTAACACAGGGTTTGTGCACATGCAGGGGCAAACCTAAGGGGGGATCCCAGGGTCTGGACACCCCCACCCCAAGAAGAGCAGAGAAGTGTTTGTAGTTCCTTTGTAAAAAAAAAAAAAGGCTATGATAAAAGTAAAAAGATCTGGACATTCAGATACATAATACAGAGGTTATCACTATGACACATTTTAACACTCTTCAGGGAAAAGTCTAATACAGACAGCAGTGTCTGGCACGTGTAACAATATGAATGTAACAAAAATATAGATAAGAGAAATGTACAAGATATACTTGGAAAGCTGCCAGCAGATTAGTTTGATAAAGGTGATTCGCTGATTCAGATCTGATACAATTTATAGCTCCAAGTTCTCACTCTGGAAATTCCAATCCACAACTGAAAACAAGAAAATACTCTATATATTTATTTACAACTGCACCATCTGACCCCACCAGGGGTAAATAAGGCTCTGTCCAATCAATGCTGTATGCTGTGCTGTGTAACCACTCATCTATCCCCTCCACTCTCTGTCGCTCTCCTCTACCACTTACCTAACCCCTCCACTGTCTGCCACTGTCCTCTACCACTTACCTAGCCCCTCTACCCCCTGGTGCTCTCCTCTACCACTTACCTAACCCGTCCACCCCCTGCCACTGTCCTCTACCACTTACCTAACCCGTCCACCCCCTGCCACTGTCCTCTACCACTTACCTAACCCCTCCACTCCCTGCCACTGTCCTCTACCACTTACCTAACCCGTCCACCCCCTGCCACTGTCCTCTACCACTTACCTAACCCGTCCACCCCCTGCCACTGTCCTCTACCACTTACCTAACCCGTCCACCCCCTGCCACTGTCCTCTACCACTTACCTAACCCCTCCACTCCCTGCCACTGTCCTCTACCACTTACCTATTCCCTCTAACCCCTGCCACTCTCCTCTGCCACTTACCTAACCCCTCCACCACCTGCCGCTGTCATCTATCACTTACCTAATCCCTTCCCCCCTGCCCCTGTACTCCACCCCTTACTTAACCGCTCCACCTTCTGGCGCTGTCCTCCACCATTCACCTAACCCCTCCCCCCCTGCCACTCTTCTTTGCCACTCTTCTTTGCCACTTACCTAGCCCTTCAACCTCCTACCAATGTCCTTACCACTTGCCTTGCCTAAACCATCCATCCCCTGCCACAGTCCTCTGCCACTTAGCTAAGCCCTGCACCTCCTGATGCTGTCCCCTAAAACTTACCTGACCTCTTCCTCCCTGCCACTGTCCTCTACCCCTTACTTAACTCCTCCAACCCCTGCCGCTGTCCTTCACCACTCACCTAACACCTCCACCCCTGCCACTCTCTGCCACATACATAACCCCTCCACCTTCTACCACTGTCCTCTGCCACTTACCTGATCCCTCCATCCCCTGCCGCTGTACTCTACCATCTACCTATCCGCTCCAGGCCCTGTTGCTGTCCTCTCTTACCTAACCCCCTCAACCCCCTGCTGCTGTCCTCTACCCCTCACTCAACCCCTCCACCCCCTGCTGCTGTCCTCTACTACTCACCTACCCACTGCACCCCCTGCCGCTATTCTCACTTCGCATGTTTCGCATAATGATGCTTTGTCAACACACTAGTGTAATTCTAAAGGCAAATGATAAAGAAAAGGAGATTCAATGAGATGCACTTATTAGGGTCAATTCAGATAATTCGCACTCCTTTTTAGGAGAGAAAACTGCCATTCATTTTCATTGTCTACCTTGGGGCTGACTCACAGCCACCTGGTGAAAACTTAACCGATGGACAATGTAAGTAAATGGCAGTAAATGGAGTGAGGATTCTCACCTGGCCCTGAATCAACCCCATTGTCATGCAATGTAATGCAAAGGAAATGTAATGTAACGTAATGAAAATGCGCATCTGTTGGGGTGTGCTCATGTTCATTTGTGGGTGTGGGCATGTGCATCTGAGGGGTGCAAATGTGCATCTGAGGTGTGCGCATGTGCGTCTGTGGGTGTGTGTGCTTGTGCATCAGGTGAAAAGGCACATCTGTGGGTGTGCACATGTGCATCAGGGTTGTGCGAATTTGTGCCCATGGATATGTTTGGGGTGTGCACATGCGTGTCTTGGGATGTGCACAGGCACATTTTGGAAATGTGAGCATGCGCATTTAAGGTGATACAAATGCTTGTCTGGGGTGTGCACATGCATGTATGGGGTGCGTGCACATGTGCGCCTCTAAGGGGTGCATGCAGGCTTGTCTATGGGGCTGTACTTTTTATTTCTGTTTCGTGTGTGTGCATTTGTGGGGGGTGCACACATGTGTATATGAATAGTGTAGGTCTGTTTGTGCGTCTGTGTGCGCATGTCTGTTGGGCTGTGTGTATCTGTTAGCCTGCATGTCTGTGGATGTATAATTTTAGAGAGCAGAGCAGGAGCGGTTAAACCTGTGAGTTTAGGAGTGTGGAGTGTCATCTCTGCCTCAGCCAATCAGACAGTTATTAAGCCAGAGTAAGGAAGTCTCTGGCCTACACCAAATACACCAGTCCGTCTATGGTTCCTAAGTTAAATACACTGTTGCTAGTGAAAACTGTTTCTTTTATAATACAGAGTATATAATAAAAAAAAAAAACAAATATCAGATAAACTCGGCACCTTGAGGACATCATTTTGGTACACAATAATGAACACTTAAAAATCAAAAGTGGACACAGTGGACTACATTTTTAGTAGCCTGGGCTCTCAGAAAGGATTGTTAGGATAATGTATTTTTTTTCGGACATGGCTGCAGGTTCCTGTTTCTGGCTAAGGAGCTATCTGCAAATATATACACTGTTAAAAGAGGGGTAAGTTCCATGTCCCTGCATGTTTGTGTAAATATGTGTCTCTCACTCCTCAGCATAAGAACAGGCTTCTCTTTCTTTATTGCTGTTAGTGAAATTTGTACCAAGTTCAGAAGCACAAAAGAGACAGGCAAGTAGAAGAAAGAGCAACCCTTAGATGCTGAAAGGGTGTCTAATGCAAGAGGCTGGGATTTCAAACTACATCTCTGGGTGAAAAATAGGTGGTGAAACATAAAATTGGAGGCTGGGCTAAAAAAAATGGGCTAAATCCTAACTTCAACAGCCTTGTTTAAAGTGGAATTTCAGTCTAAAGAACCCCCCCCCCGCCCTGCCACCCTCTTCTGGCACTGAGGTAGGACGGATTGCTTACAAATAAAGAAAAGGCCTTAACTGATCCAAGGGCCAACGCTGTCCTACCAAGCCCTGAAAAATACACAAAGCGGCATCCCCTAAGGGCCGGCCTTAGGTTAGAAGATAACTTGTTCGAGACTGCAGGTTGGTGTCCCACCACACATCTTTACAGAATTTGGGATGCCCCCAGTGTGTATTCTGCTGCGAAAACGTATCTTTCCAGCGATTTCACAGCACAGGCGTGTGTCAATCAGCTTCTCGTCGCTACTCTGATGTCAGAGCGGCAAGGGAGCTGAATGGAGCTCAGTGCACCCTGCTCATCTCTTGCTCCAGGGCTTGAATATGTATAAGAACTATATATCTGATGTATACCAACAGAAAACTCCATCTATCCCCCACACAATAATTAATACAGATTTACATTAGTCATGTCAGTGATCACCAACTATTAAATATTAAAAACATAATTTATTTTTAAAATAATGTTAAAATATCTCAATAATAACATGATCCCATACTACAATATTGTGTCTGTAAATAAATTAATTTTCATCCACAAAATGTACGAGTTTCGATATATAATTTTTCTTGATCTTGATCACCATCAAGTGGACCTGGACATACACATACATACAAACATGTAAGTAAATACATGAAGAGTTCATTCATTAATTCATAATATTATAAATTCATGCTTTAAATCTTTAAATTAATGGCAAGCACTTACAATTTTTTAGGGCTCCTTTAATGTTCTCATACAAATTGGGTCACCATGAATGTGTCACAAAGGTTCATGGTACACCTTTTCCCGATTTTAAGTATTCGTAGGGAGATACAGTAATGTAGGCAGATACAGAGTTTCAATATACTGAGCTTTTGTGAATCATAGCATTCTGTTTTCTGCCAAAGGCAAGTGAGCAAGGGGAATCCCCAATTTGGGGGGAAGTAGCCATTTCCTTTTGCATCACAATTTCGGGCAGTCTGGGAAGCAGGCTCTGGGCGGAACTCCAGGAAGGAGCCTGGCCTCGCTGAGTGAGAAATGGCTTGCATTACAGTGAGTGTGTGTCTGTTTATCTGTGTGTGTCTGTTGTCTGTGTCTGTGTTGCCCCTAACTGGCTGTAATTAGGGATGCCCCTAACTGGCTGTAATGAGGGATGCCCCTAACTGGCTGTAATGAGGGATGCCCCTCAATGACTGTAATGAGGGATGCCTCTAACTGCCTGCAATGTGGGATGTCCCTCACTGGCTGTAATGAAGGGATGCCCCTCACTGGTTGTATTGGAGGGATGCCCCTCACTGGCTGGAATGGCAGGATGCCCCTCACTGGCTGGAATGCATGGATGCCCCTCACTGGTTGTATAGGAGGGATGCTCCTCACTGGCTGGAATGGAGGAATGCCCCTCACTGGTTGCATTGGAGGGATGCCCCTCACTGGCTGGAATTGAGGGATGCCACTCTCACTATAGCCCCTGGCCGTAATGTGTTTGCGAAGTCCTCGCCTGTATTATTATTATTTATTTTATTCTTAGGTGGTGTTTCCCTTTAAGGGTGTTGCCGGGGGTGTGGCCGGGCATGGTTTAAATGTTAAAAAATGTCTTCTCGTGTCCCTCTTTATGGTTTTTGTAACCCCCGTCCTGCCTGTAGGGTGGCAGGGCAGGGGGTTATCTTTTCAGTTGAATTCCACTTTAATAGCACAGCAGAATTAATCATTTCCACCAGGGTGATTGCCCTGCACAAAATAGGGTAAGGACAGTACTCCAAATAATCACAGAAATATAAAAAACAATAATGTATAAATGAAAAATTAATTAAAAAATAAATAAATTAAATTGATAAGGTGTCATAGGGAAAATTGGGGGGTAACACCAGGGGGATTGGCACAAAATGGAGTATCGACAGTACTAAAATTATGTATCCTTTATGAAAAAAAATTATAACAAAAAGAATGGGTGAGTTGTGAATGCTGAAGGGAAACTGTGACAGAACCCACCACCACTCCAGATTCTGTTGCAGAACAATCCCACACCATCCCATAGCAGACTGTGACAGAATCCCACACCATCCCATAGCAGACTGTGACAGAATCCCACACCATCCCATAGCAGACTGTGACAGAATCCCTCCATCATCCCCATAGCAGACTGTGTGACAGAATCCCACACCATCCCATAGCAGACTGTGGCAGAATCCCACACCATCCCATAGCAGACTGTGACAGAATCCCACACCATCCCATAGCAGACTGTGACAGAATCCCACACCATCCCATAGCATACTGTGTTGCAGAACAACCCCCATCATCCCATAGCAGACTGTGTGACAGAATCCCACACCATCCCATAGCAGACTGTGGCAGAATCCCCCACCATCCCATAGCATACTGTGTTGCAGAACAACCCCCATCATCTCATAGCAGACTGTGACAGAACCCCCCATCTTCCCATAGCAGACTGTGTTGCAGAACAACCACATCATCCCATAGCAGACTGTGTTGCAGAACAACCCTCATCATCCCATAGCAGACAGTGACAGAGCTCCCCATCTTCTCTAGTAGGCCCATCTGCTTACTGGCCGAACTGGGTGCTATTTCCCAGCTTGCGGCCACCCCCTTTTGGGGCCCAGCTCTGCCTACTCCTCTTCCTGACTGCTTACATGCATCCCCTTGCACCTCCACTGCCCACACAGCATCATGGTCTAGCAGTTCAGTCACCCTGGGGTTGGGTCTTCCCGATAGTCCTGAGATTTATGCACCTAAGAGGGCAAACTTGGTTTTCTCCAGAGGCTACTCTCTCTCATAGTGATTCCCCTATCTGGAAGAGCCAGCAACACGATCTCCGCACCTGGGTGCCCACTTCTGCCAATCCAAATAATGCAGAGATGCCCCTATAGGCATCACCCAAAGCTGCATACCACATATAAGAAACATAATTTGGCATGGAGGAGAGTTGTGATCTGTGCAGACTATAGGGAGCAATTTTACGCAGTTAAGACCATCACAAAAGGCTGGGGACCTTGATGTCTGAGCTTAATGCTTAAGCTTAATGCTTAAGCTTAATGAGCTAACCACCTCAAGCACTTCTTACATGCCTCAAAACTCTCTATAGAGATTGAAAGCTCTTGAAAAGAAATTAACAAACCAGCAAGTCATTCTCCATGCAGTTGTTATCAAAATGGGAAAATAGGAATAATATTCGCCTGAGAGGTGTCCCTGAGGCCACTGGTCTGGACCAGCTACAACAAATCTTAAGTAGAATTTTCATTGGCCTGCTCCAACAGCTGCCATCCACTGAGATATTATTCAATAGGATACACAGAGCACTGGGTCCTAGACCGACCCCAGCAGACCACAGAACATAATATTATATCTTCATTACTACTACATAAAGGAGGAATTCCTCAGTAAAGTATGGGCGCATGGTGGGATTTCCTCCGATGGAACCTCGATGCATAACTTTCCAGACATTTCCAGGACTTTCAGGTGATGAGAAGACTCCTTCGCCCATTACTGACCCTGATTCAAGAGCAAGGGGCATCATATCGTTGGGGTTTCCCCCTTTCACCTAATGGTCCATAAGTCCCTGCTGTTTTCAACCCATGTGGAATTACAGGAGCTTTTTTGTCTTTCTAGACTGTCCACCAATCAAGATCCCAGGTCTGGCCCTGCCTGTGATACCTCCCCTAAGGAATCGTTGTGGAACTGACTTACGGGCCCCTTGTGATGGAGGTACTTATGCAGGAGGAGGAAGAGGAGAGCCCAGGAACCAGCACCTTCTCTTTGGAATAAATCTCAATTGAATTCACTAAGAGCTCAATGCTGAAGGAACTACATAGCCATGATTCAGCGGGGAAGAAGATGCTCCGCACGAGGGGGATTGCCAATGCCTTTAGTGGATCTTTTAAACCTCATATAACCTACATAAAGTCTCAAGCCCCGAGCAAAAGGCCAAAACAGAATCTTACCTCCGACAGTCTGGCCTCCCTAGTCTCAAATAGAAGATAGTAGAAAATCTAGAAGGAGACATTGTAGTAGACGGACTTCTAAAAGAGATTCAGCAATCTAAAACAGGAAAGGCTCCGGGTCCTGATGGCTTTTCCTTTCAGTATTATAGGGTGTTCTGTCAGTGTCTCTTCCCAAATTTTATACTCCTTAAAAAGCGCAACCCCCCCCTCCCAAGGACACATCAGGGTCGATTCATGGTTGGTGCACAAAAATCCTCAGGCGGAGCGCAAATGATTCCACATGCACCTCATTTTTTAATTGTTTTTGTTTTTGCTAAACTTTTTTGTTGTTTGGACCTGTGTTTTTTGAAAACTTATTAGAATTGTTGGTTCGTCTCTCCGCCGACGCCCAGAAAGCATTCGACAAGGTTAGTTGGAACTTCATGTTCTTTACACTCAGACATATTGGGCTGGGGAAAAACATGCTTTCATGGATGTCTGCTTCTTATACTTGCCCTTTGGCGTTGGTGGGGGTGAATTGCATGATCTCAGAGACCTTTGACCTCTCAAACGGCACAAGACAGGGTGCCCTTTGTCACCCCTTATCTTTATCCTAATGCTATAGTCTTTCCTAAGGACATGCAGGAGCAATCCTGATGTTACAGAAGTACAAGTGGGGCAGATCGAGCATAAAATGGCTGGGTATGCTGACGACTTGAACTAGAAACATTTCTCCCAATACTGATGGCTGAGCTGCAAAAATTCCAGACTATAGTGGACTATAAGATTAACTTCCAGAGCTCCTCAGCAATGAACATTACCATTAACATTAGGATGGCAAATATCAAAATAAATGTTCCTTTTAAATGGCAGATGGAAGCCATCACATATCTGGGAACATGTATCATGGCTGATATTCTACCTATGTTGCCAAAAATTGAGGAGGCAAATGGGCCAGGGGCACTTTCACGTGAATTGGGGGGCATCCATAATAAAGATGAATGTCCTCCCAAGAATCTTATATTTATTCCACTCACTGCTGGTCATAATATCACTTTTTTTTTAAGTTTTTATTTTGCATTTTAAAGAAGCAAACAAACAATTGCATTACACCAGGCACCAGTACAAACAAAGACAACTAACGCACAAGGACGGCATACACACACACCTTCTTACCAAGGCTCGGGCAGTGCGGAATGAGTATCTATCCAGAATCTATACAGTCAGATGCCTTTTTTAACTGACCTACTAGCGTCTGCTCTAGATTTTTGTGGCATGGGAAAGCTCACAGACTATCAAACTCCCTGTTATGCCTACCAACGTTGCAGGAGGCATAAGCTTACCACTGTGGAAAGCTTACTACTAGGATAAAAAAAAAAAAAATACCTACAAAGAACAGATGTATCGACTTCCCACTCCCCATTTTCCCTGATTACAGGTCACCCTGACATTCAGGAAAGCCTAACTGACAGGACATTCCAGGCCTGGATTAAACAGAACTGCCTTAGACTTATCTTAGGGATAGGGGGGAAGTGGAGGTGCCTTAAAGTGGACCAACACCCAGGGGGGATCGGCCCGGGAATCTATAAGATGAAGTGAAACCCCCCAGGAAGCCCACAATCCTACCTTTTCCACGTTCCATTCGCATCCGCTGCCTCCTGTGCGTCCCTCTAGCAGGGCGCGCTCCCGCGCCGGCCGTTTGTGAATGGCCAGCGCGGGTGCGCTCCCTGTAAGAGGGACGCGCGGGTGGCGGCGGCGGACGCGCTCTGTTTGTCCGGCGCTGCCTCTCGCTTGTCCGCCGGTGGGGACTGGCTGCAGCGGTCACGTGGGAGCGGGGAGAGGTGAGTTTTCGGGGCTTTCTGGGGGGTTTCACACAGCGGAGCACCCACGATCGGGGTGCCCCACCGAAGTGGACCAAAACCCAGGATAGTCAAAATCCTGGGTGTTGGTCCACTTTAACAAAGTCACAAGAATCCACAGTCTACTTGCTCTGGGCTTCTGGAGGGCTTTGCAATTGCAACATTATATGCATGCATTCACTCCTGATAATGTAGCATCAAAACTCTTGACTGTCTTCGAAATATTAAAATAAACAGGCACTTATAGTACCTCCTCACCCCCATAGCAGCTCTCAGACAGTCTCATACTCACCTTCCAGTTTCCAAGAAAGGAGGTCCCCGCACTTCACATCAGTCACAGTGACTCTGTATTCATTGTAATGGAGGGGGCATGTCAAGGTCATGCCTAGCACACCCTTTCCACTACAATAAAGGGAAGGCATTGTGACTGGCTATGACCAACAGCAAGTGTTAATTGTGGTCCAGGGTTTTCTGGGGTGTATGCTCGTGCCACCTCTAGTTATCAGAAACCAGGGAGGTTCTGAGCACCAGACTGTAGGAGCTGCTGTGGGGGGAGAAGGTAAGTGTCTTTTTATTTCGGTTTACAGCCCCTTTAATAGAAAATGCATAATTCACAGTTGGAGGGATTTAAGATATCCTAGTCTGAGAAATCCAGGTCTAGGCCCCTAGCTCTGCAAATGACTCAGTGAAAGCCTCCACACTAATGAATTGTGTTCGTTTATTTTATTGACTTTCCCATTGATCTTTCTGTACTGTTCTAGATGGCTGTGTATGAGTGCGTTCGTGATTTAATCTTTTGCCCTTATTCATCAAGCGATAGCGCCAGGTAGTGTCTGACGAGCGCCAGGTAGCGGCAGCTAACGGCGACTACCGACTCAAGTACGCCCGCGGCGGTCACAATGACGCATTTATCAAGCAAAATGAGGCTAGCGCCGGCGGGAGCGGCGGCTAGCGCGGCATTCATCATGAAGCCGCCTGGACCGAACAGCGCCGCTGCAAATTCCCTCACAGCGCCAGGTATGAGCTGTCGCTCCCTGGCGATGTCCAATGCATTTCAATGGAGCAAGCTATAATTAATCATAATTAATTGGTATTATTTTTTTAAAATTTTTTTTTAATGTCAAAAAATCGGAGAACACTTCTGCAATGTTAGGATTTATTTTTAAGTCAAAAAAAAAAAAAAAAAAAAATATGTGCAGAATTGATCTAACAGGTCTGAGATTAATGTATTCATATAACAAAATGATTCTAAAAACATGTATAATGTTACATTAAAAAAATATGGTTGTTTAGGGGTTAAAAACTAGTTAATACAGATCGCCGCCAGCGCTCTGGGGTTTAAACAAGGAATGGACAGCGACAGCACATTCGGAGCGTGATTTTTTGATGAATATGAAGCTAGCCGTTCGCTCTGGCCATTCGTTGTCAGGCGCTCACATACAACGCTGGACCTGTGAAACAGCGACCCCCCAGCCCGTATTCAACATTACCGCACACCGACTGAGTCGCTGTCATCAAGCTAACGCCGGCCAAGCACAGCGAATACTGGCTGGCGCTGAAAAAATCACGCTACAGTCGCTCATCTGTCGCTACCTGGCGCTATTGATGAATCGGCCTCCCCGTGTCTTTGCGTTCTTCTTTATTGTTACAACTGTATTGTCACAAAATTATAAATAAGAACATATAAAAAACATTATGATAATAAACAATAGGATGCCAGGTTAAGGGGGGGGTTTATATTCTTTGCTTGCTTTTCTTTCCTTTCATTTGAGCTTTCTGAGCTGAGGGCATAGCAAGAAGAGAAGAGACATGAACATGCTCAGTTAGGGGAGGGGGGGCAGCAGCAAGCACAGCTCAGCAGGGTAGATCACTCATTCCTGACCATTGGAACAGATACCACCAGTGGTCAGGGGCTGACAGGCCATAGGGGGACTTGGGAGAATTCCCATAGGTGCTCACTGCTTTGAGGCCAGTTAGGCCCAAGCACCACCTGTGCATAGCCCTACTGTACCCTCCAAGCCAAGAAACCTCAGCTCATGCTCTGTCTGCATTGATATAGCCTTAGAATCATGGCTGTGGGGCTTACCCACCCATGTCACAATATCTGGCCCTACAATACTATCATATGACTGACATCTCATACAGACCACCCAGGTGGTATGTGAGATAATTACAAAAAAGAAAGTGTTGTAATAAAGAATTGCTGGTTGCAGTAAATTGGTTTAAGGCAAGTCTCTTCTGCGCTTCTGTGACAGCTATTATGTAGCAATTAATGACAGACCCGTTTTGTCGCTCTCACTGCGGATGTTGGAAAATCAGACACTCTTGGCAGTGTGTTAGGAGATGTGTTTATTCAGCAAGACTGTTTATTCAGTTTTAGTGCATTATGCATCACAATCTGGTTACTTTCTTTTTAGCAAACGCTGCTAAAAAATGAAATGTATATCACAACATCCAAGAATAAGCTACACTTTATAGAGGAAGCTTGGCCTTGTGACGCCTGTAAGCAGGGTTTACTATGGGCCATTGTCAGGATCAAAGCAACGAATTGGCTAAGCAGTTTGGAAGTAAATACTTCTGTTATGATTTAATAATGTAATCATTCTCTGGGGTATTTTAGATCTAGTTTTACATGTTTGCTGTGAATAAATTAATATGTTAAAAGAGTGATGCTTCTTTTTTTATACTTCTTCCAATTAATAATTTATTCTAGTAATCACCCAACAGGCAGACATATATTTCCCCTGGCAACTAGGGATGCAGTGTGCCCTGTGACTGAAGCTGGTCAGCAATAGGAAATTCTACACTTTTAAAAACAGACCTAAAGTAAAAAATAACCTTTGGTCATTAACGGCAGCCACCTCAGGGCATCCTGATTTGAAATAACCCTCCAGTCAAAGAAAATACCCTTCCACTTTCCTGAACTGAGGCAAATGCACCTTGCAAGTCCTCTTCTTCTCCAGCGACCGACAGGGCTCACTAGGGTGGTGTGCCCAGGGAATCTCAGAATTATGTCCTTCATTATCAGGGAGTACCAGGGTTGTTTCTAGGGGAGGGCAAGCAGGGCTATTGCCCCGGACAACCAAAGCCATTGGGAGAGCCTTTCTCTCACTAATCCTGTTTTCTGCAGATGAGTCAGGGCCGTTGTTAGTAGTGCAGGTCATAAGACCGGCCCCCTAATTCCTCCATATTGGGCTCAGTCATGGGAAGGGGGCAAAGCCTGCTGCCAAGTAAGAGGTACAACAAAATATATGGGTATTGGACAGCAGCAGCAACATAGAAAGGGAAGAGCATGGGAAGATTTTTTTCCTTACTGTACTGAGCGTTATTTTGCTAGAAACTGTCCTGGGAAGTACAGTATCCAATTTGCAATGATCTTATGTACCACCGATCAGAAATAAGTGCATATTTACTCAACCTGGCGCAACTGTGCAAGTTGTTCTGTCAGCAATGTCATTAGCTCAAGATCCTACAGGATCAAGCTTCCCATATAGTATAGGTCCACTTCAAAACAGATTTCTCTGTTGACCTATGCTTTCCCTAAAAAGCTCTCTTTTGCCAGCCCCAATGCAGCAGCTTGTCTGTACCTCTTCATTACCCGGCTAACAGCAGAGAGAATCCTTAGTGAAATTCTAGGGCACCTATGTGGCCGTGGCTATCATGCCACTTCTACACCCTTTGTGGATCAGGATCTTTGATGACAAAAGATATATTCATGTATTATCTTCTATGCTTGTCTGCCACCACTTTTGAGGGGTTAATAGGCAGGTTAAGGGTTAATGGTTAGTGTAGTATAGTGTAGGGGGGCGTTTTACATAGCGACGGTGGCAGCTTTAAGCTGCATCCCTACCACTGAGGGGATTACATTTTATGATTTATTTAAGGACTGCTCACCTAGTTACTGAGTTACTGATTGATTCCTGGATCTAATATAAGGAAAACCTGGGTAGTGAGCATGGATCTACAGCTGGGAAAGCAGGACTTAAATGCAGAACCAGAAGGCTGGAGGGAGACCCCACCCAAAGGAAGAAGCACTGACCAGGAGAGTGGTGGTGTGGTTACACCCCTGAGAGCATTTCCTACCAAATGGGGCCTTGGAGGTCGCTGAGGCTTAGAACCCCTCATGGTGGGACAGGGCCAGGAGATCTTTAGTGGCTCGTGGCTGGAGGGAGGAACTCCCAGGCAGTTGGAGGTGGGAACCTCGAGGAGTATCCCTATGTCCTGGGACCCTGTGTCCAAAAGAGGTATCTCAATAAAGAGGGGAACCCCTGTTAACCCTCCTACCGACTCTGCATGTTTTTTTTCGCTGCACCATGGAATACTGAGACACACCTTGGAGTGCTGCCGGAGAACCCGAGGCCACAGAGATCCCCTTATGGAAAGTGTGTCAAGTTCAGTGTCTCCTCACACCCTCTCTTACTTGGAACTGCATTCTCCCTGGGGGGAAAACCACAGTCTGTGGTTATCCCCCCTACACTATGTTTCTAAAGCCCTGTCCTGTTAGTTATTGCTATTGCACTCTGTATTTCACCTGCTAGTTATATTCATTACCATGGAGTATCTATTTTGAGGTATGTATCTAATTATTTGTTATTTAATTGCTCTGCTATTCTTTGTGCATGGATATTTATTTGACTTGTTTTTATTGTACATCAGTACTTTATTGGATCTCTTAAAGCGGTCGTTCACTCTGAATAAGAGCATATCTTATATGTTTCCCACACCCTGTACATACAGATTGCTCACAATAAAAATCACCCTACCTGCATCTACTTCATGTTATGAGCTTTTAAACATCCAAGATGGCGGCTCATGGAACATCAGCCTGCAAACAGGAAGTCTCTTCTGACTGTGCTGCTCTGCATTCTGGGATTGCTGTCCTTCCCCTGACCCCAGCTCTGCTGTCTGAGCAAAGCACAGCTCTAACCCACCCCCTGTACTTTATCCCACTCTCCTCTCCTCAGTAAGTGTGATGCTTCTGAGTCAGGATGGCGGCGCCCATTTCCTAAAGTCCTGAACAGAGTTGCAGCCCAGTGGGGGAAAGAACAATAAGTGACTAAAAACGTAAAATATATTAACTTTAGTTGCTGGGGAATCATTTTTTAAGGGTTTGGGCTTTTCAATAAATCATGTTGAAGTAGTGTGTATTCTATACATAGTTATTGTTTAGTGTGGTGCTGCACCCTTGCTTAGCCAACACTTAGGCCCTTATTTAACAAGGGATAGCGCCAGGTAGCGAATGGTGAGCGAACGGTAATGACGATCACCGCCACGAGTACGCCGGCTCCCCTCCGCAATCACACATTTATCAACCCGATCCTGCTTATCGACTGACAGAGCGCCAGATAGCGAAGCATTCATCATTATTCCAGCCTCACCCCACAGCGCCAGCGAGCGACCTTGAACAGCGACAGGTATGACCTCTCGCTACCTGGCGCTCTCCAATGCATTTCAATGGAGCAATCTTTTTTTTTTTTTTTTTTTTTTTTTAATGTCAAAAATTCTGTGACCACTTCTGCAATGTTAGATATTTTTTTTAAGTTAAAAAAAAAAAAAAAATAATAATTGTGCAGAATTGATATTACAGGTCTGATATTAATGTATTCATATTACAAAATGTTTTGAAAAACATGTTTTTTTTTTTCCAAAAAATAAGGTTGTTTGGGGGTTAAAAAACTACTTTTAACCCATCGCCGCCAGCGCTCAGGGGTTTAAACAAGCATTGCACAGCGCGAGAATTTTTTGAGCGTGATTTGTTAATGAATATGCTGGGAGCCGTTCGCTATGGCCGTTCGCTGTCATGCGCTCCCATACAGCGCGGAACCTGTCAAACAGCGACTCCTAACCCTGTATTCAACATTACCGCACACCGACTGAGTCGCTGTCAACAGCCGAACAACGGCCAAGCACAGCGAATACTAGCGGGTGCTGTGAAAATACCGCTACTGTCGCTCATCTGTCGCTACCTGGCGCTATTAATGAATCGGCCTCTTAGTGTGGTTCCTATTCTTTTGCATATAAGAAACAACATGACGCGTAAAGCGGTGACACCCTGGGAAAGACACCTTGGCTTGTGACTGCACATTGTGATGAAGATTTGAGATCCCCGCTACTAAAATGGAACGAGGTGTTCCCAACATTGTGACTTATAACCGTGACTCTAGTAATATAACTGAGATCATAACCTTTATATGTACGGTATTTATGTCAGATACTGTATGTAACTACATTTTATTATGTATGTATAGCTTTATAGCTTGTCAGTTCCAAAGGTCTAAATCTGGCCCTGCCTAGAGGAAGCGTAGGAAATAAACGGCAGCCTTTCAATGTTGTTGGCTGGTGCCCTCTGCTGTCTGTTTTTTTCTTTGCATAGCACTCAAAAAGGGGGACACTGCAGGCGAGAGCTGGGTTATAAATCAGAAATATAATATATATATATAATTTCAGATTGGATCAAACAATTCTTGACTGTTAGTAACTCTCAACTAAATGTCCTAGCTGTACTGTGAGTCCTATTGTAATTTAATTTGTATTAAAGAACATTAAATATATTGTTTGGCCAGCATTGCTTTTGTTTTTGATGTAAAATTGAAGGATAAGTGTGATTGCCCGTTGTGAAAATAAACTTGATGGTGTATACCTGCTGTATAAAAAATATAATTTAGATGATTATTGTTCTCATAAAGCAGGGATCCTCAGCCTGTAACTTGAAAGCACCATAAGCAGTCAGAGGTTAATGCAGAATTGGGGAGAAGCATAGTGAGCCACCTGTTCCTGTAGCTTCTAGAGCCTCATATGGTTTTGCAGCTTCCCACATAGTTTCAGTTGATGTTGAAGGGCTTGTTCGGCAAATATTAAAAACACTCACAACCACTGCCTGTGGTCACTTAGCTAACTCCTTGCATCACTCAAGACTACTGGCCACACCTTCTCTAATCATTTCAATGGAGGGGGTTTGCCGAGGGCTTGTATACCCCCTCTATTGTAGTGAAAGGAGCGGCCATGGATGATCATTGTGCCTGACACATGGGGACAGCCACTCTGCTCCAGGCCACCGGGATGTGCGGGCGAGATTGCCGATAAGTATTAATCTACCACTACAGGGCAAAACTGCTGCACAGGACTACTGGTGAGTATCTGCAGTTTTTTATTGTTGTCCAGACAAGCACTTTAAGCCAAATAGACAGGCATGGTGATGCTAATTCCCTTCCTGTGTCTATCACAAAACCTCTTTGGGCCTAGGGAATCCACTTGTGTATGGGGTGGCGGAGTCTTGTGCTTAGACTCTGCATTTTACGTTTTGGAGACTTGGGGTGCTCTATGTACGCTTAGCTTAGAATTGTCGTTGGTGGCTGAAAGAGTCCACATGCACTCTTCTTCTTAATTTTAAGGAGTCCACATGCACTCTCCTTCTTAATGTTAAGGAGTCCACATGCACCCTTCTTCTTAATTTTAAGGAGTCCACATGCACTCTTCTTCTTAATTTTAAGGAGTCCACATGCACGCTCCTTCTTAATTTTAAGGAGTCCACATGCACTCTTCTTAATTTTAAGGAGTCCACATGCACTCTTCTTAATTTTAAGGAGTCCACATGCACTCTTCTTCTTCTTAATTTTAAGGAGTCCACATGCACTCTCCTTCTTCTTAATTTTAAGGAGTCCACATGCACTCTTCTTCTTCTTAATTTTAAGGAGTCCACATGCACTCTCCTTCTTCTTAATTTTAAGGAGTCCACATGCACTCTTCTTCTTAATTTTAAGGAGTCCACATGCACTCCTCTTCTTAATTTTAAGGAGTCCACATGCACTCTTCTTCTTAATTTTAAGGAGTCCACATGCACTCTCCTTCTTAATTTTAAGGAGTCCACATGCACTCTTCTTAATTTTAAGGAGTCCACATGCACTCTTCTTAATTTTAAGGAGTCCACATGCACTCTTCTTAATTTTAAGGAGTCCACATGCACTCTTCTTCTTCTTAATTTTAAGGAGTCCACATGCACTCTCCTTCTTCTTAATTTTAAGGAGTCCACATGCACTCTTCTTCTTCTTAATTTTAAGGAGTCCACATGCACTCTTCTTCTTCTTAATTTTAAGGAGTCCACATGCACTCTTCTTCTTCATTTTAAGGAGTCCACATGCACTCTTCTTAATTTTAAGGAGCCCACATGCACTTTTCTTCTTAATTTTAAGGAGTCCACATGCACTCTTCTTCATCATTTTAAGGAGTCCACATGCGCTCTTCTTCTTAATTTTAAGGAGTCCACATGCACTCTTCTTCTTAATTTTAAGGAGTCCACATGCACTCTTCTTCTTCATTTTAAGGAGTCCACATGCGCTCTTCTTCTTAATTTTAAGGAGTCCACATGCACTCTTCTTAATTTTAAGGAGTCCACATGCACTCTTCTTAATTTTAAGGAGTCCACATGCACTCTTCTTCTTCTTAATTTTAAGGAGTCCACATGCACTCTCCTTCTTCTTAATTTTAAGGAGTCCACATGCACTCTTCTTCTTCTTAATTTTAAGGAGTCCACATGCACTCTTCTTCTTCTTAATTTTAAGGAGTCCACATGCACTCTTCTTCTTCTTAATTTTAAGGAGTCCACATGCACTCTTCTTCTTCTTAATTTTAAGGAGTCCACATGCACTCTTCTTCTTCTTAATTTTAAGGAGTCCACATGCACTCTTCTTCTTCATTTTAAGGAGTCCACATGCACTCTTCTTAATTTTAAGGAGCCCACATGCACTTTTCTTCTTAATTTTAAGGAGTCCACATGCACTCTTCTTCATCATTTTAAGGAGTCCACATGCGCTCTTCTTCTTAATTTTAAGGAGTCCACATGCACTCTTCTTCTTAATTTTAAGGAGTCCACATGCACTCTTCTTCTTCATTTTAAGGAGTCCACATGCGCTCTTCTTCTTAATTTTAAGGAGTCCACATGCGCTCTTCTTCTTCATTTTAAGGAGTCCACATGCACTCTTCTTCTTAATTTTAAGGAGTCCACATGCACTCTTCTTCTTAATTTTAAGGAGTCCACATGCACTCTCCTTCTTCATTTTAAGGAGTCCACATGCACTCTTCTTCTTCATTTTAAGGAGTCCACATGCACTCTTCTTCTTCATTTTAAGGAGTCCACATGCACTCTTCTTCTTCATTTTAAGGAGTCCACATGCGCTCTTCTTCTTAATTTTAAGGAGTCCACATGCACTCTTCTTCTTCATTTTAAGGAGTCCACATGCACTCTTCTTCTTAATTTTAAGGAGTCCACATGCACTCTTCTTCTTAATTTTAAGGAGTCCACATGCACTCTCCTTCTTCATTTTAAGGAGTCCACATGCACTCTTCTTCTTCATTTTAAGGAGTCCACATGCACTCTTCTTCTTCATTTTAAGGAGTCCACATGCACTCTTCTTCTTCATTTTAAGGAGTCCACATGCACTCTTCTTCTTCATTTTAAGGAGTCCACATGCACTCTTCTTCTTCATTTTAAGGAGTCCACATGCACTCTTCTTCTTCATTTTAAGGAGTCCACATGCGCTCTTCTTCTTCATTTTAAGGAGTCCACATGCGCTCTTCTTCTTCATTTTAAGGAGTCCACATGCACTCTTCTTCTTCATTTTAAGGAGTCCACATGCACTCTTCTTCTTCATTTTAAGGAGTCCACATGCACTCTTCTTCTTCATTTTAAGGAGTCCACATGCACTCTTCTTCTTCATTTTAAGGAGTCCACATGCACTCTTCTTCTTCATTTTAAGGAGTCCACATGCACTCTTCTTCATTTTAAGGAGTTCACATGCACTCTTCTTCATTTTAAGGAGTCCACATGCACTCCTCTTCATTTTTAGGGGGAGGGCTAGGGGAGTCCATTCGCAATCTGTATATTTCATTTTGAGGACTTCAAGCCTTGCATATTCATTATGATAGAAAACTATTGCACAATACTACAATATCTGCTGGTGTGATGATTGACATATACTAACCTCACCTAACATTGAAATGGCAGGGAAATGGCACAGAACACATATTTGTTTTTGAAGCACTCCCTGCCTTGTTGCTGGACCTCTGGAGCAGCATCTTTATCTTCAGACCCTTGCAAAGCCTTTTGCTTTTAGTTACAGGTCACTTTATCACATCCGTTGGATTGTTTGCCTTGATCTGGTTATTCCTTTTACATAGATTTTTTGGGGGGGCAAATTACTAGTGGAAGTTCCATCCCCAGACCAAATCCCAGCTTCTTGTTGACTTTTTATTTGCAAATAGCTATAGCAGAGATGGCACGCGGCATCTCTCCCTGTTGACCCAGTGGCTGGAATGACCCTGTTTACCCCACAGCCATTCAATACTGTAATATACTGTATGGTGGTGTGGGGTAAAGTATTACTCCAGGCAACAGAGCAAAGCTGGATGTGGTCGGTGTTAAATTCAGCAGCAGCATTTAGCAGCAATTTGGAAGGGGTGGGGTACTTGGATTTTATAATAGCCATGTGTAAGCTCCTAATTTATTCTGTGGGAGGTGCAGTGATACAAAAATTGTTGGGCAGAAAAACTGAAAAGGGCGATAAGAAAGCAATACACAGAAGGTGGAGGGGGCCACAGAACTGGGTTGGTCAAGTATGATATGCGGAAAAAAAGATGCTCAGGGGCGTTTCTACAGTATGTGACTGTGTTAGACAACAGGCTAAATAACAGTATGCAACAAAAAAACAAACCTTCACCCTAAATATGAGCCCATGTTGTATGTTTCCCCTACCCTGTACATACAGATTGCCTATGTTAAAAATCATCCTACTGCATTTTTTGAGCCTTTAAACATCAAGGATGATGGCCCATGGAGTCTCAAGGCTGCCTGCAGAATGCAGCAAGGAAGTGTCTTCTGACTATGCCGCTCTGCATTCTGGGATTGCTGTCCATTTCCTAACCCCAGCTCTACTCTGTCTGTGCAGGGCACAGCTATAACCCCCTATAGCCTATAGCCCCCTGGACTTTTCACGCTTTTCCTCTCCTCAGTATGTGATGCTTCTAAAGCAAGATGGTGGCGCCGTACTCCTGGACAGAGTTGCAAGGCTACCTAGATATTATCATGAATTAAAAGAGGCATGGAATTACTGAATATGGATGTAAGATTGCCTTTTCTTACTTACGGCCTTATTTATCAAGGGATAGCGCCAGGTAGTGTCTCACTAGCGCCAGGTACCGCCAGCTAACGGCGGCTACCAAATCAAGTACGCCCGGCGGCGGCAGTCACAATGACGCATTTATCACGCTAAATGAGGCTAGCGCCGGCGAGAGCGTCAGCTAGCGCGGGATTCATCATGTAGCCGACTGCAACGAACAGCGCCGCTGCTAATCCCATCACAGCGACAGGTATGACCTGGCGCTCCCTGGCGTTGTCCAATGCATTTCAATGGAGCAATCTTTAAATAATCATAATTAATTGCTATTAATGTTATTTTTTTTTTTTTTTTTTAATGTCAAAATTCTGTGACCAAGTTAAAAAAAAAAAATAAATTGTGCAGAATTGATATTACAGGTCTGATATTCATGTATTCATATTACAAAATGTTTAGAAAAACTTGTATAATTTTTACATAAAAAAAAAAGGTTGTTTGGGGGTTAAAAACTACTTTACACACATCGCCGCCAGCGCTCTGGGGTTTAAACCAGGAATTCACAGCGCGAGAAATTTTTGAGCGTGATTTGTTAATGAATCTGCAGCAAGCCGTTCGCTCTGGCCATTCGCTGTCAGGCGCACCCATACAACGCGGAACCTGTGAAACAGCGACCCCTAACCCCGTATTCAACATTACCGCACACCGACTGAGTCGCTGTCAACAAGCAAACCCCGGCCAAGCACAGCGAAAACTAGCTGGCGCTGTGAAAATCACGCTACTGGCGCTCATCTGTCGCTACCTGGCGCTATTAATGAATCGGCCTCTAAGTGTATTCACTGTTGCACGTGTTCACTAGTGTGTGGTTATGTTATATGTTGCACATTTACAATAGACAGTAACATTAAGGGTCCATTCACACCAGGGGAATTGCGCTTTCAAGGCAAGCGCCCTGTAATCGCAAAAAAATGTAAGTCTATAGGGCATTTTACATATGTAAAATCAGAAATAATAAAAGTACTAAGCACTAAATCTTTCTAGGGCAACTTCCAACCTGTCAATTAACTTTAAGTTGCTATGAATAGTGCTCTTGGTATAGGTGCACAGAAGAAACCTGTTCTGGACTACACCACCAGCTAATGTACCAATAAAGCCTTAGCAGAAGTCTTTCGTCATTAATCTCCTTTTACAGTACTTTAAATTCACTCAAAGACACCAATCACTTTGTTTTCTGACAATACCAGTCATTGTTTTAACAACTCCAAGATGCAAGATACAAGTTCTGCTAATACGGTGATAGAAGGGAATTAAAAAGCAATTTAATAAAAACAAAACTTCATGCACTTACAAAAGGCCATAGGTATACAGCATTAATGTTGCATGCAGCACTTTGCAAAACACAATGCATTGATGTAAAAGGGCCTATTTACTTTAATAACATTGGAGAAGGCAGTAAGGACCAGAGGACAATAAGAAGAAGACAATGACACTTCTGTGGCAGCAGAGCTAAAAGGGGCAAATGATGTGGCATGAGACATGACACAAACCAAAGAGGCCCACTGTCACCAGGGGTTCACATAGACCTGAAGTCAATCCTGCTTACTAAAACGTAAAAGTTGCCTCCTGTATTTCAATAGGCTACAGACATGCCCTGCCTTTTGGTTATATGTGACCTGTAAGATCACAGAAGACACCATCATCATCTTTCTGTAAGGGGGCACCAGGACACAACATTATTGTGATACCACTTCATCTTTAGCTTACTCCTTCTCCAACATTACCTTAATTCTCATTTTCTTCTTGCTTTCCCTGTATCTAGCTGTTTTCCCTCCATCTTTCTCTCTTACCTCATCCCTTCTTCATATTTATAGTTTACTACCATCTCCCTTTTGCACATTTCTTCCATCTTTCATTGGTCACTTACCTTCATCTTCCTCTCTTTTCAATTCTCCTGCATGTTATGCTCTTTTCACATTTTCTGAGTAGTCTTCTTTTTTCACTATTCCTTCTTTGTGTCCTTTACACAGACCCTCCTTTTCTACATTCTTTGTTCTCTCTTTCTACCTTTCTTTATCTCTACCTAGGTGTTCTATCATTCTTTCCTCTTCTTTATGTGCTTCACCTATCTTTCATTGTCACTTTATTTCCTGCTTTTCCTCCATCTCTTGCTTTTCTGCACCCCCACCTGTCATTCGGTTTCAGAATTCCGTCCATCTCTTACACTCTTCTATGAGGCAGATTCATTAACAGCGGCAGGTAGCGACAGTTGAGCGACTGTAGCGGCATTTTCAGAGCGCCCGCTAGTAGTCGCTGTGCTTGGCCGTTGTTCGGTAGTTGATAGCGACTCAGTCGGTTTGCTGTAATGTTGAATATTGGGTGAGGAGTCGCTATTTGACAGGTTCCGCGCTGTATGGGAGCGCATGATAGCGACTGGCCCTAGCGACCGGCTCCCACCATATTCATTAACAAATCACGCTCAAAAAATTCTCGCGCTGTAAAATGCATGTTTAAACCCCAGAGCGCTGGCGGCGATGGGTTAAAAGTATTTTTTTAACCCCCAAACAACCATATTTTTGGAAACCAAAAAAATCAAGTTTTTAAAATAATTTTGTAATATGAAGACATTAATATCAGACCTGTAATATCAATTCTGTACATTTTTTTAATTTTTTTTACCTTAAAAAAATTATTTAAAATGGCAGAAGTGGTCACAGGATTTTTCACATTTAAAAAAAAAAACAAAAAAAAAACATTAATAACAATTAATTATGAATATTTAAAGATTGTTCCATTGAAATGCATTGGAGAGCGCCAGGTAGCGAGAGGTCATACCTGTCGCTGTTCAAGGTCGGACGCTGGCGCTGTGGAATAATGTTGAATGAGTGGCTATATGGCGCTATCTCAGTCGCTAAGCAGGATTGGCTTGATAAATGTGTGATTGTGGTGGGGAGCTGGCGTTCTCGTGGCGGGGCCCGTCATTACCGGCCGCTCACCAGTCGCTACCTGACGATTTCCCTTGTTAAATAAGGGCCTGTGTCTCTTTCACATTTTCTCCATCTCTGCCATTTTTCTTCCACTCTCTTGGCATCTGCCTCTGTGTATGTACACGTGTGTGTGTTTGGGGGTACTACTCTTTGGCTTGCTTGGCTAAATAGGGGGCATTTTGATCCCTTGATTCTTGCTTAATTAGTCTTACATGGGTCTCTCTTTTGACTATGCTGGGGTCTGGCATAGGGTGACATTACTGCTTGATCAGCCCTGGCTACAGATAAAAAAAAACAAAACCCTCTCTGAAATAAAATGCTTTATAAGTGGATGGATTTTGCCATATACCTGGAGCCATCCAGTCCAGTAAGTGCGCAGCATGGTTTATTACTCTTAAACTGGAAAGCCAAAACGCATAGAATTACCAGAGCATATTGTATGACGCCTGAATAAACCTGTATAACGTTCCTATGTTTTATTACTCAGCATCTGTTAAAGCTGCCCTTTTCCAATATGTCCTCTGGGTATTAATGCTTTAATTCCATAATCCAGTGCTGTAGCCATATCATTACATCAGAATGAAAACAAACCTTTGTCAAGTTCAAGTAATAAAAGAATAACTCAGGAATGAAATTGATCTTTTTTACTAGTGACAACTGGTTACCGTATAAGTCCCAGAATTAACATTAGACTGTGTGTTTTAACAATTTTAGTAGTCCTTTATATTTTGCCCCTCAAGCTAAGCATTTAGCGATCCCTTCAATTTATTTACTGTATCCATCTAGAGAGCTTTGCTCTTGAGGTGATTGATTAAAATGTTTTCTGTCGATCCAATTCATTGACGTAATAAGAATACCACGTGACTGTGTAAATGTAGCAGACGATGGAGCACGCAGCAATTTCATCAGGACGAGCCTCGGCTTGGAGCTGTCAGCAGTGTGCAGCTGAGCACTGAGCATGTCTCTGAGGAGCAGCCTGCAAGCTGCTCATTATGCACAAAGGCAGCGGATGGATGAGAACCACGGCAGACAAAGCATCCCTTCTTGCAGAGCAGTATGAACAGATTTTTTTCTCAATATAAACCCTTTCTTCACATGTTGCTGAAATGACTCGTATGCTGGATAAGACCTATTTCTAAACAAGATGGGGAACCAGGATGGCAAGCTAAAAAAAGCCTCTGCTGATGTGCAGGAGAGAGCCGATCCTAGGCCTGATGATGGAGAGAATACAAGAAAGGGAGGCAGAAAGGCCCATGGAAAACGCAGTGATCAGTCTGGGAAAAAACGAAGCAAGTCTGAGTCCAGAGCTTCTGTATTTTCCAATTTGAGGATAAGGAAAACACTCTCCAGGTCTAAAGATGGTACGTGTGATTCAAAAGAAGATGTCCTGGGAGGACAACGGCTGCCCGTGGAGGAGATGGACAGCACCCTTTCCATTGCCACCAAAACGCCAGAAATTAGCATCTCAGCAGATGAAGGAGGCCTCTCGGATACAGATGCTGATCATTTCGTCTACAAATCGGAGACAGCGCCTGCAGCCCATGAGACACAGGAGGGACAAAAGACCAGTTCAGGATCTGACACAGATATATACAGCTTTCATTCCGCTACAGAACAAGATGATCTGCTATCAGATATACAGCAAGCAATTAGGATGCAGTTCTCACAGGAAGGATGCTGTGAAACTGAAGTCGAAAATCGGTCTAAAATTTTTCCGGGACAGCTTACAAGTTCTCACACATTATTCTGGGATGTCGGAGAACAATTCATTACATCTAATAAAGAAACAGTGGCTGTAAATTCATCTGATGAGAAAAACCCTGCCAATAATATATTTAGTAAAGGATCCCCTAAGACTGTTAGTAAAGAAAATCATTTGGAAAAACAGTCAGATGATCTACCAATAATACCGAATGGGATTGACCATTTCTCTTCTACTCTTGAGAAAATTTCCCATATTACCAGTACATCTGACAACAGACATGAAGAGACTAAACATCTTATAATAAGTAAGCTGGATGATGACGTTGATAAGATCAATGAACAATGTGATTTAATATCTGAGAAACATGTTGAAGCTACATTTCCAGCTACTGAATCCCCTGACAACTATATCCATCCACATCCTGCAGTTGAAACTGCCAAGAACTCTTCGGACTACCCCCCTAGCACACCAACACACATTACCCATTTTCACCAAAATCATTTATTAAAAGACTTTAGTGTAGGAGTTAAGTCATCCAGCAGCTTGATAGGGATAAACAACCGATCTTCAGACTGGACAAACCAACTAGTTAAAGCACAAAATAAAAACCTGGCCAACAGAAGCTCACCTGATATTTTGTTGTATGGATCGAGAGATAGTAGTAAACCTGGGAAATCTGCAAATGTCCCTGCATCTTCATTAAGTTACCCCAGCATACTCACAGGTAAGAAA
The DNA here is from genome assembly GCA_027917425.1 of Gastrophryne carolinensis. NCBI lineage: Eukaryota > Metazoa > Chordata > Amphibia > Anura > Microhylidae > Gastrophryne > Gastrophryne carolinensis. The sequence goes on from CM051237.1 coordinate 314,026,492, forward strand.
AACAGCATTCATTGACTGTATAACAAATGGTCTTTTTCTACCTTTAAAGCTTTTTACTTTATGGCACCCACATAGCCTAGAGGGTTTAGGCAACAGTAGCCATCAGGACAGGAGGGCTACTACAGTATGCGGCCAAGGGGCCCAGCTATGAAGAGAGGACCACCTAATGGCCACCTTGACCTGAGACCCGCAGGCTACCACACTACTGGTAGCGTTGATGATAAATAAGGGTGTCTGCCCTCCCCCAGGCTGGTTTGAATTAGGACCCTAGGGGGGCAGACTACATCAAGCTTATAATGTGTCTGGGGCCCTCATAAACCTATAATGTCAAGGCTGGGCCTGGTCTGGTTTTCAGTTTCCTCTACGCCCTACATAATAATAAAATAAGCCTGGACATCTTGGGGACAGAGGTCCAGTTCAAACTAAGGACCCAACTATCACATGTATAGTTTGTACCCAGCCTCTAATGTGCCTGAACCCCCATAACATATAATGTGATGTCTAGACCCCTAGCCCCTAGAGTTTTTATTTTCTATACGGTCTGTCTGGATTTTGAGGTAAGCCTGGTTGCCTTGGGGTCAGAGGCTCAGTTTAAACTGAGGGCAAAGCCATTACACATTGGTTATGAGGGGGGGCTAGACATTGCTGCTGTATGGGGCCCAAAAATTTCAGAAGGCAGCCCTAGGTTAAGCCATAGGTGTGGTTTGGAATATGTTTTCCCTTTGAAAACATTTCTTCTTTTTTTTGTGCTCATTTTGGAGAGCTTCCTGGAATCTCTATACTGTTTTGACAACACCCTTTATTCTACTGTGAGCAAACCTGGGTGATGCAAAAGGAAAGGTATCATGTACAAATATTCATGATAGAGATGTGTGGCATCGATTAATACAATTCTTTCACTCACACCCTTGACTTGTGCATGGTGATTTATCCACCACAATATTGCTAAGGTTGTGGGTTTATATTAGAATGGATGAACAGATTAATCTTTTACTGCACAAATACGGAATGCTGAGCTTGGTTCCAACTTATCAGAAAAGTGGTGGTGGTGGTGTAAATGATGGTTAACGAATGTCCCTTGGTTGTGTGATTTTCTTCAGTCTATGGATAGCTTTGTTAGTTGCATATAGGGATGAGCGAATCGATCCGGACGAACCCGGATTCGATCCGAATTTCAGGAAAAATTCGATTCGGATCGAATCCGAATTTCCCCGCGATTCGATCACTCGAAGTTTTCCTTTAACATCCATTCATTTACATTTACAGGCATTCTAAGATGGCGGACGGGACATGTCTGGACATGTATCCCGCGCCAGTGCAAGCTGGGGCAGTCACATGCAGCCTATCAGCAGCCAGCAAGCCCGGTGACGTCACACAGCGGTATTTAACGGCGGCCATCTTGCTTTTCCTCATTTCTCTATTGCATTCGTGACAGACAGACAGAACGCTGTGTAGCTGAGGCAGTTAGACAGGCTGGAGACAGGGACAGACAGGGACAGGCAGGAGACAGGCAGGAGACAGACAGGAGACAGACAGAAAGCCAGGGAAAGGTAGGAAAAACGGAGCTGGCTGACAGGGAGATTTTTTTTTTTCATCCAGCCTTTGTTAGCGTTTTCAGGCTGCTTATAGTAACTAACTGTGCATATATACTGAACTGATCTTAAGTCTGCTGTGAGGCATCCCATTCTGTGACTAAAGCAGCCTCTGTTTAAGACCATATAAGCATTTGCTCTTATCATATTTGAAATTAGGCCTGATAAAGACACTTTTGCTGGCCAAAGCACTACTGGACCCTGCCAGGTCCATTCCTGCCCAGGGCATCCCATTCTGTGACTACAGCAGCCTCTGTTTAAGACCATATAAGCATTTGCTCTTATCATATTTGAAATTAGCCTGATAAAGACACTTTTGCTGGCCAAAGCACTACTGGACCCTGCCAGGTCCATTCCTGCCCAGGGCATCCCATTCTGTGACTAAAGCAGCCTCTGTTTAAGACCATATAAGCATTTGCTCTTATCATATTTGAAATTAGGCCTGATAAAGACACTTTTGCTGGCCAAAGCACTACTGGACCCTGCCAGGTCCATTCCTGCCCGGGGCATCCCATTCTGTGACTACAGCAGCCTCTGTTTAAGACCATATAAGCATTTGCTCTTATCATATTTGAAATTAGCCTGATAAAGACACTTTTGCTGGCCAAAGCACTACTGGACCCTGCCAGGTCCATTCCTGCCCAGGGCATCCCATTCTGTGACTAAAGCAGCCTCTGTTTAAGACCATATAAGCATTTGCTCTTATCATATTTGAAATTAGGCCTGATAAAGACACTTTTGCTGGCCAAAGCACTACTGGACCCTGCCAGGTCCATTCCTGCCCAGGGCATCCCATTCTGTGACTACAGCAGCCTCTGTTTAAGACCATATAAGCATTTGCTCTTATCATATTTGAAATTAGGCCTGATAAAGACACTTTTGCTGGCCAAAGCACTACTGGACCCTGCCAGGTCCATTCCTGCCCGGGGCATCCCATTCTGTGACTACAGCAGCCTCTGTTTAAGACCATATAAGCATTTGCTCTTATCATATTTGAAATTAGGCCTGATAAAGACACTTTTGCTGGCCAAAGCACTACTGGACCCTGCCAGGTCCATTCCTGCCCAGGGCATCCCATTCTGTGACTAAAGCAGCCTCTGTTTAAGACCATATAAGCATTTGCTCTTATCATATTTGAAATTAGGCCTGATAAAGACACTTTTGCTGGCCAAAGCACTACTGGACCCTGCCAGGTCCATTCCTGCCCAGGGCATCCCATTCTGTGACTACAGCAGCCTCTGTTTAAGACCATATAAGCATTTGCTCTTATCATATTTGAAATTAGCCTGATAAAGACACTTTTGCTGGCCAAAGCACTACTGGACCCTGCCAGGTCCATTCCTGCCCAGGGCATCCCATTCTGTGACTAAAGCAGCCTCTGTTTAAGACCATATAAGCATTTGCTCTTATCATATTTGAAATTAGGCCTGATAAAGACACTTTTGCTGGCCAAAGCACTACTGGACCCTGCCAGGTCCATTCCTGCCCAGGGCATCCCATTCTGTGACTACAGCAGCCTCTGTTTAAGACCATATAAGCATTTGCTCTTATCATATTTGAAATTAGGCCTGATAAAGACACTTTTGCTGGCCAAAGCACTACTGGACCCTGCCAGGTCCATTCCTGCCCGGGGCATCCCATTCTGTGACTACAGCAGCCTCTGTTTAAGACCATATAAGCATTTGCTCTTATCATATTTGAAATTAGGCCTGATAAAGACACTTTTGCTGGCCAAAGCACTACTGGACCCTGCCAGGTCCATTCCTGCCCGGGGCATCCCATTCTGTGACTACAGCAGCCTCTGTTTAAGACCATATAAGCATTTGCTCTTATCATATTTGAAATTAGGCCTGATAAAGACACTTTTGCTGGCCAAAGCACTACTGGACCCTGCCAGGTCCATTCCTGCCCGGTGCATCCCATTCTGTGACTACAGCAGCCTCTGTTTAAGACCATATAAGCATTTGCTCTTATCATATTTGAAATTAGGCCTGATAAAGACACTTTTGCTGGCCAAAGCACTACTGGACCCTGCCAGGTCCATTCCTGCCCAGGGCATCCCATTCTGTGACTACAGCAGCCTCTGTTTAAGACCATATAAGCATTTGCTCTTATCATATTTGAAATTAGGCCTGATAAAGACACTTTTGCTGGCCGAAGCACTACTGGACCCTGCCAGGTCGATTCCTGTTGGGGCATCCCATTCTGTGACTAAAGCAGCCTCTGTTTAAGACCATATAAGCATTTGCTCTTATCATATTTGAAATTAGGCCTGATAAAGACACTTTTGCTGGCCAAAGCACTACTGGACCCTGCCAGGTCGATTCCTGTTGGGGCATCCCATTCTGTGACTAAAGCAGCCTCTGTTTAAGACCATATAAGCATTTGCTCTTATCATATTTGAAATTAGCCTGATAAAGACACTTTTGCTGGCCAAAGCACTACTGGACCCTGCCAGGTCCATTCCTGCCCAGGGCATCCCATTCTGTGACTAAAGCAGCCTCTGTTTAAGACCATATAAGCATTTGCTCTTATCATATTTGAAATTAGGCCTGATAAAGACACTTTTGCTGGCCAAAGCACTACTGGACCCTGCCAGGTCCATTCCTGCCCGGGGCATCCCATTCTGTGACTACAGCAGCCTCTGTTTAAGACCATATAAGCATTTGCTCTTATCATATTTGAAATTAGCCTGATAAAGACACTTTTGCTGGCCAAAGCACTACTGGACCCTGCCAGGTCCATTCCTGCCCGGGGCATCCCATTCTGTGACTACAGCAGCCTCTGTTTAAGACCATATAAGCATTTGCTCTTATCATATTTGAAATTAGCCTGATAAAGACACTTTTGCTGGCCAAAGCACTACTGGACCCTGCCAGGTCCATTCCTGCCCAGGGCATCCCATTCTGTGACTAAAGCAGCCTCTGTTTAAGACCATATAAGCATTTGCTCTTATCATATTTGAAATTAGGCCTGATAAAGACACTTTTGCTGGCCAAAGCACTACTGGACCCTGCCAGGTCCATTCCTGCCCGGGGCATCCCATTCTGTGACTACAGCAGCCTCTGTTTAAGACCATATAAGCATTTGCTCTTATCATATTTGAAATTAGCCTGATAAAGACACTTTTGCTGGCCAAAGCACTACTGGACCCTGCCAGGTCCATTCCTGCCCAGGGCATCCCATTCTGTGACTAAAGCAGCCTCTGTTTAAGACCATATAAGCATTTGCTCTTATCATATTTGAAATTAGGCCTGATAAAGACACTTTTGCTGGCCAAAGCACTACTGGACCCTGCCAGGTCCATTCCTGCCCAGGGCATCCCATTCTGTGACTACAGCAGCCTCTGTTTAAGACCATATAAGCATTTGCTCTTATCATATTTGAAATTAGGCCTGATAAAGACACTTTTGCTGGCCAAAGCACTACTGGACCCTGCCAGGTCCATTCCTGCCCGGTGCATCCCATTCTGTGACTACAGCAGCCTCTGTTTAAGACCATATAAGCATTTGCTCTTATCATATTTGAAATTAGGCCTGATAAAGACACTTTTGCTGGCCAAAGCACTACTGGACCCTGCCAGGTCCATTCCTGCCCAGGGCATCCCATTCTGTGACTACAGCAGCCTCTGTTTAAGACCATATAAGCATTTGCTCTTATCATATTTGAAATTAGGCCTGATAAAGACACTTTTGCTGGCCAAAGCACTACTGGACCCTGCCAGGTCGATTCCTGTTGGGGCATCCCATTCTGTGACTAAAGCAGCCTCTGTTTAAGACCATATAAGCATTTGCTCTTATCATATTTGAAATTAGGCCTGATAAAGACACTTTTGCTGGCCAAAGCACTACTGGACCCTGCCAGGTCGATTCCTGTTGGGGCATCCCATTCTGTGACTAAAGCAGCCTCTGTTTAAGACCATATAAGCATTTGCTCTTATCATATTTGAAATTAGCCTGATAAAGACACTTTTGCTGGCCAAAGCACTACTGGACCCTGCCAGGTCCATTCCTGCCCAGGGCATCCCATTCTGTGACTACAGCAGCTTCTGTTTAAGACCATATAAGCATTTGCTCTTATCATATTTGAAATTAGGCCTGATAAAGACACTTTTGCTGGCCAAAGCACTACTGGACCCTGCCAGGTCCATTCCTGCCCAGGGCATCCCATTCTGTGACTACAGCAGCCTCTGTTTAAGACCATATAAGCATTTGCTCTTATCATATTTGAAATTAGGCCTGATAAAGACACTTTTGCTGGCCAAAGCACTACTGGACCCTGCCAGGTCGATTCCTGCCCGGGGCATCCCATTCTGTGACTACAGCAGCCTCTGTTTAAGACCATATAAGCATTTGCTCTTATCATATTTGAAATTAGCCTGATAAAGACACTTTTGCTGGCCAAAGCACTACTGGACCCTGCCAGGTCCATTCCTGCCCAGGGCATCCCATTCTGTGACTAAAGCAGCCTCTGTTTAAGACCATATAAGCATTTGCTCTTATCATATTTGAAATTAGGCCTGATAAAGACACTTTTGCTGGCCAAAGCACTACTGGACCCTGCCAGGTCCATTCCTGCCCAGGGCATCCCATTCTGTGACTACAGCAGCCTCTGTTTAAGACCATATAAGCATTTGCTCTTATCATATTTGAAATTAGGCCTGATAAAGACACTTTTGCTGGCCAAAGCACTACTGGACCCTGCCAGGTCCATTCCTGCCCGGGGCATCCCATTCTGTGACTACAGCAGCCTCTGTTTAAGACCATATAAGCATTTGCTCTTATCATATTTGAAATTAGGCCTGATAAAGACACTTTTGCTGGCCAAAGCACTACTGGACCCTGCCAGGTCCATTCCTGCCCAGGGCATCCCATTCTGTGACTAAAGCAGCCTCTGTTTAAGACCATATAAGCATTTGCTCTTATCATATTTGAAATTAGGCCTGATAAAGACACTTTTGCTGGCCAAAGCACTACTGGACCCTGCCAGGTCCATTCCTGCCCAGGGCATCCCATTCTGTGACTAAAGCAGCCTCTGTTTAAGACCATATAAGCATTTGCTCTTATCATATTTGAAATTAGGCCTGATAAAGACACTTTTGCTGGCCAAAGCACTACTGGACCCTGCCAGGTCGATTCCTGCCCGGGGCATCCCATTCTGTGACTACAGCAGCCTCTGTTTAAGACCATATAAGCATTTGCTCTTATCATATTTGAAATTAGCCTGATAAAGACACTTTTGCTGGCCAAAGCACTACTGGACCCTGCCAGGTCCATTCCTGCCCAGGGCATCCCATTCTGTGACTACAGCAGCCTCTGTTTAAGACCATATAAGCATTTGCTCTTATTATATTTATATTATAAGACACTTTTGCTGGGCATAGGCTTACTGCTGCCTGCCAGGTGCACTTCTGTTGAGGCATCCCATTCTGTAACATAGCATACCCCTCTTTATTTACACTAAGCAGCTCTCTTATTTACACTAAGCAGGCCTGTTGGAGGCTGAGTGTTACTGCTCACTTTTGGTGTGCATTATATTCTGTTTCATATAGACCCACCGCTGCCCGGGGTTTTTTTAAATATCACCTACTACCACGCCAGTTAGACTATGTCGGGCAGACAAGTGCCTGGAAGTGAAAAGAGGAGTGGCAGAGGCCAAGATTCCGCAGGCAGAGCTCGCATCAGACTGGGGGCCAGTAGCAGCAGGAGTCACGCTGAGAGACCTAATCTGCCAGTATCTGCTAGCGGTCGGGTCTCCACCAGTAACGCATCTGCCGTGGTAGATTGGTTGACGCGCTCATCAACAACATCATCACAACTTACGTCTGAGACCCCCAGTCTAGGGTCGGTAGGTTCCTCTGACACAACCCTGAGTTGGCATGCCCCGAGAGCAGTCCCTGTCCTCCCATTGCCTCTGGTCTACGCCGTTCCCTCCCCCAGCGACGTATCCTATGCTTTGGGTTCAGCTCCACTCTTTAGTGAGGAGGACCATCAGATAGAGGACAGTCAGCAGCTACTGCCCAGCCAAGAAATGGAGGTGGCTTCTTTAGCTAGGCAGACAAATAGTGATGTGGACAGTGTCGTGGGTGCTGCGAGCGTTCCAGCTCCTGCGCCAGACACTGTTGACGAATCCACGAACATCAGTGACGTACAGCCACAACTCGGTGATGATGATGATGATGACGATGAAGCCGATCGCACTTGGGAGCCGGGTGATGAAGGGGCTTCATCGTCATCATCAGGAGAAGAGGGGTGCAGGTTGCCCCGGAGTCAGCAGCTGAGGCAGCAAGGTGGTAGCAGTCAGTATGGGGGCACAATTCCAAAGGCTGGAGCCAGCCGGGGCCGGGGCCGGGGTAGAGCACCTGCTGTGCGGCAGTCTACCTTATCGGGAGGTAGTGGAGCAGGGGTTCCTGGAGTTGGCAACAGCAGCAGTGAATCAGTGAGGCCAGGGGGTGGGAAAAGTAGCTACTCGGCAGTGTGGCAGTTTTTCCTGAGGCATCCGCAGGAGGGTAACATGGCCACATGCAAGATATGTAGGCAAAAGGTGAAGCGTGGCCAGGGTCCAAATGTTGGCACCACGGCCCTGCGTCAACATATGATGCGTCACCATAAAACGACCTGGGAGAACCGAGGCTCCCAAGGGGTGGTCCAGTCTGCTTCCTCACCAAGTGAGCTCCCAATTTCTGCCAGCCAAGGCTCCAGCACCTCAGCCGAAGGCAGCTGTGCGTCATACCCATCCTCTGTTGCTCCTGCTCCTCCTCCTCCAAGTCATGCATCCCGCCAGCAATCCATCAGCGAAGCCATGTCCAAGAGACAGCAGTATGCGCCCACTCATCCTACGGCGCAGAAGCTGAATGTGCTCCTGTCCAAGTTGCTGGTGCTGCAGTCGCTCCCTTTTCAGGTGGTGGAATCTGCACCTTTCAGAGAACTGATGGCTTGTGCCGAGCCGAGGTGGAGAGTCCCAAGCCGTCATTTCTTTGCCAAGAAGGCAGTACCAGCGCTGCACACTTTTGTTGAACAGAAGGTGGGCCAGTCCTTGAGCCTGTCGGTGTGTAGCAAAATACATGGCAGCGCCGACATCTGGAGCTGTAACTACGGTCAGGGGCAGTACATGTCGTTTACGGCCCACTGGGTGAATGTGGTCCCTTTGCAGCAGCAACTTGGACAGGTCACGCCGCTTCGGCCTCCGCGCTCTCTGCCCATTGGGCCTGTGACACCGTGCGACTCGGCCTCCTCATCCTCCGCCATCTCCTCACCCTCCACTGTAGGCTCAAGTCTCAGTGCCCCTCCAGTCTACCATGTGTGCAGGGCACGGAGGTGTCACGCAGTGCTTCACATGGTTTGTCTTGGCGAACGGAGTCACACAGGGGAGGAACTGCTTAAATGTATTCATCAGGAAATCCAAACATGGCTTACTCCGAGAAAACTTAAAATGGGAATCATGGTTACCGACAATGGGAAGAACATTTTGTCTGCGCTGCGCCAAGGAAGCCTGACCCATGCCCCCTGCATGGCTCACGTCTTCAATCTGGTTGTCAAGCGGTTTCTGAAGTGTTCCCCCCATCTGCAGGACATCCTAACAACTTCACGGAAACTTTGCATGCACTTCAGCCACTCCTACACCGCCAAACACACCCTTCTTGAGCTACAGCGTCAGAATGGTATCCCCCAACATAGTCTGATTTGCGATGTTTCCACCCGTTGGAATTCCACCCTTCACATGTTGGACCGATTATATGAACAGAGAAAAGCCATCACGGATTTCCTGATGATCCAAGCAGATAGGGGGACTCCCCTGTGTAACTTCAATGTCAACCAGTGGCAGCTCATACGTGACACCTGCCGTTTGCTCAGGCCCTTTGAGGAAGCCACTTTATTTGTCAGTCGGCAGGATTACGGGATGAACGACGTGATTCCACTGCTTCATGTACTACAGCACATGTTGGAAACCATGGCTGGTCAGGGCACTGGAGACATGGCGTTTACATCTTACGGCCACATGAACCCCGTTGGAGCTGAACTGGAGGAGGAGGAGGAGGAAGAGGAGGAGGAGGAGTTGCCCAGCGAAACACAGTTTAGGCTTGGCGAAATGGCTGGTTTATCTAGTCAGCGGACAGGAGAGGAGGAGCAGGAGCAGCCAGAGGAGCTAGAGGTTTTTGAGGAAGGAGAGACAGAGGACCCGGGCACACCGTGGCAGTATGCAGTGGAGATGGAGACAGGTAGTCCATCCGAGTCACTTGCGCAAATGGCACGAAGCATGCTCACATGCTTGCGTAGTGACCCCAGAATTGTTTCCATCTGTCGGCGGGATGACTTCTGGCTGTCCACCTTATTGGACCCTCGCTTCCGGCACAAAATGGGGGCATTTTTTAAACCCACCGAGAGGGAGGACAAACTCAACTACTACAAAGACATTCTACGTAGGCAGTTGGCCGATGCCTATCTGCGCCATGGTCCATACTCTCGCAGGTCTGACTCGAGGGGACCTCTGCGCTCACCTTCCACTGCCATGGCCGCTGGGGGGGTTGGCAGCAGCAGCAGCAGAAGCTCCATCAGCAGCAGCAGCCTCAGTCTTCAGTCGCTAATGAGTAGCTTTCTACACCCGCATAGTGAGGCTACTCATGAGCAGCAGGAAGACCTGGAGCAGGACCTGAACCAGCAGGTCATGTCATACTTTGACATGACCATGCCAACACACCTTGAGGATCCGCTGGACTTCTGGGCAGCCAAACTTGATTTGTGGCCGCAACTAGCAGAGTTTGCCCTGGAAAAGCTGTCCTGCCCGGCAAGTAGCGTGCCATCTGAGCGGGTGTTTAGTGCGGCGGGGGCCATAGTTACGGCGAGGAGAACTCGTCTGTCAACTAAAAATGTGGAGAGACTCACCTTTGTCAAAATGAATCAGGGATGGATCAGCCAGGATTTCCACCCACCAATGCCTGATGCATGCGACTAGATTCAGCATGGTGCCACGTTTTACACTTTCCAAATGGTGCAAAACATATTTATGTCTTTAGGCCATTTTTTGGGCTCCTGCTGCTGCTGCTGCCAACTCCTGCCAACTCCAGGGTGTGATTCATCCAATTTTTGGGCTCCTGAGGCCAACTCCAGTGTATATTTGGGCTCCTGCTGCTGCTGCTGCCAACTTCTGTCAACTCCAGGGTGTGATTCATCCAATTTTTGGGCTCCTGAGGCCAACTCCAGTGTATATTTGGGCTCCTGCTGCTGCTACTGTCAACTCCTGCCAACTCCAGGGTGTGATTCATCCAATTTTTGGGCTCCTGAGGCCAACTCCAGTGTATATTTGGGCTCCTGCTGCTGCTGCTGCCAACTTCTGCCAACTCCAGGGTGTGATTCATCCAATTTTTGGGCTCCTGAGGCCAACTCCAGTGTATATTTGGGCTCCTGCTGCTGCTGCTGCCAACTTCTGCCAACTCCAGGGTGTGATTCATCCAATTTTTGGGCTCCTGAGGCCAACTCCAGTGTATATTTGGGCTCCTGCTGCTGCTGCTGCCAACTTCTGCCAACTCCAGGGTGTGATTCATCCAATTTTTGGGCTCCTGAGGCCAACTCCAGTGTATATTTGGGCTCCTGCTGCTGCTACTGTCAACTCCTGCCAACTCCAGGGTGTGATTCATCCAATTTTTGGGCTCCTGAAGCCAACTCCAGTGTATATTTGGGCTCCTGCTGCTGCTGCTGCCAACTTCTGCCAACTCCAGGGTGTGATTCATCCAATTTTTGGGCTCCTGAGGCCAACTCCAGTGTATATTTGGGCTCCTGCTGCTGCTGCTGCCAACTTCTGCCAACTCCAGGGTGTGATTCATCCAATTTTTGGGCTCCTGAAGCCAACTCCAGTGTATATTTGGGCTCCTGCTGCTGCTGCTGCCAACTTCTGCCAACTCCAGGGTGTGATTCATCCAATTTTTGGGCTCCTGAGGCCAACTCCAGTGTATATTTGGGCTCCTGCTGCTGCTGCTGCCAACTTCTGCCAACTCCAGGGTGTGATTCATCCAATTTTTGGGCTCCTGAGGCCAACTCCAGTGTATATTTGGGCTCCTGCTGCTGCTACTGTCAACTCCTGCCAACTCCAGGGTGTGATTCATCCAATTTTTGGGCTCCTGAGGCCAACTCCAGTGTATATTTGGGCTCCTGCTGCTGCTGCTGCCAACTTCTGCCAACTCCAGGGTGTGATTCATCCAATTTTTGGGCTCCTGAGGCCAACTCCAGTGTATATTTGGGCTCCTGCTGCTGCTGCTGCCAACTTCTGCCAACTCCAGGGTGTGATTCATCCAATTTTTGGGCTCCTGAAGCCAACTCCAGTGTATATTTGGGCTTCTGCTGCTGCTGGTGTCAACTCCTGCCAACTCCAGGGTGTGATTCATCCAATTTTTGGGCTCCTGAAGCCAAATCCAGTGTATATTTGGGCTCCTGCTGCTGCTACTGTCAACTCCTGCCAACTCCAGGGTGTGATTCATCCAATTTTTGGGCTCCTGAGGCCAACTCCAGTGTATATTTGGGCTCCTGCTGCTGCTGCTGCCAACTTCTGCCAACTCCAGGGTGTGATTCATCCAATTTTTGGGCTCCTGAGGCCAACTCCAGTGTATATTTGGGCTCCTGCTGCTGCTACTGTCAACTCCTGCCAACTCCAGGGTGTGATTCATCCAATTTTTGGGCTCCTGAGGCCAACTCCAGTGTATATTTGGGCTCCTGCTGCTGCTGCTGCCAACTTCTGCCAACTCCAGGGTGTGATTCATCCAATTTTTGGGCTCCTGAGGCCAACTCCAGTGTATATTTGGGCTCCTGCTGCTGCTGCTGCCAACTTCTGCCAACTCCAGGGTGTGATTCATCCAATTTTTGGGCTCCTGAGGCCAACTCCAGTGTATATTTGGGCTCCTGCTGCTGCTGCTGCCAACTTCTGCCAACTCCAGGGTGTGATTCATCCAATTTTTGGGCTCCTGAGGCCAACTCCAGTGTATATTTGGGCTCCTGCTGCTGCTGCTGCCAACTTCTGCCAACTCCAGGGTGTGATTCATCCAATTTTTGGGCTCCTGAAGCCAACTCCAGTGTATATTTGGGCTCCTGCTGCTGCTGGTGTCAACTCCTGCCAACTCCAGGGTGTGATTCATCCAATTTTTGGGCTCCTGAAGCCAACTCCAGTGTATATTTGGGCTCCTGCTGCTGCTGCTGCCAACTTCTGCCAACTCCAGGGTGTGATTCATCCAATTTTTGGGCTCCTGAGGCCAACTCCAGTGTATATTTGGGCTCCTGCTGCTGCTACTGTCAACTCCTGCCAACTCCAGGGTGTGATTCATCCAATTTTTGGGCTCCTGAGGCCAACTCCAGTGTATATTTGGGCTCCTGCTGCTGCTGCTGCCAACTTCTGCCAACTCCAGGGTGTGATTCATCCAATTTTTGGGCTCCTGAGGCCAACTCCAGTGTATATTTGGGCTCCTGCTGCTGCTGCTGCCAACTTCTGCCAACTCCAGGGTGTGATTCATCCAATTTTTGGGCTCCTGAGGCCAACTCCAGTGTATATTTGGGCTCCTGCTGCTGCTGCTGCCAACTTCTGCCAACTCCAGGGTGTGATTCATCCAATTTTTGGGCTCCTGAGGCCAACTCCAGTGTATATTTGGGCTCCTGCTGCTGCTGCTGCCAACTTCTGCCAACTCCAGGGTGTGATTCATCCAATTTTTGGGCTCCTGAAGCCAACTCCAGTGTATATTTGGGCTCCTGCTGCTGCTGGTGTCAACTCCTGCCAACTCCAGGGTGTGATTCATCCAATTTTTGGGCTCCTGAAGCCAACTCCAGTGTATATTTGGGCTCCTGCTGCTGCTGCTGCCAACTTCTGCCAACTCCAGGGTGTGATTCATCCAATTTTTGGGCTCCTGAGGCCAACTACAGTGTATATTTGGGCTCCTGCTGCTGCTACTGTCAACTCCTGCCAACTCCAGGGTGTGATTCATCCAATTTTTGGGCTCCTGAGGCCAACTCCAGTGTATATTTGGGCTCCTGCTGCTGCTGCTGCCAACTTCTGCCAACTCCAGGGTGTGATTCATCCAATTTTTGGGCTCCTGAGGCCAACTCCAGTGTATATTTGGGCTCCTGCTGCTGCTGCTGCCAACTTCTGCCAACTCCAGGGTGTGATTCATCCAATTTTTGGGCTCCTGAAGCCAACTCCAGTGTATATTTGGGCTCCTGCTGCTGCTGGTGTCAACTCCTGCCAACTCCAGGGTGTGATTCATCCAATTTTTGGGCTCCTGAAGCCAACTCCAGTGTATATTTGGGCTCCTGCTGCTGCTGCTGCCAACTTCTGCCAACTCCAGGGTGTGATTCATCCAATTTTTGGGCTCCTGAGGCCAACTCCAGTGTATATTTGGGCTCCTTCTGCCCCTCATAGTGATGCCACTTCAACTCTCTGCAATTGTGCCGCTCTGCGATTCTATTAGCGATGCCTCTGATCTGCATGTGATATTTCTTCAAAGTATTATTTAACTAACCCAGCACGCATCCTGTGCGTGTTACAGCAAGGCTGAATGGTTTACAACCCTATTGAGGCTGTAGGAGGCTCAGAAATAGCCGTTTTTAATAGCGATTCGTCGCGAATTTATTCGGGTCGAAACGATTTTTGTCGGAAAATTCGGCGAATCAGTCGAATCGAATTTTTCAAAAGTTCGCTCATCTCTAGTTGCATATTCACTTTTTCATTTGTCATTTTTGCTATAAAAAAAATCTCATTGCTTTTACCCCTTTAAATATACTGGTTGTCTGGCTGTAATGCTTTTTACTCTTCTCAACTGAGCTTACCTTGAAGCAAACATGTTCTTTGTAAAGTCCACTTCAGATCTGCAATCTGTTTTAGGTCTGTGGCTCAATATAAACGAGCTTTTAGTCATCGGTTATTTTGCAGAGAAAATTAGCAAATGAATAATAAATAATTTCTCTACATTTGTGGGCTCAGATGTGTCCAATCTGCTGAAAAGCACACGCAGATAGATACCCAGTTCAGCAAGATTTTTTAGTAGACTGAATACACAGTATTTAGCCATATTCAGAGAAATCTAGAAATTAGCTTATGGTTTGCTACTATCTTGTTTTCTAAACCAATGAGCATTATTTATTCTGATTCTATGGAGTGGCTCCAGCAGTTGAGCTCCAGCTCCAGGCGGGTTTGCTACAATGGGTGTTGGAGTTTTTAAGTTGATCAGCAAATGCACAACCATTCACAATGTATTTTGGGTTTTAAAATATATATTCAATGTTGTGCTATTTAGGTTGGTGTCATGCATTATGCCACAACTTCCACAAGCAGCATTTTGGAGGCAATTTGCTCAAATTGTAGCTTGAATTGCACGTAAATAGGTCCTAAACTCGCCTAAATCCAGAGCAAGCTGCTCCAGAGATCAGGTTTAACCCTTTTTTATATCATGGCTCAGCTGAGAAAATACTCTCAGGATGGTTGGTCTTTTTTTCAGGCTACAGATGTACTTTATCTGAAATCAATGCTAATGTGTCTAAAGGGTACTTTAAAATGCAGGCAGGAAAGCTAAGTGCATACTAGAATGTGTCTTAAGGCCAATATGTGTGAACATATTGGCCATATTTTAATGAATTCCAGTGGAGGGAAGGGAAAGGGACTTTAATCTGCAATCTTCTGTCCCCTTCTTCTGAATTCTAACACCGTTTAAGCTTTGAGGGCATGAGCTCCTCCCTCTAATCAGCTCCCTATAGCTCACACTATACATGTGATAAAAAGTAGCAACATGTGAGAAAGTGCACAATAACATACATGGATACAAAGCATAAAGCACTGAGTTTATAGTTCTATAAAGAAGGGCTGCTTCAGGATTTCAACCCAAACTCCAAAATTGAGCGCCATTTGTTTTTAGCTTTACCTCAATCAGGGGCATAAACAGAAATGGCCTCATAACAATATGTTTCTGAATTCCCAACTCTTTTCATGTTTGATGCTGAGTCTATAAGAGTTGAAATACTGTTTACAAACAATTAGCATTTGTTGGAAAGTAAAGAAGGTAGAAAGAACTGACAATCTAATGAAGTCTAAAATACTTTCTTTACTCCCCCCCCTTATATCCTAATTCATGGACTTTAGATTGACTTTAATATTAGGACATTAAATAATAAAATAAATCACCTGGCCCTGTGCTTGCTCCCATTCCAGAAGTGGGGCTCTCATGATCAGCCACTTTAAAGTGTTCCCATACTGTGTTATTGCTTTAAAGCAGCTGATGCTTGGGGGTGAGGGAATTGTCACAATTGGTGATGCCCCCTCACACATAGCCCCCACAAGCCAGAGAACCTGAACGCTGGAAAACACCTGTTCCACACTGCTCTTCCAGGTTTCAGACCCATGTGACTTCTGTTATGCCATATCCTGTCCCTGGCAGAGCCATAGAAGTTCTGGGTCTGGGATGATCTGCAGAGGAGTGCCAGAGGAGGTAAGTATCCAGGGTCTGGGTTTTCGGGGCTTGTGGGGGGGGTCTATGTTCGGAGCATTACCAATCAGGATGCCCCCCCCCAGACACAAGCTGCAGTCCAGCACCCCCTCTCTACAGTAGAGTGGGGGACCACTTTAAGAAGTATACTTAAAGGAACACTATCGCAAACTTATGTAATATTAAAAATCCATAAAAACTCGTTGGCTAATGAGAGGAGGAGGTCATACACCAGAACTGAATCAAACTCCCATCAAGCTTGCGGTTTATTCTCTCATGTTAGGAATAAAATCCAGGAGTGACAGGTTTAGTCCATGACGGGTAACAGGGCCTGTCACCCTGGATGTCCTTTTCCTTCCATTAAAATTCGAAAGACAAGCCTGGCTGGATATGTCTTAATGCCGGGTGTATAAGTGACCCCTCCTCCCACCATCCAGCATATTTATATGGATTTTTATCATTGGGACATTTTTTGCGATAGTGTTCCTTTAAGCAGGAGGAGCTTACAGCCTTTTAGAGCATTAAATAGAATACAGAAGAATGAGGAGCTTGAAATCACTTGAAGTCTAAGTAATGATACAGAGATGGAAGAGCAAACAATCTGTTGGTATATAGAGGAGATTACAGAAGGTTAAAGGATATAGAGGACAATCTATTTGAATGGTAGGGGGTAAAATAGAGGAGGAGCTTGCAATCTATTAAAGTCTATGAAAGAGTACAGTAAAGGGAATTTTGTATTGTATGTATTGTATTGGGGTATAAGGGAGACAGAAACGAGAGAATAGCTTACAACCTGTATGGATAAATAGGAGAGTACCAAGGATAAATGAGTCTATAAGGGCACAAGGCTGTGTAAATAAGGTGGGAAAGCACACAACTGTCTTCCCTTCAATGGACCCCCTCATCCCTTGAAAAGCAATCTGGCAGGACCTCTGGCAGAGCGGATGGTTCCCCTTTACCCCCCTTGCCCCCCCCACCCGCTGGGACAGGAAGGGGCTAATATGAAAACTTACCCTGTG
The DNA here is from genome assembly GCA_027917425.1 of Gastrophryne carolinensis. NCBI lineage: Eukaryota > Metazoa > Chordata > Amphibia > Anura > Microhylidae > Gastrophryne > Gastrophryne carolinensis. Next base: position 314,043,552 of record CM051237.1, read on the forward strand.
ATTGTGCCGTGCAGGGCTTCCAACAGGCCCCCACTGACAGGAGTCATGACTAAACTACCATGTGTAGACTAGAAAGCAACCTATAGGTGGACTAGCCCTGGAGTCCCACTTGGTTTTTAGGGTTTATGCGCAGTGGTCCCTTTAGTTAGCACCTATTATAAGAATTTAGGTTGTGCATACCTAGCAGGTGGATATAGACTAGAAAGCAAAATAACTTACTCTGTGGGAGTAATTTATCAGGATTGGCATTTAAAGTGGATCAACAATCAATAATGACTGTTGGCCTGCTTAATCCTGCAGCATGGGTTTATCCTGAATTGGAATGCCATAATGACAAACCAGAGAGAAGGGGAATACTACTGTACTTACCACTTCTGCCCTGCTTTTATGCCAGCCTCCAGCTGTCAGTGAGGTTTGCCAAGCAATCGTCCTTAACATAGCGGGCCTTTGGGGTGTGCGAGGTGTCACACAGGGCCCCATCCCAACCTCTCTTTAACAGGGCGCCAGGAGCTCTTAACTCAACCGGAGCTGCAACCCTCTCTTTTCAAAAATACCTAATCTCTTCTTTGCATTTCTAATGTTTTCCTCTATTTATCTGGCCCTTTTCAACTCCTGCTTTCTCTCTCTACTCCACACTCCGTTTTCCCACACTTCCTTTCATCTTGCTTTCATTTCCACATTCTCTCTATGTTTATGCTGTTGCAATCTCCTTCGCTCTCAAACTTTCTATGTCATCCAATCTTCTATTATCTTTTCTTCTTCTTATCTCTTTTCCACATTCCCTCCATTGCTGGCCCTGGTCATCAACATCGAAAAGTAGGCAGATGCCCAAGTAACTGAATACTGTGTTCAGGGAACTCATGAACAAAAAAGACATTATTCAGCTAGAACAGGTCCAAATGTGGGGTACAACAAAATGAGTGAATATGAACCCTAGTAATCACACTCTGAGGGTCTGTGTGATCAGCCTGATTAATCCAGTTAACCTTCAGAGCTTCTTACACATGGAGATTGCCCTCTTCGGTGGAGGAGACAACGCAAGTGCTCAGATAGTGCTGCCCTTTAGATCTTACTATTTGGATTTGTGACATGTCTAGCTATTTCATGCTTCATTCTCCCTCCCTATAGCTAGTATGACTACCTTGGTTTCCTGGTGTAGTAGGAGTACCAATAACATTTTGCTTAGTTTACTGTGTGTTCCTATGGCTTTATGCGTTCAGTGTACAGGGTTGGGTAAGGCAGTGCTCCCTCTGTGAGCTCCTTGGAACCCAGCTGCTCACCTCACTGTGCCTACAAAGATACTACACAACAGGGGGGATCCTCCATTATTAAGCCTTATGGTGGTATATCTGTGTACACTCCCACCAGTTCCTGTTGTTGAGATGCACTTACTTTGGTGCTGTAGAAAACTGGCTCTCCTGATCATAAGTACAATTCTTCACCTTCCAGGAGGTAATGGCTCCGGTGTGTCTTATGCGTGGCAGTTTTAGAGATTAATTAGCCAAGCAGCAGTATTTAGTCTGTCATAGTGCAGACCTAGTTGACTCTCTGTAGAGCGTTGCAAAATAATAGCCACTGGAAGCAAACCAGGATCACCCGAGTATCTTTTTTTTATGTCATCTGAATGACCCTGTGGCTTCCAGACCAAAAGTTTCAGAGGTCAGTTAAGAAGCTGGGCTTGGCAATCCTGGTCTCTGGCCAAGCAAGTGCTTGTCTTGGGCCTGGGTTGCATTCTTTTATGGTGGATTGTTGACCAGTAGGCTGGTCAAGAGGAGATCATCTTTGAAATAAATGTGTGCTTTATGTTTGACAGATGGCTGCTGGCCAAGGGGAATATTTTGGAAAAGCTCACTTATTTATCTCAAATAAGACTGAGAGAAATACTGATTCGGTTCTATTGGCAGGTGGTCTGGACCATGTCTTTGTGTGAGATTTTGGCTGTGGTTCATTTCTAGGGCTTGGTATTAAGTATTTGAATAACACACTGACTCTTATGGCCCCTTTCCATGAGCAGATAAATGGACTGCTCATTAACCGAGCGAAGGATCATAAGACTCGTACGTAAACAGTTTGTCAGGTTTATATTCGAGTGATCAGAATGGAATTCATGGTATTTGTATTTGCAGTTGATTTCTGTTTCCAGTTGACAGTAGTGTGAAAATTGACAAATTTAATGTCAGACAAAACAATACGACACTAGACCAATTAATGAATTCTTGTTGATCGCTTGATCACAGCAGGTATTTCCACAGATCAGTTATTGTCTGAATGCGTTCACTTTAACGTTTATTTGTTCGCAAATCGTTCCATGGAAGTGCAGCTTTGTAAGAAATGTTTTAGTTCATCTTCCTGGAGTTCTGTAGATAACAGTTCTGTTTGCTCTTGCTTAAAGTGGATCAAAACCCTGGATTTTGACTATCCTGGGTTTTGATCCTTGCCCCTGGGATGCCCCGCTGTGTGAAACCCCCCAGGTCGCCCAATCTCACGACCTTTCCTCGGTACTACAGCCCATGCACAGCCTCTTGTCCAGTCAGTGTGCTTGGATCCGCTCCTGCCTCTTCGTCCAAGAGCTTGTCTAAAGCGAGTGCTGGAGGCCGCATCCCCCGCTACCCTTTAACAGGGAGCGTGCCCGTGACGGCCATTCACAAATGCACCCTGCTCAAGGGATAATGGGGATTCGATCGCTGTTTTGCGCATGCGCGTTGGAGCAGGAAAGAAGGTGAGTTTCGGGGCGACCTGGGAGGTTTGACACAGCAGGGGCATCCTGAATCTGGATGTTCCGGGGGAGCGAGTATGGGTTTTAGTCCACTTTAAGAGTTGCAGAAGGTTGAGGCTGTGTTCTTTGTACTTTGTTTCAGCGCTTGCTTTCACTGCTTTAGGGCATCCCAGATGTATCTAATGGGTTGGCTATGTCTTCTATAAAGAAAATTGGATTTCAGTACTCACCGTAAAATCTTTTTCTAGGCCGCAACTGTCTTTCAGGTTTTTAGATGTTTTAGATGTTGGTGTTCTATCTGCACTTAGCATGTGATTGCTAACATATATCTATACCAAAATACGGAACAAACATCAAATATCTGATTTTTATTATCAGTATTAATATATAATTATAAAAATAAATGAAAATGTATTAAACCAAATATGCTTCAAACTATGTAATGATCTGTTTCTCATTAAACAAAAGGTATATTTATCAATGTGCTTACAAAAAAACTTAAGCACCTCAATAGGCAATTGGGTTTCATATTTGAAATAAAACCAGGAATCTGTTTAGGGCAACCAATCATATTTCCCCATTCTACTATTTTCACTTTAGGTACCCGTGTTTCCCCGAAAATAAGGCAGGCCTTATATTAATTTGTGCTCCACAAATAGGTACTAGAGCTTATTTTCAGAGGATATCTTATAGCCAGCTGGCAGCTGCCAAGATAGTGGCAGCAGTACACCAGCCCCAGTACAATATATGCACAGAGCCAACTGGAGATGTGGGGGGATTCGGCCTGTACCCGGTATGGCGGCAGGATGGGGTAAAGCATGGAAGATCAGACATTTTATTCCTGACAGACAAGCTTACCTGTGTTACTTATTAGGTCCTCACCCTCATTTACAGCTGTGATGTGTCCTCAACCTTCTTTACAGCTGCTTCAGTCCCTCTGCTGAAGCCCAGCAACTGGATTATGAATTAACTAGGGCTTATTTTTGGGGTAGGGGTTATATTTTATGCATTAGCAAAAATAAATAAATGATTCTTTGACCTCTTCTGGCATTGAAAAAGCATTTTTTTCATAATTTTTTCATTTTTTAAATATTTCCTCAAAAATGACATTACAGGTCTGGCATTAAAGTGTTCATGTTACAATGTTGTTACAATGAAATTCCATATGTTTTCGCTTTGTTACTAATTGATAGATGCTTGAAAACAGACTTTAAACACACAGCCTCCTGCGCTCTGGGCTTCAAACAACGCTACCTGCCGCTAATGATGAATCAGCCTGATAGTATTAAATGGTCTTACTATCTGCAGTGTCTGAATGGTGAGGGTATATACCCATGCTGTGACCCAGTATTCATTTTCTTACCTCCCCCCTCCTTTGGCTCTCTGTATTTAATGTAAAGGAGTGAGGCCTGGCAGCGTTGTATGTATTGTAACATGAGTGGATCAGGCATCCTCTCCAGGGCCAGCCTTATGTTGGAAGGTGCCCTGTGCAAAACAACAGAATTGCATACCCCTAGGACAAAACAGCCTGCGTGCCCTGCAATGGAGAAGGTGTCACCTGCTCAGCTCTGCCATATCTATTGTTTAGGGGTAGAGATGAGCAGGCGATACCCTCTCCTATCCAGGGCAAATACACTGTCTGCCCAATGAACCTGGCTTAACACCCTAAAGGCAATCTGACTGACCTCCAATGAACCTGGCTTAATACCCTAAAGGCATTCTGACTGCCCTTCATGGAACCTGGCTTAATACCCCAAAGGCATTCTGACTGCCCTCCATTGTACCTGGCTTAATACCCTAAAGGCAATCTGACTGCCCTCCAGTGAACCTGGCTTAATACCCTAAAGGCAATCTGACTGCCCTCCAATGAACCTGGCGTAATACCCTAAAGGCAATCTAGCTGCTGTTAGGGCGAGTGCCGCGCGCCCATCTCGCGGCACTCCCCTTACCTCCTCTGTTGCTCCCGCTGCCTGGGCGGGCGCTGCTGGTCCGTCTTGCGGTGTCTCTCCTTCCCCCTTCTCGCTCGCTTCTGTCGGCGGGTCCGCGGCTTCCGGCGCGGCGCCTGGCCGCGCGCCTGCTGCGGCTTGCTGCGCGCCTGCTGCGGCCGCTCGTCCTCCTCCTCCTCCTTGCTCTGACGATCCGGTGCGCGCACGTCCCCGTCCTCTAGGGGACACGTGCGCCGGTTTCTTAAAATTTAAAGGGCCGGTACACCACTGATTAGTGTCCGGCCATTCAATCTTGCTTCCCCTATTTAAGGGGCACTTCCTTTGCATCTAGTGCCGGATCTTGGTCTCTCCATGGTTGCTGATTGTCAGTTGTTCCAGTATTGCTCTCCCGTGTACCGACCTTGCCTGTCCCCGACTCTGAACCTTTGCTGCCCGTTCCGACCTTTGGCTACTTACCTTCGATCTCGAGAGTGTGCCGCCTGCCCCGACCTCTGCTTGAACCTTGACATCGCCTTTGCCTGCCTCCTTTGTACCACGCTGTACCTCGTTGTTGGGGGGTAGCGGCCTTGGGGGTCACTCGCCGCTACAAGACCAACCTGCCTTGCGGCGGGCTCTGGTGAATACCAGTGGCCTCTTAGACTCCGCTCCCTTGACACGGTACCCGCTACCAGCAACACAGTCACAGCGGATCCACACCTGTTCCGCCACGTCCGGTCCGTGACAGGCTTAATACCCTAAAGGCAATCTGACTTCCCTCCAATGAACCTGGCTTTAGACCCTGAAGGCAATATGACTGTAAGGGATCGCCGGACACCCCCCTTTCTTAAGCCAAGCAATCCCCAATTTCCACCGCCTCTTCTGCCTATAGACAAGCCCCCGCTCGCTGGAGACACGGGTTATGCCTCTCCAGACTCGGTTGCCCCCAGGTCTTACTGGCGCAAAGATTGAAGGCTTAAGGTGAAGAAGGATGAACAGCAGGGTATCCCAAATTGGTAGTTTGAGTGGGCAGGATCTGAAACGTAGAGTCCAGACAAGAATGGTTGAAGACGAGCAGGGGTCAAAGCCGGGTGGTCACAGAGCACGGTATCCGAAGGGTTAGACAAAGAATGGTCAAGACAAGCCGGGGTCAAAAGCCGGGTGGTCACCAGAGCGCGGTATCAAAGGGACTAGACTAAGACGTGGTCAGGCAGGCAGATGGACGGTGCGGGCAGCGGACAGGAATGGTCAATAACTGAGCCAGATCAGAAAACACTAGAAACAAATTCAAAGCACACCCAAGCTGGTAATGGCTATAACGGGCGCTGATGGTCAGGGTAGGGACACTTTTAAAGGGGAACTGGCCAATGGGATGAGGGGAATGTCTGATTGGTGTGACATGGAGTGATTGGTGCAATACTAATTATGCTCCTGATAGGAGCAGCCCCAGGGACTGGACCGCCCTCGCCAGTCAGGCTGTCCAGTCCCGCGCGCGCGAGCACGTGATAGGAGGCCGGGCGCGCTCCCCGAGAGGGAAGGGGATGCCGCGCCGGCTGACAAGGCGGAGGAGCCGCCAGCAAGAGTGGAGGGGGGGCCCGCGACGTCAGCCACCGCCGAGGCAGAGGAGGCGGCGGCGGCTGAAGCCACAGTAGACGCGGCCGAGGCGGAGACGCTGCGGGACAGGGCGCCGGGACCAGGTAAGAATCTTAAATGACTGCTCTCCAATGGACCTGGCTTAATACCCTAAAGGCAATCTGACTGCCCTCCAATGAACCTGGCTTAATACGCTAAAGGCAATCTGACTTCCCTCCAATGAACCTGGCTTTACACCCTGAAAGCAATCTGACTGCCCTCCAATGGACCTGGCTTAATACCCTAAAGGCAATCTGACTGCCCTCCAATGAACCTGGCTTAATACCCTAAAGGCAATCTGGCTGCTCTCCAATGAACCTGGCTTAATACCCTAAAGGCAATCTGGCTGCCCTCCAATTAACCTGGCTTAATACGCTAAAGGCAATCTGACTGCCCTCCAATGAACCTGGCTTAATACGCTAAAGGCAATCTGACTTCCCTCCAATGAACCTGGCTTTACACCCTGAAGGCAATCTGACTGCCCTCCAATGGACCTGGCTTAATACCCTAAAGGCAATCTGACTGCCCTCCAATGAACCTGGCTTAATACGCTAAAGGCAATCTGACTGCCCTCCAATGAACCTGGCTTAATACCCTAAAAGGCAATCTGGCAAAGACTGAGCTCAGCAGGTGGCATACCATCCCCCGTCTGGATCAAATGGCACTGATCCATCCATTTAAAAAAAAACTTGCCAAAACCCCGAAAGGGTTCTGATGCCCCAACACTGCCCTGTGTGGCCAAGATCCTCTCCCACAGTAGAACTGCATCACGCTCAGGCCAGCACATACCCTCCCCAGATTTACCATTTATTGCTATCAACTTTATTGTCTCTGACCCAGCCTGGCCCTTAGTTAATCTGGGCCCCTCAGTTAACGCATGGCACCACGAAATGCGACAATTATTGTGCGTAAGGATAACCCCCCCCCCCAAATCACACAAATATTACAAAGACCCACCGCCACAGTAATAGGTAACGCCAAGTTTGCAGACAGCACCAAGAGGAATTATTCCCAGTATCAGATGAAATCAAATCAAATGAACAATGCCCTTTCCTTCACCTTCCTCTGACTAGATACACTGAATTAATATTTTCTAGCTCCTGTCCAGCATTATTTTTATTATCATCCCCATTTTCCTCCCACCATGCTGTCCCAGAAATGCTAATGTATCCCCTGCCATTCTTACTTCTTATCATTAAATTGATTATTCTCATTTTCTCCTCACCTCCATGGCCCAGGAGCACTGATAAACGTTTTGCAGCCTATCTCCAACCCATTAACATTAAATTAGCCCCCGTGACTGGAAGCACAGAGGCTGTGGCAGAGCTTGTCACCTTAGATAATGGACATGCCCTTTCAAATCGAGAGCTTGACGCTTTATTGATTACCCCATTGTGATTACCTAGTAAAAAAGTGGAGTTGCCTTTAAGCTCAAAGAATTCCCACATGAGGTAGAGGTAGAGTGTTCAGCACATTTGAGTAAATTACGCCCTAGGCCTTTATCTCTAACTCACCCTGGTTCCCTTCTGGCTATTTTAGTTATGTGAATTGGGGGCACTTAGAAAAACACAAAAATAAAAACTTGAAATAGCATTTGGTGTGGATTTACTGTTTAAATAAAGGTATTGAAAATGTTTGAGAATGTAATTATACAATAAAATGCCAATGAACTACTATAAAAGCAAAATGGACTATCAGGATTCATTGCTGTTTGACATACGGTATTTGTGAGGTAGGTAAGAGATCTTTTCTCTGACTGATCAACAAATTGTGTTTATCTCTAGGACAAAATCTACTGGAAAAGTTTTTCAATCAGCAAAGAAATACACCACAGGACACAGAAAAGATTTGTTCTGAGGTCCTTGCTATGGGCTTGCTGCTTCCTTTTAGTGACTGTTTTCGTGAACAGTGCAGCAAAAGTGCAGAACAGATTCCTTCCAATGCAAAAGTAAGTTGTCTATCCTTAGAAATTTCTATGCCCTATCATTTTAGACATTTAACTAACAAGTTAAATCTAAATAGATTTGTATTTTCTGTTTTTAAATTGAAAAAGAAATGGTCGAGATATCAAGGTTTACAGTTTCACCCTATGATTTTTGTTTTAAAGCAAGTGGGCGTGGCTCTTGGATCTATGATGATGCATAATAATCAGCATAATGGCCGGGTTCTGTAAGAGCCCAAAATATTATGCTTCAGGCACACGCATACTCATCACCATGCTCACACTCCCACACATATATTTATATTTAAATAATGATTAAAAATTTTATGATATGCATTTATAAACTATTACCAGTGTTCTTAAACATTGATTAGACTCAGTTGTTACCCACCAGCAGAGTCAACTTTAAGCGTCCAAGCTCAAGCAAAAAATCCACACCAAAACAAAATCTAGGTAGGTTCACTTTAATGCCCACTATGCCATCTCCCTGTGCATGGTCCAGTTGAATAAGTAGGCATTCTTCGCTGGTAACTCAGGGTGGAAGTTTAATGTCCCGACATTATGAGCCTTGAGGAGCTCAGCTAGAGAAAGCTCCTCATATCCATCTGCAAGATGGATAAGTATTCTGCTGACGCTCGTCATGACATGGGTGTACCGCTTGCTCTCTGCTTCCATCATCCACCTCACTAGCTGAGCTCCCTATATAACTAACGAAAATGGAATTCTTCACCCTTGAATGGAAAATGGAAATCTTCACCCTTCAAAAAATTGTGTTCCAGCCCCCTGCCTCTGGACCCCATAGCGGCTGCATTCTGGGCTTAGTGCTAGTTTCACCTATAACTGTGTAGCATTATGCTGCAGATGTTACTTGGCGCTCTCGCCACACCTTCTTGCTAACCATACGAACATAGCGCTCAATTTCATAGGGGAGATTCTTCAGCAATACTGACCCTAGTCCTGCAGAACTACAATTCCCAGCATGCCCTTATGTAAACTTGTAAACATGCCTGTGTTAGATGTATTTACCATTAGTTCAGCGAAGTTGGGCAAAGACCAGTGAACCCTTGGGCAGTATGCCAATCAACGGCTTCTCTGCCCAGATTGTCTTTTTGCATCAATACTAGATCATTTGAGTCTGAACTAGTATTACCAGAAAAATGAATGAAAGTGTTTTCTTACTTTCCATATTTTTTGTTAAAGGGATTGTCCAGCCTTCCCTAAAGGACGCATGGTTATGTAGCTTTTGCACACTAATCTTACTGTACCTTTAATCTAAGAGTGGTGCAGGGACAGTCTAATTATTGGTCTCTGGTTATGTAGCTTACCTTTCGCTGCATTCCTGCCCATTGTTTTCCCCAATGCGGCATCAGGAAGAAGAAAATGTATCGATCTGCCTCTGCCCCTGGTGCCTCCCCCCCCAAACACCTATTAACCCTTTCAGTGCCAACCTACCTAGAGATGTTGTCACCCTCTGTTGCCAGACCATTTTTCAACATTTTGCACTTTGTATGTTTAACTATGATTTTTGCAGACATTTCTAGAGATGTCCAGGAATATTATATATTGTTTAGCATATATTTCTCTTAGGCCTGCCGCTTGCACAGAGCAGTACATTTTTGGACTGCATTTTATCTGTGTTTTCATTTTTGGTCTATGGAATTTTAGCATAGACTTAAAAAAAAATACAAAAAATGAAAATTTGTCACCCCCTCATTTTCGTTTGTGTTGTTCTAACGAAAGAACTTATATGACCTGTGATGTCATTGCGATGCTGCCAAAAAGCTGTATGCATGTTACAAATACAATGCATATGTGTGAGGGTCAGAATTGTTCTTGCTCAGCATTCACGCTGAATATTTGGTGAAGCCAGTGTGACTTGCAGGTAAGCTTTTTAGTGTTTAGACTCAAAAAAGTGCAAAACTATTTTTTTTTCCCCAGAAAATGATATGTACATGTGATGGGTCATTTTTACAGGTGAGGTGCATCATTTTTCCTATACGGTAAGGAAGTTTGCAAATAACAGCACACTATGGGATATGCCAAATAATTCACCACATTTTTCTGCATATCCCAGAGGATCCTGTTTGTCTAAATTTAAATATAATGTCCTTACCTAATTGATGTACCTCATCTGTAAAAATGCCCAATCACAGGTAAAGCTAATTTTTGGGAAAAAAAGGGTAGAAAATATATTTATTTTAACAGCTCGGGTGTAATCCACACCGCAATGCAGACTGTAATTCATACTGGCTTCACCAAATAAATAGCATGACTCCCGAGGTGTGAACTGCAGATATTTTTTATATGTGCTTCTTTGCATGTATAGGGATTATAGGTATACGGCTTTCACGACACATGTGATAAGCTTCACTACCTGCGCTGTCCCGGACATCTGTGGCCTACGCATGTATTGATTTGAGGCCAGATTGCTGCATGGAGAACTTTGCTACAGCATAGCAAAATATGGGAAAGATTTTTTTTGTTAACACATACATGTGAGCGTCTATGCTTATGTTTATGAGTAATAATGTGTCACTTGGAAATGCCCCAAATGACATTCCTCCAGCTCACGTGCTACATTCTGACTTTTCACCCCATACTCTTGTTATTGCACAACATTTTTCTTTGTTTTGCAAAGCTGAACAAGACATTTAATACTGTAAAAATAGAAGCAATCATTGAATAACATGCTTTTATACATGTTATATACAAATTACATCATTTAGACTTTTTGTGTTGTGTATTATTGAATTTTTATACCGTACCATGTTGGTTTGTGTGTCCTTGTACAGGTAGTATGTTCATTTTATCTTTTTTTTATTTCAGCAAGATGAGTTTGCTACAAAGGCTGCGGTCCGTCAGCCTGCTCATTCACTTAGTTCGTTAGAGGGATGTTTGCTCCAAAGAAGTCAGACCTCATTATGTGATGAATCTGGTAATTTAGTTTACTAAATTGTAAATGAGTATCTATACCATACATGATCAGCTTTACCCAGATTGAAAATTCGGAATTAATACCATGAATTACATTAGGAAAAGGTTAGTGTGGCTGATACCACACTTTAAACCTCCATTTCCTACCTAATGTGTGTGGGTCCACATTGTGGCTGGCCCGGGGGGGGGGGGGCATCGCCGGCAATTCTTACCTGTACCACTATCCTCTGCTGAAACGCGGCCCCGCAATTGACCACTGGAAGCCAATCATGAGGCTGCATTTCAGTTGCGGATCGCGATTCAGGTAAGAATTGCAGGCGCTGCGGGGACCGATGTGTGGGGAGGCTCCAGCAATCTGGATGCCCCCGCAGCCTGTCTGTCACGGGGACTACCTTACACTCACCTGTCCTCCGGTCCCACGCCGGCTGCTCCCGCTCAGCCGGCGTGCGGGCTGGGTGGCGTCTCTGTCAGGCGGCGGCTCGGCGTCTCCTCTCCGCGGCCGCCGCTCGGCTATTTCCACCGCGAGCAGCCGCTCGGCTGTTTCCGTCGCGAGCGGCTGCTCGGGCGGCTTCCTCTCCGGCGGCGTCGGGAGCGGCCGCGCCACTGTCATCTCGGCGCGCTCCCGGCGCGCAGCTTCATACACGCGCGCGAGAGGTTTCTCTATTTATGCCCTCCGGCAGCGCTATACACAGTGCGCCCGCCGGAGGTAATTAGGTCTGGGCCAATGAGCCCAAGGTCGTTAGTTTGAATGGGGCAATCAGCCTCAGGGTTCCTAAATTGCACCAATCATTTCCCTCTCCCTGCTCCATCATTCCTATAAAGGTGTTCCCTCTGCAGTTGATCCTTGCCCGTGATAGCGTGCTGCTGGGTGTGATTGTGATCTCTGTTTTCCGTACGAATCTTGCCGTGTATGACCATCCCTGATTGCCGCCTGGACCGACCTTGCCTGTTTTTGACCACGATTCCTGCCTGCTCCTCTGTACCGCGTATCTCTGACCTCCCGGTGTGACCTTTGGCTAGCCCTGACTATTCTTCTATCTAAACCCTCCTGTACCGTGCTTCCTTGGACTGATCTCCCGTGTATGACCCCTGCCCGATTGTCTCTACCCAGTCTTGTTCCTGGTTCGTTTGCCTTCCCCTGCATAAGTCAGCATCCTTTGTGCTAACAAGTCCTGGGGGCAACCGTGTCCGGTGAGGCGTGTTCTGCGTCCCGGCAAACGGGGGCTTGGCTATAGGCGAAGAAAGCAGCGGAGATTGGGGGTTGCTGACTTATTGGAAGGTGGGCGTCCCACGGGACCTGACACTGTCACAACGTGGACCCACAACCAATAGGTAGAAGATGGGTGTGGATCCCCTTTAACCCTTTAAGTGCCAGCCTACCTGCAGCATTTCCTACTCCCTGTTGCCAGAGCATTTTTCACTATTTTGCGCTCCCCATGTTCAACTGTAATTTTTGAAGGGATTTTCTGGGATTTCCCATAAAAATTACATATTGTTTTTTTCAGCAGAATCTGGGCTTTAACATCATATCTCTTGTTTATCAATTTTGTAGTTTTATCATAATTATTTTGGGCAAAATATGTGAAAGAAAATAAAAAATACACACGTTTTTACATTTTGCAGTGTTTTTTTTTAATCGAAAATAAAGGTTTTTCAATAAAAACATATTGAGAGTAAAAGCCCCATTTCTCCCGGTTACAACGGTACCACACATGTATTAGTAGACACCCTTTCCTGCCCAGGAGACCCCAGAAACTGCAAAGAGCGCTAGAGGAGATTTTCAGATAAAATACAAATACTTTGCGCTCCTCGCAGTTTTTCAAAAAATACAACCCTTTACATTTGAAATACCCCCCACAAACTATATATTTTTGGAAAGTGCACAATTCAAGGTTTCTAAGCATACTAGGCTTGTTGGCGTGGGTCCATTGGTTTGAACTCTATTGATTGGCAGAATCTCTGGTTCCAAAGGATTTCGCTAAAAAAAAAAGCAAAAAGCAGATTCAAAACCATATTTTCCTATAAAAACAATAAGCAAGCAAGAAGTAACGCAGTAAATCTGAAAGCACAACATCTGCTGAACAAAATAATACCCCACATGCATAGGTACGTTGAAGTGTAGAGTTGCCAAACACCCCAAAGTCAAGCATGCGTTTGAGGGTAATTTTACTTGAAAAAATCAGCGGCGCACACAAAGTGCGCACCTTGCAGTTTTTCCAAATTTACAACCCTTTACATTTGAAATACCCCCCACAAACTATATATTTTTGGAAAGTACATACCTCAAGGTTTCTAAGCCTACTGGGCTTGTTGACGTCGCTGACTTTCTTCTGACTCTATTGATTGGCAGAATCTCTGGTTCCAAAGGATTTCGCTAAAAAAAAAAGCAAAAAGCAGATTCAAAACCATATTTTCCTATAAAAACAATAAGCAAGCAAGAAGTGACGCAGTAAATCTGAAAGCACAACATCTGCTGAACAAAATAATACCCCACATGCATAGGTACGTTGAAGTGTAGAGTTGCCAAACACCCCAAAGTCAAGCATGCGTTTGAGGGTAATTTTACTTGAAAAAATCAGCGGCGCACACAAAGTGCGCACCTTGCAGTTTCTCCAAATTTACAACCCTTTACATTTGAAATACCCCCCACAAACTATATATTTTTGGAAAGTACATACCTCAAGGTTTCTAAGCCTACTGGGCTTGTTGACGTCGCTGACTTTCTTCTGACTCTATTGATTGGCAGAATCTCTGGTTCCAAAGGATTTTGCTAAAAAAAAAAGCAAAAAGCAGATTCAAAACCATATTTTCCTATAAAAACAATAAGCAAGCAAGAAGTGACGCAGTAAATCTGAAAGCACAACATCTGCTGAACAAAATAATACCCCACATGCATAGGTACGTTGAAGTGTAGAGTTGCCAAACACCCCAAAGTCAAGCATGCGTTTGAGGGTAATTTTACTTGAAAAAATCAGCGGCGCACACAAAGTGCGCACCTTGCAGTTTCTCCAAATTTACAACCCTTTACATTTGAAATACCCCCCACAAACTATATATTTTTGGAAAGTACATACCTCAAGGTTTCTAAGCCTACTGGGCTTGTTGACGTCGCTGACTTTCTTCTGACTCTATTGATTGGCAGAATCTCTGGTTCCAAAGGATTTTGCTAAAAAAAAAAGCAAAAAGCAGATTCAAAACCATATTTTCCTATAAAAACAATAAGCAAGCAAGAAGTGACGCAGTAAATCTGAAAGCACAACATCTGCTGAACAAAATAATACCCCACATGCATAGGTACGTTGAAGTGTAGAGTTGCCAAACACCCCAAAGTCAAGCATGCGTTTGAGGGTAATTTTACTTGAAAAAATCAGCGGCGCACACAAAGTGCGCACCTTGCAGTTTCTCCAAATTTACAACCCTTTACATTTGAAATACCCCCCACAAACTATATATTTTTGGAAAGTACATACCTCAAGGTTTCTAAGCCTACTGGGCTTGTTGACGTCGCTGACTTTCTTCTGACTCTATTGATTGGCAGAATCTCTGGTTCCAAAGGATTTCGCTAAAAAAAAAAGCAAAAAGCAGATTCAAAACCATATTTTCCTATAAAAACAATAAGCAAGCAAGAAGTGACGCAGTAAATCTGAAAGCACAACATCTGCTGAACAAAATAATACCCCACATGCATAGGTACGTTGAAGTGTAGAGTTGCCAAACACCCCAAAGTCAAGCATGCGTTTGAGGGTAATTTTACTTGAAAAAATCAGCGGCGCACACAAAGTGCGCACCTTGCAGTTTCTCCAAATTTACAACCCTTTACATTTGAAATACCCCCCACAAACTATATATTTTTGGAAAGTACATACCTCAAGGTTTCTAAGCCTACTGGGCTTGTTGACGTCGCTGACTTTCTTCTGACTCTATTGATTGGCAGAATCTCTGGTTCCAAAGGATTTTGCTAAAAAAAAAAGCAAAAAGCAGATTCAAAACCATATTTTCCTATAAAAACAATAAGCAAGCAAGAAGTGACGCAGTAAATCTGAAAGCACAACATCTGCTGAACAAAATAATACCCCACATGCATAGGTACGTTGAAGTGTAGAGTTGCCAAACACCCCAAAGTCAAGCATGCGTTTGAGGGTAATTTTACTTGAAAAAATCAGCGGCGCACACAAAGTGCGCACCTTGCAGTTTCTCCAAATTTACAACCCTTTACATTTGAAATACCCCCCACAAACTATATATTTTTGGAAAGTACATACCTCAAGGTTTCTAAGCCTACTGGGCTTGTTGACGTCGCTGACTTTCTTCTGACTCTATTGATTGGCAGAATCTCTGGTTCCAAAGGATTTCGCTAAAAAAAAAAGCAAAAAGCAGATTCAAAACCATATTTTCCTATAAAAACAATAAGCAAGCAAGAAGTGACGCAGTAAATCTGAAAGCACAACATCTGCTGAACAAAATAATACCCCACATGCATAGGTACGTTGAAGTGTAGAGTTGCCAAACACCCCAAAGTCAAGCATGCGTTTGAGGGTAATTTTACTTGAAAAAATCAGCGGCGCACACAAAGTGCGCACCTTGCAGTTTCTCCAAATTTACAACCCTTTACATTTGAAATACCCCCCACAAACTATATATTTTTGGAAAGTACATACCTCAAGCTTTCTAAGCCTACTGGGCTTGTTGACGTCGCTGACTTTCTTCTGACTCTATTGATTGGCAGAATCTCTGGTTCCAAAGGATTTCGCTAAAAAAAAAAGCAAAAAGCAGATTCAAAACCATATTTTCCTATAAAAACAATAAGCAAGCAAGAAGTGACGCAGTAAATCTGAAAGCACAACATCTGCTGAACAAAATAATACCCCACATGCATAGGTACGTTGAAGTGTAGAGTTGCCAAACACCCCAAAGTCAAGCATGCGTTTGAGGGTAATTTTACTTGAAAAAATCAGCGGCGCACACAAAGTGCGCACCTTGCAGTTTCTCCAAATTTACAACCCTTTACATTTGAAATACCCCCCACAAACTATATATTTTTGGAAAGTACATACCTCAAGGTTTCTAAGCCTACTGGGCTTGTTGACGTCGCTGACTTTCTTCTGACTCTATTGATTGGCAGAATCTCTGGTTCCAAAGGATTTCGCTAAAAAAAAAAGCAAAAAGCAGATTCAAAACCATATTTTCCTATAAAAACAATAAGCAAGCAAGAAGTGACGCAGTAAATCTGAAAGCACAACATCTGCTGAACAAAATAATACCCCACATGCATAGGTACGTTGAAGTGTAGAGTTGCCAAACACCCCAAAGTCCAGCATGCGTTTGAGGGTAATTTTACTTGAAAAAATCAGCGGCGCACACAAAGTGCGCACCTTGCAGTTTCTCCAAATTTACAACCCTTTACATTTGAAATACCCCCCACAAACTATATATTTTTGGAAAGTACATACCTCAAGGTTTCTAAGCCTACTGGGCTTGTTGACGTCGCTGACTTTCTTCTGACTCTATTGATTGGCAGAATCTCTGGTTCCAAAGGATTTCGCTAAAAAAAAAAGCAAAAAGCAGATTCAAAACCATATTTTCCTATAAAAACAATAAGCAAGCAAGAAGTAACGCAGTAAATCTGAAAGCACAACATCTGCTGAACAAAATAATACCCCACATGCATAGGTACTTTGAAGGGTACAGTTACCAATCACCCAAAACTAACACATGCGCTATGGAAAAACAAAACAATTTCTTACCTGTTCTAAGAAGTGCAAGTAGGATACTGTAGCTGTGCCATCAGATTTTAGGATACTGTAGCTGTGCCATCTTATAGGATACTGTAGCTGTGTCATCAAATTATAGGATACTGTAGCTGTGTCATCAGACTATAAGATCAGTGCAGTGATCAATGACCAATATTAGGAATCAAGGACCTGAAATTGGTCACATTTTATCATCACTTGCCACAAGTAACCAGCTGCTCCTGCTCCACCATTTCCCTTCGGATTAGCAACAGCGAAAAGAAACTAAAAGAAAATAAAATATAATGGCAACACAAAATACCTAAGAAACCTAATCCTAAAAGGGGCCTACCTACCAAAAAAAAAAATGCATTGCTCAATAATTTAGTTGAGTATGGTATACCTCAAAACAATCTTCGAGGCATAACCCGGGTTGGCTGGGACAGGTCGGGCAATAATACCGCACATCTCTTCTAATGCCACGCTTCCTACAAACCCTACAAGCTCTCTGGGGATACCGCTTTTTACCACTTTCAGGAAGCAACTTTATAAAGTGCTTCCCTACTAATCTGGCCTGGTTGTCATTGCTAGGCAGATCTGGTTCTTCCGCAGTATCCCCAAACAACAAAGCAGGGAGTAACTGCTGCTGGTATTTTATGTACGATAAATTGGAGCCTGGCACTGCTGCCTTGAAGGCAACAAAGCTGTTGTAGGTTGCCATTTGGACCAAATGGATAGCAACTTTAGTGTACCAGGCTCGAGTTTTTCGGGTGGCGTTGTAATAAGTTAATATTTGGTCCGTTTTATCAACGCCACCCATGAATTTATTATAATCGGTTATGCAACGTGGCTTTTGGGAAGGGGCTCGGGGACCACGTTGCCTTACATTCACAACTGACTCATCGTGGAGTGTTGTCAGAAGGAATACATTTTTTTTGCCCATGTATTTCATGGCCAGGACCTCATCGCTTCTTAGAGCATAAGACTCCCCCCTTTTTAATTTTTTTTCAAGTAGTGGCCTGGGCAATCCTTTGCGTTTAGGGTTGATGGTGCCGCAGGCCGGGGTATCCAACGAATAAAGGGCGCGAAATAAGGGGATGCTGGTATAGAAGTTGTCCACATATAAGTGGTAACCTCTACCCAACAATGGAGTCATAAGGTCCCAAACGATCTTTCCACTTATTGACAAATCAAGGGGACAACCAGGGGGGTCCAGATAGGTGTCCTTTCCTTGATAGATTCGAAAATATTTGATGTAGCCGGTCACACTATCGCATAATTGGTAAAATTTAATCCCGTAGCGGGCACGCTTGCTAGGGATATATTGCCGAAAAACAATGCGCCCTTTGAAAAGCAGTAGTGACTCGTCAATTGATAATTTTTGGCCGGGGGTGTACACTACTGCGAAGCGATCTGACAGGCTGTTGAGCAGGGGCCGTAATTTATGCAGCCTGTCGTGACCGGGCTCACCACGGGGAATAGCAGTGGAATTGTCGTTAAAATGCAGAAACCGCAGTAAAATTTGGTAGCGGTTTCTGGACATTACGGCCGGAAATAA
Source organism: Gastrophryne carolinensis (assembly GCA_027917425.1). Taxonomy (NCBI): domain Eukaryota; kingdom Metazoa; phylum Chordata; class Amphibia; order Anura; family Microhylidae; genus Gastrophryne; species Gastrophryne carolinensis. The sequence goes on from CM051237.1 coordinate 314,061,985, forward strand.
TGGAGTTGCCAATATGGTTTGGGTATCCCAGTAGGAGGAAATACTAAATTTTTTTAGGATACCCATTGCTAGAGTGAGCCCCCAAAATTTCTTTATCTCACTCAAATTTGTGGGATGCCATGCCTGAGCTCGGACGTGCCTCTGCTGGGGGTTTTGCGCTAAGACCTGCTCGGCATACAGATTGGTATAGAAGACCATATCCAGTAGGATGGCTTCTGTGAGGAACAATTTGAAAAAGTCAATGACACCAAAATTTGTGGTGTCTACATTGACCCCGGGGACCGAATCAAAAGGGGGAATTTCGGGGGAAATATTATTAGGAGGCCTCCACGCAGACGCTCCTTCACCAGCTGCAGCACTCGATGCCTCATCCTGCACTGCACTCGCCTGAAGCGTGGCCTCACTTTGTGCGGTACTATCCCTTCTACGGTGGCTACTACTGGTAGCACTGCGCGGCTGTGTTTCCTCAGTAGAGTATACACTGTCTGACTCGCTATCTGATGGGAAGAACTCAGACCCTGACTCACTAAAATCTTCCGAGTCAGACGCCATCAGGTAAGCCGCAGCTTCCTGTGCAGTGTACCGCTTACCAGCCATACCCCAATGCAAACAAAAATCTAAAAAAAAAGGCTAAAACTAAAGGCTAAAACTAAAGGCTAAAACTAAAGGCTAAAACTAAAGGCTAAAACTAAAGACAAATTACAAAAAAATACAATACAATAAAACAAAGCAAAAAAACAGACAAAAAATGAAACAAAAAAATACAATACAATAAAACAAAGCAAAAAAAACAGACAAAAATAGAAATAAAAGTGTATAGTTACAACCCGATGAGAAGTGGTGGAGTCAGGAGCAGCAGGTCACGGGATCCCAGCTAGGCTCCCAAAAGGAGGGGCGGGGGCTAGGCTCCCAAAAGGAGGGGTGGGGGCTAGGCTCCCAAAAGGAGGGGCGGGGGCTAGGCTCCCAAAAGGAGGGGCGGGGGCTAGGCTCCCAAAAGGAGGGGCGGGGGCTAGGCTCCCAAAAGGAGGGGCGGGGGCTAGGCTCCCAAAAGGAGGGGCGGGGGCTAGGCTCCCAAAAGGAGGGGCGGGGGCTAGGCTCCTAAAAGGGCAACCGAAAGGTCCAAACAACGAAACAAATGCAGAAGATCTCAGCGAACAACCTAAGAGAAAAAGTTAAGATTAGGGAGTGTTTAGGACGCATGCATGGACAACAGCCGCACTATGCTATACCTAGAGCGGTGGTAAGGTAAGGTAAGTTTTACTGGCAATCGAGGGGATTCACTCTGACCACCGGCACACGCACGCACCCACCCACCAGCAGATCTCTGACCGCCGGCACCCACACACGCGCGACCGCAGATCTCTGACCGCCGGCACCCACACACGCGCGACCGCAGATCTGACCGCCGGCACCCACACACGCGCGACCGCAGATCTGACCGCCGGCACCCACACACGCGCGACCGCAGATCTGACCGCCGGCACCCACACACACGCGACCGCAGATCTGACCGCCGGCACCCACAAACGCGCGACCGCAGATCTGACCGCCGGCACCCACACACGCGCGACCGCAGATCTGACCGCCGGCACGCACAGATCTGACCCCAGATCTGACCGCCCGGCACACACAGATCTGACCCCAGATCTGACCGCCGGCACACACAGATCTGACCCCAGATCTGACCGCCGGCACACACAGATCTGACCCCCAGATCTGACCGCCGGCACACACAGATCTGGGGTCAGATCTGACCGCCGGCACACACAGATCTGGGGTCAGATCTGACCGCCGGCACACACAGATCTGGGGTCAGATCTGACCGCCGGCACACACAGATCTGACCCCAGATCTGACCGCCGGCACACACAGATCTGGGGTCAGATCTGACCGCCGCCGCACACACAGATCTTGGGGTCAGATCTGACCGCCGGCACACACAGATCTGGGGTCAGATCTGACCGCCGGCACACACAGATCTGACCCCAGATCTGACCGCCGGCACACACAGATCTGACCCCAGATCTGACCGCCGGCACACACAGATCTGACCCCAGATCTGACCGCCGGCACACACAGATCTGACCCCAGATCTGACCGCCGGCACACACAGATCTGACCCCAGATCTGACCGCCGGCACACACAGATCTGACCCCAGATCTGACCGCCGGCACACACAGATCTGACCCCAGATCTGACCGCCGGCACACACAGATCTGACCCCAGATCTGACCGCCGGCACACACAGATCTGACCCCAGATCTGACCGCCGGCACACACAGATCTGGGGTCAGATCTGACCGCCGGCACACACAGATCTGACCCCAGATCTGACCGCCGGCACACACAGATCTGACCCCAGATCTGACCGCCGGCACACACAGATCTGACCCCAGATCTGACCGCCGGCACACACAGATCTGACCGCCGGCACACACAGATCTGACCCCAAGATCTGACCGCCGGCACACACAGATCTGACCCCAGATCTGACCGCCGGCACACACAGATCTGACCCAAGATCTGACCGCCGGCACACACAGATCTGACCCCAGATCTGACCGCCGGCACACACAGATCTGACCGCCGGCACACACAGATCTGACCCCAGATCTGACCGCCGGCACACACAGATCTGACCCCAGATCTGACCGCCGGCACACACAGATCTGACCCCAGATCTGACCGCCGGCACACACAGATCTGGGGTCAGATCTGACCGCCGGCACACACAGATCTGGGGTCAGATCTGACCGCCGGCACACACAGATCTGGGGTCAGATCTGACCGCCGGCACACACACAGATCTGACCCCAGATCTGACCCGCCGGCACACACAGATCTGACCCCAGATCTGACCGCCCGGCACACACACAGATCTGGGGTCAGATCTGACCGCCGGCACACACAGATCTGGGGTCAGATCTGACCGCCGGCACACACAGATCTGGGGTCAGATCTGACCGCCGGCACACACAGATCTGACCCCAGATCTGACCCGCCGGCACACACAGATCTGACCCCAGATCTGACCGCCGGCACACACAGATCTGACCCCAGATCTGACCGCCGGCACACACAGATCTGACCCCAGATCTTACCGCCGGCACACACAGATCTGACCCCCAGATCTGACCGCCGGCACACACAGATCTGACCCCCAGATCTGACCGCCGGCACACACACAGATCTGACCGCCGCCGGCACACACAGATCTGACCCCAGATCTGACCGCCGGCACACACAGATCTGGGGGTCAGATCTGACCGCCGGCACACACAGATCTGACCCCAGATCTGACCGCCGGCACACACAGATCTGACCCCAGATCTGACCGCCGGCACACACAGATCTGACCGCCGGCACACACAGATCTGACCCCAGATCTGACCGCCGGCACACACAGATCTGGGGTCAGATCTGACCGCCGGCACACACAGATCTGACCCCAGATCTGACCGCCGGCACACACAGATCTGACCCCAGATCTGACCGCCGGCACACACAGATCTGACCGCCGGCACACACAGATCTGACCCCAGATCTGACCGCCGGCACACACAGATCTGACCCCAGATCTGACCGCCGGCACACACAGATCTGGGGGTCAGATCTGACCGCCGGCACACACAGATCTGGGGTCAGATCTGACCGCCGGCACACACAGATCTGGGGTCAGATCTGACCGCCGGCACACACAGATCTGACCCCAGATCTGACCGCCCGGCACACACAGATCTGGGGTCAGATCTGACCGCCGGCACACACAGATCTGGGGTCAGATCTGACCGCCGGCACACACAGATCTGGGGTCAGATCTGACCGCCGGCACACACAGATCTGACCCCAGATCTGACCGCCGGCACACACAGATCTGACCCCAGATCTGACCGCCGGCACACACAGATCTGACCCCAGATCTGACCGCCCGGCACACACAGATCTGGGGTCAGATCTGACCGCCGGCACACACAGATCTGGGGTCAGATCTGACCGCCGGCACACACAGATCTGGGGTCAGATCTGACCGCCGGCACACACAGATCTGACCCCAGATCTGACCGCCGGCACACACAGATCTGACCCCAGATCTGACCGCCGGCACACACAGATCTGACCCCAGATCTGACCGCCGGCACACACAGATCTGACCCCAGATCTGACCGCCGGCACACACAGATCTGACCCCAGATCTGACCGCCGGCACACACAGATCTGGGGTCAGATCTGACCGCCGGCACACACAGATCTGACCCCAGATCTGACCGCCGGCACACACAGATCTGACCCCAGATCTGACCGCCGGCACACACAGATCTGACCGCCGGCACACACAGATCTGACCCCAGATCTGACCGCCGGCACACACAGATCTGACCCCAGATCTGACCGCCGGCACACACAGATCTGACCCCAGATCTGACCGCCGGCACACACAGATCTGACCCCAGATCTGACCGCCGGCACACACAGATCTGACCGCCGGCACACACAGATCTGACCCCAGATCTGACCGCCGGCACACACAGATCTGACCCCAGATCTGACCGCCGGCACACACAGATCTGACCCCAGATCTGACCGCCGGCACACACAGATCTGGGGTCAGATCTGACCGCCCGGCACACACAGATCTGGGGTCAGATCTGACCGCCGGCACACACAGATCTGGGGTCAGATCTGACCGCCGGCACACACAGATCTGACCCCAGATCTGACCGCCGGCACACACAGATCTGACCCCAGATCTGACCGCCGGCACACACAGATCTGGGGTCCAGATCTGACCGCCGGCACACACAGATCTGGGGTCAGATCTGACCGCCGGCACACACAGATCTGGGGTCAGATCTGACCGCCGGCACACACAGATCTGACCCCCAGATCTGACCGCCGGCACACACAGATCTGACCCCAGATCTGACCGCCGGCACACACAGATCTGACCCCCAGATCTGACCGCCGGCACACACAGATCTGACCCCAGATCTGATCGCCGGCACACACAGATCTGACCCCCAGATCTGACCGCCGGCACCAGATCTGACCGCGGCACACACAGATCTGACCCCAGATCTGACCGCCGGCACACACAGATCTGACCCCAGATCTGACCGCCGGCACACACAGATCTGACCCCAGATCTGACCGCCGGCACACACAGATCTGACCGCCACAGATCTGTACCGCCGGCACACACAGATCTGACCCCAGATCTGACCGCGCCGGCACACACAGATCTGACCCCAGATCTGACCGCCGGCACACACAGATCTGACCCAGATCTGACCGCCGGCACACACAGATCTGACCAGATCTGACCGCCGGCACACACAGATCTGACCAGATCCTGACGCCGGCACACACAGATCTGACCCCAGATCTGACCGCCGGCACACACAGATCTGACCCCCAGATCTGACCGCCGGCACACACAGATCTGACCCCAGATCTGACCGCCGGCACACACAGATCTGACCCCAGATCTGACCGCCGGCACACACAGATCTGACCCCAGATCTGACCGCCGGCACACACAGATCTGACCCCAGATCTGACCGCCGGCACACACAGATCTGACCCCAGATCTGACCGCCGGCACACACAGATCTGACCCCAGATCTGACCGCCGGCACACACAGATCTGGGGTCAGATCTGACCGCCGGCACACACAGATCTGACCCCAGATCTGACCGCCGGCACACACAGATCTGACCCCCAGATCTGACCGCCGGCACACACAGATCTGACCGCGCCGGCACACACAGATCTGACCCCCAGATCTGACCGCCGGCACACACAGATCTGGGGTCAGATCTGACGCGCCGGCACACACAGATCTGACCCCAGATCTGACCGCCGGCACACACAGATCTGACCCCAGATCTGACCGCCGGCACACACAGATCTGACCGACTGACCGGCACACACAGATCTGGACCCCAGATCTGACCGCCGGCACACACAGATCTGACCCCAGATCTGACCGCCGGCACACACAGATCTGACCCCCAGATCTGACCGCCGGCACACACAGATCTGGGGTCAGATCTGACCGCCGGCACACACAGATCTGACCCAGATCTGACCGCCGGCACACACAGATCTGACCCCAGATCTGACCGCCGGCACACACAGATCTGACCCCAGATCTGACCGCCGGCACACACAGATCTGACCCAGATCTGACCGCCGGCACACACAGATCTGGGTCAGATCTGACCGCCGGCACACACAGATCTGACCCCAGATCTGACCGCCGGCACACACAGATCTGACCCCAGATCTGACCGCCGGCACACACAGATCTGACCCCAGATCTGACCGCCGGCACACACAGATCTGACCCCAGATCCTGACCGCCGGCACACACAGATCTGACCCCAGATCTGACCGCCGGCACACACAGATCTGACCCCAGATCTGACCGCCGGCACACACAGATCTGACCCCAGATCTGACCGCCGGCACACACAGATCTGACCCCAGATCTGACCGCCGGCACACACAGATCTGACCCCCAGATCTGACCGCCGGCACACACAGATCTGACCCCAGATCTGACCGCCGGCACACACAGATCTGACCCCAGATCTGACCGACCGGCACACACAGATCTGACCCCAGATCTGACCGCCGGCACACACAGATCTGACCCCAGATCTGACCGCCGGCACACACAGATCTGACCCCAGATCTGACCGCCGGCACACACAGATCTGGGGTCAGATCTGACCGCCGGCACACACAGATCTGACAGATCTGACCGCCGGCACACACAGATCTGGGTCAGATCTGACCGCCGGCACACACAGATCTGACCCCAGATCTGACCGCGGCACACACAGATCTGACCCCAGATCTGACCGCCGGCACACACAGATCTGACCCCAGATCTGACCGCCGGCACACACAGATCTGGACTCCCAGATCTGACCGGCCGGCAACACACAGATCTGGGGTCCCAGATCTGACCGCCGGCACACACAGATCTGACCCCAGATCTGAC